>CAEMYA010000749.1:79117-120605 GCA_903131615.1 Diplodus sargus | reverse complement strand
TCAACAACAAATCAAGAAAAATGTGCAGTGTAGGTGTATGTAGGCAGTACCAGTTCCTCCTCTCTGTCAGCGTCCTCTGGCCGAGAAAACAGCAGGTGCTGCTGCTCAGCCAGCAGCTCAGCAGCTGTGATCTGTGGGAGGTCTCGCAGGGTGCTCTGCATGCCTTCAAATATAGCCCGCTTCACATCAAGGCTCATACCCTCAATCACATCCACCACATTCTGTGGCTGCTCATCCATCACCTTCATCAGCAACTGAGTGAGGTGTTCATAGCTGGAACATTACAGAACAATGTCAGTCAAGTGTTCCTGAATGTCGGTCTGTTTGAATAAAAAAATCTGTTAAATGATGGTACAGACCGCAGGCATCATCCTTAAAGAGTGATAGCAAAGGATTATTCTATCTTGTATTATTATTGGTTGTGAATGTTGGGGGCTCAATTAGGACTATTATGCTTCTATTCAGAATTTGCTATCATTATTAATATTCAGAAATATTAAATATTCAATGATTTCTTTAAAATGTTCCCCATCGCAATGAATGGTGGAATGTTTAAAAAAATCCCACATTTTCACACTTTTAAAAACTAAACATCTCATTAAAGTTGCTCTCCTGGTAATACTTAAACCCCTGAAAAAACTCACAATTCATAAAGTAGGAAAAGTCACAGCTAATGCTGAACACAGATAATAAGCTGAACACCTGACTTCTTCTGAACACAGCTTGTTTCCCCACACCGTTATGATAAGGAGATGGAATGCTCCACTGAGCAAGTTGAGATGATTGGTTCGTCGGGTTTGTGACATAAAACTCTGGCTGTCTGAATCAGGGTTTTTTTTTTAAAACTGTCCTTAGCAGAAATGCTCAGCCATAACGTTCGCTGGTTACTTTGATCATGACATGTCTTGTATAAAATAATAAAACATAATTTGGAGGTTTACAAGGTTAAAAACTTGATTTACATTGGAGATTGTCTGTAAGGCTGTCAGCTAGAAACTCCATACAAACTTGGAAATGTTTCACATCATGTGAAACATAACATTTCAACTTTCACATGCCATTATTAATACTTTTGAAAACATTAAACTGTCTTGGAAGCTTAGTTACAATTGAAGTCAATTAGAAAATCCAATAAACCCACTCATCTTCAAACTCTTCTCTTCTCAGTTCTTCACACATTCACATAGAAATTCACAAAAATTTGAAACGTTTCCAAAGATTCAGACTTCTTTTCTACTAATTCAACTTTTTCATATCATTCAAACTGGCTTTTGGTTTGGTGGGCTAAGCAGGGACAGGAACGCTGACCAACTGACTCATTAGCCTAAGTCCCATTTAACTGAGAGGAAAATATCTGGAGGCATGCAAACACATTCACTTTTCTTAACTACTCCACTAACCACATTTTTGAAAACACACACACAAAAATCGCAGTGTGCTCATATCAATATGGTAGACTAATGTCACATTTACATGTCAGAATCTGTTTTTTATAGACACAGAGATACATACATAGGTTTGGTGCCTACCTGTATACTAAACATGTAAGGGGTAGTTAATGTTTATAATCATCAGAGAACGTTGCTTGGTGAGCACGTATTTCTCACTTGCAAAATCGGAAGAATGGGGCGCGGTAACCGAGGAAACGGGGTTATGGACGGATCCTGGAAAAAGACAAACTAACTACCTCGTTCGTGTTTCGCTTTATTGTGGAGAACTGTGAGATGATCAGGAGGGGTTCATACAGGAAGCAAAGCAAGCCCAAATGAGCAAATACACTTACGAGCCCAAAAACCCGCAGCCGCGACTGACGATATCTGCAAGCGACCTTACAGAAAAACAAGCCTAAAGTTAATTATAAAAAGTGGACTTGGCAACACTGGCCATGAGCTAACACGACAGTCATTCTCGCATTACTCACACGTTCATGTTGCTCTTCGTGCTGCTTTTTAACAGGAAAGCCTTGAAAGAAGCTGCGGACTGAAGACTTTTGTCCTGGATTCCGTTCGAAGTCTCCATCGTTTTTCCTTTTTATTTCTTTTATGATTCCTCAGGATGTTTGGCTTTCACTGACTGTCGGACAGAGATAAAGATAAAGCGGGAGCTACACTATGGCTAAAGACGTTAAAACTTCAAGTTAGCCAGCGCTCAAAATGTATGAACAGTGTCACCGGAAACAGTGTTAGTGTCGAGCCAAACTTCACTGGTTGCTATGGTTACTGTAACAGAATGGTTGCTAAGGCCCCGAAGGTAAAATTATGTTAAAAATACGACGTTGATATCCTACGGAAGTCGAGAACGGCCATGGATTTTTTTTTATTTTTTTTTATGCACTGTTATCTCGTGATAACGACTTATTATCTGGTTATCTCAATATACCAAAGGTTGTTTTCTCGTGATAACGACTTATTATCTCGTTATCTCGATATAACAAAGATTGTTTTCTCGTGATAACGAATTAATTATTTCGTTAACTCGATATAACAGATATTGTTTTCTCGTGATAACGAATTAGTTGTGTGTGTGTGGGGGGGGGGTGAGTCAGTCAGTTAGTGTAACGACTGTAAATTACCTTTAGTGTGATAATTGTTTATAAGAACATCTTGTTTTCATTTATTTTACTGATATTCTTTGAAGCCAGGTTATTTCATTAATTATATTAGACGCTAAATGCGGGACTTTTATTTTGAAAGCGTCTCGCTGTGAACCGACAGCACCCGTGTTCGTGTGTGTCTGCGTGTTGGAAGTGTGCCTGCATGTTTTTTGCTGAACGTGATGAAAATGATTTACTTAGCACCTGGCTGATAAAGGGTACAAGCTCTTACGATGTGACCGAAGGTGTGTTCGTACGGAAGCCGTTCGTGGCAGCCCTTGTAGGTTAAAATCAAGACGAACACATTATTACTTAATTCGTTATCACGAGAAAACAGTCTTTGTTATATGGAGATAACGAAATAATTAATTTGTTATCACGAGAAAACAATCTTTGTTATATCGAGATAACGAAATAATTAATTCGTTATTACGAGAAAACAATCTTTGTTATATCGAGATAACGACTTAAGTGCATAAAAAAATAAAAATCCATGGCCGTTCTCGGCTTCCGTAGATATCGACAAGAAAACAAATAAAAATAATTGTTGTTATTATTATTATTATTATTATTATTATTATTATTATTATTAATAGCACTCAGGGTTAGGGTTAGAGCCATACATCTGCCAAACCCAACAGTCCCCTTTCTTTTCATTCAAATTTTAAATCACCAAATCTCGGATCTACATCAAACTGTGGTCACTCATACATAGCAGCCATCTAAATATGCCTGACTTTTTTTTTCATCACACACTGAAAAGCTGATGAAAATGTGATTAACGCCCTATCTCGCACTGACCCAACCAACCAACCAACCAACCAACCAACCAGTCAGCCAACCAACGAACTTGACCTGCAAGTTTGGTCTTTACACTTATTCCTTTATCTATAAATTATCTATAAACTGTAGGTAAAATCCATGGCGCATACCAAGGTTCAGAAGATTTAAGAGGGGTTTATTGTCATTCCAGCAATATACACAGTACACACTGCGCAATGAAATAATGTTTCACAAGAAGCTTCAGTGCAAACAACAACAACAACAACATAGAACAGAAATCATATTCCACTGCTAAAATATCAGCAGTTTACATGGCACTGTCCACGGTGCTGAAATGCAATCTTCATTGTAATCCCCATTTCTATCCATTGTGTTTATTGAATCTATTAAACCCTTATTATTGTTATACTCCTAATATTATGTCAGATATAAAAGTTGATATAAGCCTCAGTCATTGTTTAAATAGCACAAATACAGTAGGGGAAAACAGGGTAAAGTGAGCCAGTGGGTACCCCATCTAGGTAATCATAAACAAAATTAGTCATGTGACCACAAATTAAGGAAGTATACTTCACATTACTCAACTGATGTTGGACTGAAGCATATGGAAAGAGTGGTGAGCAAACCAGACCAAAAAAGAAATATTGTCATGCCAAGTAAATTCATCATGTTTCTAAATTTATCAAAACTGTATCTGTAACACAATAAAACTAAAACTAAAAATCTGTAATAAAAGAGAAATGTTTTGGACATTTTAACATGTTAATTTCTTTCAGTGTAATCCCCCCAAAACTAGGTCATAAACACACACACACACACACACACACACACACACACGCACACACACTGATCTTGTGTGGCTCAAATAACATCCCAGAAACAAGTAGAATTATATAAACCGTAAATCCTAGGAGATTTCCCAGTTTACATATGATTCAAGGCCTCAAAGAATTGTAGGTTTAGAATAGATTTTTCAATTTGTGTTATGTTGTTATGAAATGGTAGGAACACAGTATATTGTTAAAATGAGCAATTTGTAGTTCCCAGCCACCTGTTCCAAACCAATAGAGGGAAGTATTTCACCACTCACCATTCTGTAAATCTAGCTCCTATGAAGCCAAGCCACATTTCTCTGTATTCCAATTTATCAAATGTCCTACCCGATCAAGCACACACATCCCCAACCCCTCAAAGTTTACAGTAAATCTGTCAAGCTTTTCTCTGTCTAGTGATCCTGTAAGTTCCTGCTAATATTTCATTTGACATTATTTAAGTGTTCTTTGAAACTGTTCTTTTCTGCTACGTAGCAAGATTATATGTCCCCAATGGTAATGTTTTTACATTAGTGCTGAGTCAACAGTACAGTATTAGTTAGCAACCGTATGTAACATTAGCAGGGCAGATTGTTAGGCCAGAAATACAAGGGGGACCCAAAAGCGGACAGACAACTGGGGCAAGATGCAAAGGTGCTTTTATTTAATACAATTGAATGAGAGAGCGAGGTGGGCTTGAGTCCAAGGGGAGAAGCGCCCTGAGGAGCGCAGCGCTGGAGGCAGGCTGTAGGTGAGCAGAGGTGTGGCGTGTCTGTGTCAGCTCGGAGGAGCGTAGGTTCGGTGGGGGCTCCAGGTGAGCAGCCAGGGGCGCTGCCAGGGGGGGGAACGTTAGGACGATTCCAAGGGCCCGGCACTCACAGGGGGCCCTTTGAGACATGGGCAACCTATACAAGGGCCCAACTAAATTTTTTTTCATGGGGCCCAAAATCCCTGGCGGCGCACCTGTGAGCAGCGGTGCCGCGTTGGCTGTGGTCCCTCAGCGGGGAGCTGGGCTGGCGATGGGATGCGAAGTGCAGAGGATCTGTACACCTGAGCGGAGTCGGTCACGGAGCGGGAGGGCACTACAGACAGGAGTAGACGTGGTTAGTAAGAACACTAGCAAATAATTTGACACACTGGACTTTCTAGAATCGAATAGATCAAGCGTCTGAGCCGTGTACCGCGTGTATATAACATAATCAGCTGGCAGCAGGCAGCGTGAGGATCCAGGTCTTGAAGCCGACGCTGATTATTAACCTGCTGCAGGTGCGTGTGTGTGAGCTCCCTCCCGAGACAGCTGACTCCGCCCAGCCTCCAGCGCACCTCTGTAAGCAGACAGAAAAACACACAAGCACAACCGCACACCCAGTCAACTGCTAACATAGATCGTGATTCGTGACACAGATGCTACAGCAACATCACAAGCTAAGCTTGATGAAAAAGTAGATGGATGGTTGCCACACAGGTTGTAGCTAGGCTACTTGCAGTTTGTTTTATAATTGGAATATTTAGTGTTATTTTTAAAATAATGTTGTCTAATGATTACATTACCACTCGTTACAGTTTCATTATGATTGGATCACTCAGGAAGGAGCATTGTATGACTTTAAGGATATGATGAATTTTGTCAGATAAAAAACAAATATTGTTCAATCTTACTGCGCGGTTCCACCATTAAAACACAGGTTTTAGCACTGTTGGAGTCCTACCTTAATTTTTCTGATGACACAACTTTTCAGTCAATAACTATTTGCTTATCATAACAAATCAAAGGTCACCAGTGTTGTCTTAGGCCCCGTCCACACGGGCGAAAACGATCTTTTTTTTCTCCGTCTTCCTCGTCATCGTTTCAAGAATATTTGCGTCCACACGGCTCCACTGACAACGACCGAAAACGCTGTAGTTCATATTCCAGGCCTATAGGTGGCGCTTGACAATTACCAAAAACAGAGAAGAAGACACGGAGCATGCGCATTAAGCTTGCGCGCTGTAAACAAACAGACAGTAGACGGAGAAACCGAACACAACAAGAAGAAGATGAAAATGGCGAGTGCAAGGAAACCTTAGAGAGGCAGGCAAGCCTAGTGTTCGATCTCTAGATCAGTGGTTCCCAACCTGGGTGGCGCGCCTCCCAAGGGGGGGCACCAGAGATCGCAAGGGGGGCGCACGACTTTGTCTGCTCTGAGGTTGTGAGGTTAAAGTTCTATTTGTTCAACCCTCTGAGGTCGATTGACGTGCCGGCACGTCAAAATCACGTGAGATATTTAAGATGACATAGCAGCAAGACGGAGCCTCAGTGAGTCTCGGTGTGTTGGAGCAGCCTTCAAGCTGTGTACCAGTTTTTAAATTGTGTTGATAGGCCAAGTAAAACCGGACTTATGATAAATAATGTACGGCACGCTTTTTCGCTAGCATTACCGTCACGTTTGCTGCGCGTTTGGTGCAGGAAGAGACGGTCAAAACGGACTTCTCTCATGACAGTGTCCGCAAACAGGAAGAGTTTGCGAGCGAAAAAACACGTTCCTATTGGTGGAAAAGGGCACCACACCAGCCAATCACAAAATTACATGGCAAGACACGTGATTTGGTTGCTGGGGGACAGGAGGAAGTTGTGGAGGGACCGACAGTGACGCTGAGAGAGTTGAGAGATGTGTGTCAAAATGAAAAAATAACTGTAAAGTAACACATGTGAGGTTGTGCTGAAAATAATGACACCAAACAAGGCAAGATAAATAGTTTTTAAGGTGAAATATAATGGTAAAATCAAAAATAGTCAAAATGGCCAATTATACCCTGGACTGCATAAAATCCCAGTAACACACCCAATCAAAACTCCCTATAATCCAAATTGAAACATATTTCTTAGTCCACATTTAAATTCATTAAGCTATTTATTTAACACCCCTATGAGGTACACCTGAAGAAAAAAAGGAAGAAATGTATCTATAGATATTGTAAAACTAGGAGAATATAACTGTTGTTTATTTTTGCAAATAAAAGTTTGTAATTAATCACTTTATTCTTTTAGTGTATGCGGGTTGGGGGGGCCTGGCTTGTCTTGGACACAGGCAAGGGGGGCTTCAAGGAAAAAAGGTTGGGAACCACTGCTCTGGATGATGCACCAGATCAGGTAGGGTGCCCTGTATTTGGCTGGATTGCCATTGGTACAGTGTCGTTATGTTTTGTGTAAAGTTGACAACCTCATTCTGACTGCCACTATAATCTTAATAGAATGACAGCTTTTGTTCCTTCTACTCTTGAAAAATGTCATAATATTGTAACCCATTGTTTTAGAGGAGGAGAGTTGTTAAAATGAGGGCTGTGGAGCATTTCGTGGAATTGTACTTCAGTATAGGTTTCACAAACAAGGAGATACTTAATCTTTTGGCATATCAGCATCACATTGTCATAAGTATCAGAAAATGCATCTTTTACGCAGAAAGAAGCAGTCTCAAATTTATGACTTTTTCTTTCTTCCTCAGTGTGACCCTAATACTCCGTCGTATAAAATACACATCCCATATAAATATAAACAGGGGCGCCGCCAGGGGGGGCAAGTTTAGGACGATTCCAAGGGCCCGGCACTGACAGGGGGCCCTTTGAGACATGGGCAACCTATACAAGGGCCAAACTAGATTTTTTTTCATGGGGCCCAAAATCCCTGGTGGCGCCCCTGCCCGTATCTATTTAAACTCCGTCACTTTGCTTTGTTCTTCTGCCCTGACGAAGACCTCCAGGTCGAAATGTTGGCCATGTTTGTTCGATAACACAATAAATTAAGTAACGTCAGGCATATTTAACATCAGACTACGAGCGTGCCGCCTCACTTCCTCATCAACGCTGGTGTCCCTTATTTGTGGCCGCTGCCAGCGCCACACGGGCTTTGCCTTTCAGCAATCAAGCGCTGTTTTTGTCTTTGTTAAAAACAATAACAGCAGCAGCTGTAGGCAGCTGAGATCGCTGTGCCGTCTGTTTAGCATGCAAATATGAATTAACATAGTAAAATGAATGGTTCTCTATTTACAAATTTAAAAATGCATAGGATAGTACTACTGTCACTGTGACTGTACTATTGCATAATCATATCGGTGCAAAATCTATGCACAATCCAAGGCCTGTTTTCATTCCAGCTCAAAAACTCACTGTATCGGTTGCATATCGGCTATCGGTGATTGCACCCCCTCTAATATCGGCAATCGTTATCGGGCCAAACAATCCCTATCGGTCGGACACTAAGAAGAACACCTTCCAACAGTGAATAACTGTGATCTGGACAAATCAAAATGTGACAGGAAGACAACGGTTGTGAGAAGTCAACAGAAGGCACTTTTTATAATTTGAGTTTTTGCACAGGTAAATACTGTGTGGTAAACATTCACCCACCAACTATAAAATGAAATTTCAGGTTAAATTCACAATTTTAACACACTCGTTGATGAAAATTATAGCCAGCCTAGAAATAAAACAATTGTGAGTTCTTATTTTGTTTGGATTTGTCATATTAACTTATAAGACTATAATTGAACTGAGACTCCTTTGCAGTTACACCAAGCTGTTAATTAATGGCACTCTCATATATAAGACCTCGGATGAACACCGATGGGCCTAGATGTACTATTGCAGAATAATGCTTCTGGACTTTAACTAAACTGAACGATTTGTTTTAACAAAGCATGGCTGTTAGATGTCAGTCTAGTTAAATAGTCAGAACTATCCATTAAATCATTCTTTCTCAAACCTTTTATTGATAAATCATGAGAACGAATTTTCTCTTTCTTTCCTGTACAGTAGCCTTTAATATGATATCAAATGCTATAGCCAAAGTACAGTTATCAGACCAATACGAACATTCTTGTCCAACTTGTGTTTGCACTGGGAAAGACCTGAACTCTCGGGAAAAACCGTAAAGACCGTAAAGCCTGGAATCATAAAACTGCAGCTGAAACAATTAATTTAATGTAACACTATTACCAAATATCTTTTAACTCATTCACACAAAACTAAAAGGAAAAAAGCAGCAGCGGCAACAAAAAGAGCCGTCACATGTGGCTACTGAGCTAGTTCAGTAACCAGTAACTTCATGTCGACTAATTAGGTTGATTAGGCCTAACTACTAACATTAGCTAAAGTTAGCTAAAGCACTCACACATTAGCTGAGTTCAAACAAGCATTTTTGCAAATTTCCCAATGTCTTTGCTCACAATACTTCGATAGTAACGATGGTTTAATACAATATTTTTACATAATAGGGAGCCGCCTTCCGCAGTCCAGTAGCAGCTTTCTGCTGCTACTGGACTGCGGAAGGCGTCTCTTCGCTGCTGTCGGTGCTGTTCCGAAGAAATTCAAAATAAAAGCGGACCGTTATGTTGCCATATGCATGACCTCAACTCCTAATTTTGAAAAGCCTGGCCACAGCGTCTGCCTGCTTAGAATAACATCACACAATTTGTGAAACACAATGGCCCTCATTTATCAAACGAACGTAAGGCAGAAAACCGTGCCTACAACCATTTTAAATGTGTGGATTTGTGGTGCAGCCAGTGGCGGCCTTAGGCATCTGGGGGCCAGTTTCAATACTACATATGAGGCCCTATCCCATAAAACATTTAATTACCGATATGTTTGCCAGGGGTGCCGCCAGGGATTTTGGGCCACATGAAAAAAAATCTAGTTGGGCCCTTGTATAGGTTGCCCATGTCTCAAAGGGCCCCCTGTCAGTGCCGGGCCCTTGGAATCTTCCTAACCTTTCACCCCCTGGCAGCGCCCCTGGATGCGGGTGGCGAGTTGATGCGGTGGTTGTGTCCACACACCCGGGTTGGTTTATGTGACTAAAGGGGACATTTCGGCGCAGGAGGGAGCCGAGCGGGGATGCGATCTCCTTCAACCATGCACGTTAAAGGGGAATGATAAGAAAGGTTTTTCTAATTTATTGAGAAACAATTCCCAGGTCAGCAATGCATGCCAAAAAAACATGTCGTTCATTTGTCCCCTCCATAAACCAACCCAGCTGTGGACACACACAATCAAACCAAGCCAAAATGACGACGAAGTGATCCCGCGTCGTGTCGGGGAGACTAGTGCTTTCTTGGTTCAATCCTTTTAGCATTGTATTTGTATTAAACTGTACCCTTTGGTGCTTTTTTTGCAAACTTTTAATAACGTATTCAATCAATCAAAAGTTACTGTAGCAAGCGTGTAGTGGGGAGCGTTCCGTCTCACAAACATGGGGAAATGAACACAGGACAATCCAGTCCACAATTACACAGCAATGGCATGTCAAGTGTTGGGCTGTTTTTACTGTTTTGCTGCTCAAACATGTACTGTACCCTTCATTATGCTAATGTCACTCATGTAGGCTAATGCTACTACTGAACATCTGCAATGATATGGGAAAGTTGCCTCGCAGTTATTAATTACACGGGAGATCTTGGCCGGGGACACTTTTGAAAGGGGCAATGAAATGTGGCCTATAATTGTTGTTCCATGATGTTTTCATGTTTACAGTTAGTTATTTCATGTACTAACTTACCGTGGCTTGTGGAAAAGGGGGAAAAGTCCGCTGGTTGATCGGCTGACTGGTCAGGTGGTCGGGAGGTTTCGTGGTGTAGAGTGGGGGAGGGACTTCACTGAGATGTGAGCTGAGCCAAAGTCTCTGTCTGAGCTCAGCGCGCCCCACTGGACAAAATAAATCAGTACACCAGCGCGTGCTTTTGTCATTGTCACACTTTTTTTTCTATTGGCGCAACATTTCACCGATACGATAGAACCCCCGATAGAAATTGGGCCGTTCTATCGGGCCCCGATATATCGGTGGCCGATAATCGGTCGGTCACTAGTTCTTCTTTGCCACGTAAGTAATTTGAATTTAATAGTTTGCCATATATGCACAGTGTGTTGTCAGTTCATGCTCATTTGTCATTTTTAGTTCTGATATTTTTGCACTTGGAAGCTCAAAAATAGTGAGTGGGCCAAGTGAAGTGCATGATGGTGGGATAGTCGCTGCCTCCCTCTGCTCAGTTTCATTCATTCTGTAAGCATGTGTGTGTAAGGCTACGTTCACACTGCAGTTACAAGTGACCTGAATCAAATTTTTTTGCTCATATGTGACCCATATCTGATTTGCTTTTGACAGTGTGAACAGCACAAGTCGCATTGAATCTGACATTTTCTAATCAGATTCAGGCCACATTTAAATGTGGTATTGAATCGGATACGTATCGGATTTTTTTGAATGCGACCGCAATCTGAACAGCCAGGTCACATTTAATGCGACTTTGACGTCATTCTGACCCGCGCTGCACTGTTTTGTAAATGAATGACAAATAAAGTTGATTAAAAAAAAAAGTGTGCCACAGACGGGAGCGAGCGGGAGCCACGAACATAATCAAAACAAACATGGAGGACAGCAGTGAAGCAGACTTGTTGTCGCTATTGCTCCGCATAGAGCCATCATTAAAATATGAATTTTCTTTCTCCTCTTCCCCCTTCGTGATATCACCCACTCACAAATTTGCCGGCTGCCGCCACACACTGTTTTTAGCATTAAGCCATACAGTCCCACGTTACCGGCTGCCGTTGCCATGTTCACTCTGTAAACACCGCTGTGGCGTGATGTCATCAATGATCAACTGCGCATGCGGGTCACTTCAGGAGCGTGAGCTGTTCACACAGCAATCCGTAGACAGGCCGCATTTAAAGAGGTAATGTGAACAGCCAAACAAAAAATCGGATTTGAGCAATAAATCGGAATTGTGCATTAAGACCTGCGGTGTGAACGTAGCCTATGATGAGGAAGGAAAGAACAGGGTCAGCAGACTTCGATGGCCACAAAATTGGATTAAATTAGATAACATAGTTTTGTTTGTTTAAGCTTACTCCTACTCCCCTCCTAAAAGTGCTGTAGTGGGTAGTTTTCTATAAGTTTCATACTTAGTGATGTTAAGTTGAACCACCTCAAAGAAGGCTGAGAGTTGAATTTGATTTTAGATTAGACCCACAGTTCACATTATATTTTTGTTTAGTGGGCTTTGTTTACATCGGTTACCAGTTACACACTACATGTAGTACAAGCCATTTTACATGTGGGAAATGCTATGGTCTCCTGTGTATTTTAGTGAAATGGATTACTTTCATGGCAATTCAAGGACAAGGAAGAGGAGAATAAAAGCTAGAGTGCAGCAGCATTTAATGACTCTTGCCATGGAGGCTGTAGACCAGGCAGATCAGGCTGTAGACCAGGCAGTGCTGGTGGTGGACCAGGCAGATCAGGCTGTGGACCAGGCAGATCAAGCGGTGGACCAGGCAGATCAGGCTGTGGACCAGGCAGATCAGGCTGTGGACCAGGCAGATCAGGCTGTGGACCAGGCAGATCAGGCTGTGGACCAGGCAGATCAAGCGGTGGACCAGGCAGATCAGGCTGTGGACCAGGCAGATCAGGCGGTGGACCAGGCTGTGCAGCCAGTGGATCAAGTAGTGCAGGTTGAGGAACATATGGAGAACAATGGTGATGAGACTGTAAGTCTGCAGTTGGACTTTGACAGTGATGTTGATGACTTATATGAAGTGACTGTGATGAAGATCCTGCCTGTGATTTTACTGAAGAGGAACCCCACTCTGATGCGAAGAGGAAACTAGCTGAATGGGCAGCTAACTGTCAGGTGTCTCATTCTGCACTGTCAGAGTTACTAGCAATACTCTTGGAGCTAGGTCTGGATCTACCCAAGGATACCAGAACTCTCCTAGGTACAGTGAAAGATTGTGAGGTCAAAGAGATGGGACAGGGAAGTTACTACCACTTTGGGCTTGAAAGTGCAATACTGTTAGAACTGAAAATGACAAATGAGCATGAATTGACAACAGACACATTGACTAATCGTGTGAATGTTGATGGGCTGCCTCTTTCAAGGAGCTCTAATATGCAGCTGTGGCCTATTCTCGGTCAAATAGTTGAACTACCAAAAGCAAAAGTGTTTATCATAGGTTTATATGCAGGTCCCTGTAAACCTGAATCTGTGAACGACTACATGCATGATTTTATTGAAGATTTAAAAGCCATCACAACCACTGGTGTAATGTTAAGTGGGAAACAGTACAATGTCGCACTTCCAGATGCTTTTATATGTGACACTCCAGCAAGAGCTTTTTTAAAATGTATCAAAGGTCATGGTGGCTATAGTTCTTGTGAGTGTTGCACACAGTATGGCATTTATGTTGACAGTAGAGTTGTGTTTCCAGACATGGATTCCAGCCCAAGGACAGACACTCAGTTTGAACAAATGTCTGATGAAGACCACCATCACTCTAAATCACCTCTCCAGGGGCTCGGCATGATGAATGACGTCCTCTCCACTAAAACTACTGACTGTGGCCACTGTGCATAACCAGAAATATATGATGAATATAATTTTACAAAATTAAACAATTGCTAATAAAATATGAACAAAGCATTTGCAAGAAATCAGCTGAATTGAACTCAGTTCACCTGCTGTGGCCTGAACTCACAGTGTCACACCTTCCTCCTGGTCTACATGGACTCGAACTACATCAGTCCCTCTTTTTTCATCTGTTTTGTCAACACTTTCCGTTATTGGGCATTTTGAGGAAACTTTGGACACTCAAAGTGATAGATGGCCTTCAGATTTTTCCATCACTGTTTTTAAAAAAATGGTCAATGGTGAATAATATTCTATTAACGCCACCCCCGGTTTAGAGTTTAAGTTACAAGATCCCTATGTTTCTCTCTGCAGCTCATGTCTGTGTGACAGCAGAGGGAGAGGAAGATTGACTGATTTAAAAGCCATTACACCACACACACACACACACACACCATGACTTTGCACATTTACAGCTGTGTAACTGGGAAACTGTGCAGGCTGTCGTCACATAAATAGATCATTAGATTGTGATATTCATTCTAATTTCACAATGTGTCTGTCTGTGTTGATTGGCTGTTACTTGTGATAAACAATAATTTTTCAAAAAAATCATATTTACCATAGTAATAACTACGGACCGTCAACTCTAATCTAACTTAATCTAACCTTTTTTTTCTTCTAACTGTGATGTGATTCAAACATCTATTTTAAATGCCTATGGAAATCTAGTTATATTTTAATATTTGCTTCACTCCTTTTATTTTGGGTCATTGTATTTTACAGCCACTTATGCAGAGGCCAGGGTGAAGCTACATCAAGCTGAGTATACATCAGACCTGACAGAAACAGAGGATGGCTTGATGAAGAGAAAGTAGGTGTATGTGGGGGAATACAGGTTAAAGGTAATTTTCATAATAAAGAGGCAGTTGGTATGGTTTATCTTATATATCTTCATATTAACCTCTCTTGGGCAAGAGCAAAACTCTCCCAGAATCAGAGCAAGCCAGAATCAAGTGAGCAATCTGATTCAGAGGAGGAACTTCCACCCACTCCCCCAGAAAAACTCCTTGGGCTAGCAGCAAAGAGAATGACCGGCCGGATCACCAGCCCCACTGCCCAGCGAGTCTCCAGTTCCGCTGTCCTCCAGGTCGCCAGCCCCACTGCCCAGAGGGTTGCAAGCCCCAGTTGTGAAGCCATGTTCTCAAAAATTCTTACAATTGCAGAAGAAATAAAGGAGACCCAGAAGGTTCATGGTAAAATGCTAAATTTCCTGCTGAAGAAGCAAGATGCATCAGTGTTGGATGTTCCTGATGGAGTGGTCTTCCCGCTGCAAACTCAAGCAGATGTTGAGGCTCTCGAGGAGAAACTGGGGGACTGCAGTCTAATGTCTGCTGTTGTAAGTTTTTTTTGTTTGTTTGTTTTTGTTTTATTTTTTTCCGAAATGATTTGCATTAGCCTACAAAATAAAAATATGTTTTACATTACAGTAAATTACATGAAGGCTATAAATGTTTAGTTGACTTTCCAGCTGAATTTTTAAATCTTTTTGTCTTGGCAGTTAATGTAAGCCTTTTTTCTCCTTTTGGCTATCATACCTAGTTTGCCATGGTGGCAGATATAGGGGGCACAAGTGTAGATGATGCAACGAGGAAAATGATGAAATACATTCTGTCTGAGCTGGCATTGGACTACAACATGTTTGGCCATCACGGGAAAAAGAAATTTAAGGACTTGTGTCTTTTCAAAGTTGTGTATGGTAAGTAAATTAGAGAAGTTAGAAGCACAAAATTTTGTTTTGAAAGGTGCTTTATAAATCAAGTTTATTATTATTGTTAAGTTATTCAACAAATAAAAATCATTTGTCTTTAGCTCTGTAGCACTTTGAGATTGCTAAGTGCAATACAAATAAAATGTATTATTATTATTACTGAACCCCCGAGATGATCAGACACAGATAAGGTAACTGTAAGCTGCTGAAATAAATAGCGTTGACCACACTGTGCAGCGATTTCAGTTACAGAGGTGGAAGTGACGGTTTCTCAGATCCTTTTTAGGCTACTTAAGTAAAAGCAGAAAAATACCGCTGTTTCCATTACAAGTGAACGTCCTGAATTCAAAATGTTACAAGAGTAAAAAATACATTAGTATAGCAGCAAAATGTACAGTGCCTTGCAAAATTATTCACCCCCTTGAACTTTTCCACATTTTGTCACATTACAACCACAAACATAAATGTATTTTAATGAGATATTATGTGATAGACCAACACAAGGTGGTGCATAATTGTGAAGTGGAAGGAAAACGGTACATGCTTTTAAAACATTTTTAAAAATAAAAAACAGAAAAGTGTGGTGTGCAAAAGTATTCACTCCGAGTCAATACTTTGTAGACCTTTTGCTGCAATGACGGCTGCAAGTTTTTGGGTTAAGTCTCTACCAGCAATGCACATATAGAGACTGAAATATTTGCCCATACTCCCTTGCAAAATAGCTCAAGCTTAGTCTGATTGGACAGAGAGTGTCTGTGAACAGCAATTTTCAAGTCTTGCCAGAGATTCTCACTTGGATTTAGGTCTGGACTGTGACTGGATCATTCTAACACATGAATGTGCTTTGATCTAAACCATTCCACTGTAGCTCTGGCTGTATGTTTAGGCTTGTTGTCCTGCTGAGGGTAAACCTCTGCCCCAGTCTCAAGTCTTTTGCAGACTCTAACAGGTTTTCTTCAAAGATTGTCCTGTATTTGGCTCCACCCATCTTCCCATCAACTCTGACCAACCTCCCTGTCCCTGCTGAAGAAAAGCATCCCCACAGCATGATGCTGCCACTACCATGTTTCACGGTGGGGATGGTGTGTTCAGGGTGTTGTGCAGTGTTAGTTTTCTGCCACACATTGGCCCTCACTTATCAAACGAACGTACGGCAGAAAACCGTGCGTACGACCATTTCCACGCAAACTTCGGCATTTATCAATTTGGACGTGAGCCGAAGCTACGATCAGATCTCACGCCAGGTCTGAGCTCGTGGTACGCAAATCCGAGTCTGAAAATAATTATTAAACAAACCTCAGCTGTCATTAAGCATAAGCAGTCACAGTTTTGGAACAGATCAAAACGGATTCTTAAAACGAATAAAACAAAATACAAATATTTTAATTTTAAAAAAAGCCCACGTTTTTACTGATTACTTTTTTGTAAAATAAAATATGATAACATGACAACTAGTTAACGGGATACCTAATAACCCCGCTGGCAAACCTGCTACAGAGCAGGAACGCAGATTCAATAGTGCGCACACACACACACACACACACACGGGTCACAGTGGAGCTGCTTCGGGGTGCTGAAGGGCAGGTGGTTCCGTCTCGGACCAGCAGGGGGAACTCTGCTGTATACCACAGAGAAAGTGTGCCATATTATTGTGACCTGTTCAGTTCTGCACAACATTTCATAAGTGAATGAGCCTTTGATGTGCCGGCGCTGCCGGGATGCCGATCTCCATCACGGAAAAGTTTCTCTTCTTGCCAGAGTTTCTTCTCTCCATGTTTGACCTCAGTGGGCGAGGCCTCCGAACCAGGAATATTGAAGGTAACACGTTAATGACGATCAAATTCAGCCGTCGCATTTATCAAGACCCGATCATTCGTACGCTGGAATTGGTCAGATATGAATGTTTTATAAATCACGTGTGTCCTGTTGTAAGACCAATTCTGCGCTCAGATCTGCACCCATTTCCACGCAAGATTGATAAATGAGGGCCATAGGGTTTTGAATTGAGGCCAAAAACTTAATTTTGGTCTCATCTGACCAGAGCACCTTCCTCCACATGTTTGCTGTGCCTCTCACATGGCTTGTGGCAAACTGCATGGCTTTGTTTCAACAATGGCTCTCTTCTTGCCACTCTTCCATAAAGTCCCGATTTGTGGGGTGCATGACTAATAGTTGTCCTGTGGACAGATTCTCCCGCCTGAGCTGTGGATCTCTGCAGCTCCCCCAGAGTTACCATGGGCTTGGCTGCTTCTCTGATCAATGCTCTCCTTGCCCAGCCTTTCAGTTTAGGTGGACGGCCATGTCTTGGTAGGTTTACAAGTGTGACATACTCTTTCCATTTTCAGATGATGGATTGAACAGTGCTTCATGAGATGTTCAAAGCTTGGGATATTTTTCCCATATCATGACCATGCTTTAAACTTCTCCACAACTGAAAATCATGTATAATTTTCCTACCACTTCACAATTATGCACTACTTTGTGTTGGTCTATCAAATAAAATCCCATTAAAATACATTTACATTTGTGGTTGTAACGTGACAAAAGGTGGAAAAGTTCAAGGGGGTGAATACTTTTGCAAGCCACTGTCCATAAAGTAACAAGTAAAAATACTTGTTGTGCAGTGTTATATTATTTAAGTATATTATATATTATATTATATATTGTTTGCTTGTCACTAACAAACGTGAGAGATTTGAATGTTCTTCATCAGTGTTGGGCCACAAAAATTAGTATATTAAAATATATTCTTTTATGTCAAATCTTCATCTGGAAAGTAACTAAAGCTGTCAAATAAATGTAGTGGAGTAGAAATTGCAATATTTCCCTCTGAGATGTAGTGGAGTGGAAAAATAAAGATAGGAATACTCAAGTAAAGTACAAGTATCTCATAATTGTCATTAAGTACAGTACTTCAGCAAATTAATTAGTTAAAAGAATGAAACACAATACAATCCCACATCCACAAACACAGGAAAGGAATGACGACATGATGTTCCCATCAAACTAACGTGGATAAATACACCGAAAAGTCCAAGAGTTATATCCACTGTGGTCCTCTTAGGATGTTACTTTCCAACACTGCAAACTGTTAAACTTTAGCTTCCTTTTGTGCTACCTGTATTTACTTAGCATTATTTCATTAATTGCTTATATTTTTAAGTTCCTCAAATGCTGAAGGTTTAACCTGTGTGCTACTGAATCAACCGGAGGACAAAGTACAGAGATGTTACCAGCTGAGGGGCAGAATAAAAATGTTCATTTTTTAAGTTGGATAGACTTATTGAATTGAATTTACATAAAAGTAAACTGGCAATAGAAAAGCTGTTCAAATTCACCTTTTTCCTTTAAAAATGCTCTTGGTCTTAAGTATTTAGATTGTGCAAGTTAAAGCCTTCTTACAACTTGAATGATGTTTAAGAGAACAGATGAGCTGTTGGGCTAAACAGCCCATGAAAACCTAGGGGAAGCGACCACATGGCATTATTTATTAAAAATGATTTGTCCTGAATTTTTTCTTGCTTTAATCCCTGCATCTATGTGCGGTCCACCATGCACCAGTAAAGTGTTGAGCATGGTGGCATTTTCAAATTAAAGTAAATTAGAGGGAATTAGAGAGACAGAGGAGGACGAAGGGCGTCGAGACAGCCCGTTCCAAATGTAACAGTACAGTAGTGGTGGAACATGAGTGGGTGCCGAAAAGTTCTATTGTTAAGATACACTCAGTTACTGTTGATCATTTTGTGTGACAGCAATGTATCAGCAAAATCCAGAAGATATTAATAAATAAAAAGTTTAAATCAGAGAATGTGGCCATTTTTTAAATTAGATGGAGCTTGACTCAAACTGGTTGGTGATTGATAATGTTGTAATGTCAGCTCATGTTGTCCCCATGTAGGGCCCACATAGGACTAAGAGCTGGGACCAAAATGGGTCTTGCATATCTTGCCCACCTAACACCTAGTTTAATCCTGCATTAAACCCACATGGTGAGTCAGCATGGGGCCAACTTAGAACCCACAAACAATCTGACTTGCAACCCATATTTTAGCCATGCTGACCCCATGTAGGACCCACATGGGACTCAAAGCTGGGACCAAGATGGGTCTTGTCTGTTTTGCCCAGCTGGGGCCCACCTAACACCTAGTGTTATCCTGCCTTAAACCCAGATGGGCAATTGCCTTGGGGCCAACATGGAACCCGCGGACAATCCCATATGGGCGCGATCTGACACTCCTGTATGGGGCCCATTGTTCAGCCCACTTTGTACCCACATGGGCCCCACATACAAATGTTGGCTGGGGAAGGGATAACGAAGCTTATCAGAGACCATGACACATAAAATGTACATGGCATGATTTTAATTTTACATACAGCACACAACCGAATGACGAAAGATGCAGATTTAAATTATAACGTTTGTTAGCATTAATGT
Organism: Diplodus sargus; assembly: GCA_903131615.1. Lineage (NCBI taxonomy): Eukaryota > Metazoa > Chordata > Actinopteri > Spariformes > Sparidae > Diplodus > Diplodus sargus. The sequence continues at coordinate 100,840 of CAEMYA010000749.1, read as the reverse complement.
TAATCTTACTACAATTATACACAGTTAATCTCTATGGCAGATTACAGATTGGATGAATTCCCCCTACAATGAGGGCTGTGTAGTACTCAACACACTGTAAACCCACAAACCCACAACCATTAAGTCGCTTGATATTTGGCTTGTTTAAAAACTGGTAAAAACAGAGGTAAAGTCCTTCAGCTGAAATTACCACATTTGCCCATCAGGCCCTTGACCTTCAACCCGATTGACAATGTGAGCCAGATGGAGGTGCTGTAGCTCCAAATGATTACAGAAAAGAAATATGTGGCTTAGAGGCAATAATTAAACAAAAAAAACCACATCTGCCCTGAGCTGTTACACACTCTACATACACAGACACAATATGCTATGTGTTACTGTCGATTGTCATTGGCTCCGTTTTTTTTGCCATATCCGATCTTGGAGAGGGGATGCACACAGATGCACAAGACTCTGCTACTCCCTGTCCACTATTACAGCAACAACCACACTGAGATCTAACAGCTCTTTCCTGCAGCTCACCACTGGTGTCACTGGTGTTCGAGATATTACAAATGAATTCAGTTCTGATTTGATGTGTTGAGTATACTGTATACTGTCAAGCTTTATTTAGCGTAGAGGATTCTATAGTTTTATTTACATAGCACTGAGTTGTCCAACTGTGTTTGCTATATAAGGTTATACAATAATACAGAGTAGAAGAGATGTGAGTGAAAGCCCCTTTGGTAATGATGCTGATGTTTAACCCTGTAACCTGACCAGTCCGTCTGCATACTGGAACTGTCCACTGTTTTCATACTCTAACATGTCAAGAGCGACTTCACAGCTCTCCTTGACAACACGTTCTTCATCTCCACGGTAGCGATGCAGCACAGCGAGACACTCTTCTTTGCCTATGGAGCCAAGAGCCTCTGCCGCTTCATGTCGGACCATAGGGTTCTCACCAGAACGCTCCAGAGCTGCACACAAGGCAGGGACCGCTGCCGGGTGCTGCATCTGACCCAGGACATAGCCAATCTCATGACGGAACAGAGCACTGGAGCACTGCAAGCCTGGAAGCAAAAAAGGTAAAAGATTTCTAGCACTGCCAACATCATAGGGCTGCTTCACTGAGAAGTAGACTGCATTTCATTTTCTAAATTCCATTATTATTCTAGTGCAGTCTGCTCCCTGAAGGCAGTGGAAGAAACTGAAATATTTCAGTTCCTTTAGCTGGTGGACCAGGCCCATAATGTTTCATATGATGGAATTAATTGTCTGGGATAAGTGAAAAACAAAAGACTTCAAAGCTTTAATCTGAGGTGAAACCATGAAAATGACAACAGATCTTCAGTTACAGTTGTGTAGTTTTGTAACAACTGCAGTGATACACTGAAAAAAACAGGAAGTTACAATGTTGTATCCTACCATCTGCCAATGCCAGCACAGCCTCCTCGTTGCCAACATTACGCAGGGCAAACATGGCTCGGTAGCGTTCAAATAGTGGCAGACTTTCATCAAGCAGGATGATGCGCAGCTCGGACACACTCTTCTTCACCGCTGGAGGTGCTGGATCTATAGAACAGTATGGGTTCTTATCTGTACTGGCATCATCCAGCTCCTCTCCTTCACTCTGCAGCCACTTCAACCGACGGACAGCCAGCTGACATGTCTCTGCAACCTGCAGGTTAGCAGGGGCATTGGAGTGGTGAGGGTTATGGTTAGGGTTAGAGTTTTAGTACAGCAATATAATGTCTTGTTTTGTATCAAAATTGTGATTTGACATCAAGTTCTCTCCCATGCTTGAAACTCTAATTAGAAAATTAAAATTACATCTCAATACACACTGTCGGGAGTACAAGAGACTAGTTAGGACCCCACCAAAGTTTCAGAATATGAAATGTGCTGTAGAGCGTGCTGTATGCTGGTGTCTGCAATAATTGAGCTCCATTAAAGAAGGTTTCTTCAGCGAAGGAACAGCACTCTCCATCAGCCTTCAGCATTATCAAATATTTATTTTTTACTACCTCCTATATCCTCATCTGTCACTGCGGTAGATTGGAAGTCGTGTGACTCGAGCACCACTTGCCAATGCCTCAGCCTGCTCAGTCGTCCTCTTGGATCCACATTCTTCACAATCATCTTGTAAAATTTGCTTGTATTGGATATTCTGTCAATTAAATTTGAAAACTGCTTTTGCTGTTCTGTACATGCGCATTACTTCATGTCTTTTCATCCTGGGAGAGGGATTCCTCCTCTCTGGCTCCAAGGACAGAGGATGTCACTCGCTGCACATATTGTAAAGCCCACTGAGGCAATGTGCTACTTAAATTAAATTGATTGTAAAATGTATTTCCTTTGATTTTGCTGTTTCAGTGGTATGTTATTTACATCTAAAGACCAATAATAAATAGTCAACAATAAAAACAACAGGCACACAAGTTTAGCTGACGGTATAACCATCCTTAATAATAGATTCTTGTCTTTCTTTGGACATTTGCTTTATGCAGTTAAATCTAATACAGTCTTCTTGGGAGTTATATAATGGCGATTTTTTATAGTACAACACTTTAGGCCAAAGGGCTTTACAAGGTTTTTCACACTGACACACTGATTTCAGCGATCTACATGGCAGGGTGCCAGCCACCTGGAGGAATATGGGGTTCAATGTCTGCCCACCTTGACAGGTGGACAAGAAGTGGTGGGGGGATCAAACCAAAACCCTGTGATCAGTGGACATTCCACTCTACCTTCTTAGCCACAGCCGCCCAATTAGTGGCCTTGATACTGCTGCCTATGTAGTTACAGATAATGCATTATGTTCCTACCTCTATGACAGGATCATGGCTAAATTCTTTCAGTAGGTCCAGAACCACTGCATCACCAATTGCTCCCAGAGCCTCCCCTAAAGACAGACATAGTCAGAGTGACAAATAATCAGAAAAAGAGAGAGCCCTGTTGTTTCTAGATCTCATGCAATTCAAGTATTTGTATACTGTATATTTTGCCATCCAGCACAGATTTGGTTGAAATTTTTTTTAAAAATTAACGTCTTGATATATGAGATACAGGACGTCAATTTAAATGTGTTTTATAAACATTTTTACAGAAAAAACTATTGAAATTTCAGATATGACTTTTGGGATCCTACTAGCTCACAAGTTTTTATTAATGTAATGCCACACAACACATACATTTGAGATGACACTTTCCAGGGGAAAGAAGGTGGTGGAACTGGAGTTAAAAAAGGGAAAGAGTGTGGGAGCCTCAGAAATAATGTCAAAACTCCAGCAACAACTGTTGTATATGCAGAACAACTTATTGCTGGATCAAAACAGTAAAGCTCAAAGCATTTATCAGGGTTATCATATAACACATTAACAACAACATTTAAATAGGCAAGATAAAAAAAAAAAAAAATGTAAATACAAGTTTAAGACAGCCAATGATGTGGGTCATTTCATTGCAACTTGCCCAGAATACATAAACTGTTCCTAGTTCATGTCATGGATTAAGTTTTTTAAGCACACAGCCCTGGGGAGCTCTGATGTTGAACACCAACATAGAAGATGTGTGACTGCCAATTGGAACTCTCTGGGGTATGCTTATGAGGAAGTCCAATATCCAGTTGCAGAGTTCAGCAATACATTTCCGACCAGGCTTACGTTCCTGAATACTTCAGGAAGAAGTACAACACACAGTGCTTACTGTGAATCTCACCAACACATTTCCCCAAAACAAAAAACAAAACAAAATGCGACGATGGAAGTGGTAAATGAACGTACTTATTTAAGACCTAACTAAATGCAATTTAAGACCTATATATGCAAAAATGGACGTATTTAAGACTTTTTAAGGCCTAACATTGAGATTCACATTTTAGATGTTGAACCCGCTGGTTAATCTGTCGAGCAGGTGTGCAGCGCGCGATGTTGGCTTAGTTCATGGGTCGATGAGGCAGCTAGCATGGATGTAGCATGGATGTAGCATGGATGTAGCATGGATGTAGCAGGGATGTAGCAGGAATGTAGCAGGGATGTTAGGTCATTGTCCGCTGCAGAGCAGGCTTCTCCGTGCCGCGATGGGAAACATACAACCACTGGATTTAATCCAAATTACTTTGTACAGCGGGTGACTGTACCTCACCAATTATGGTAAGTTTTATGTTGTTTGTTTGGTACTAAGTGAAAATGTAACAATAACAAGTGCGCTAATTTCACAGTGGTTTAGTAGTAAAACTATTAAATTCAGTGTTAGATCAGCTCTGACGGTAGCTGTTTTAATAAAGTACAAGTTTCCATTTTAGGTGTGTTTTGCAGAGTCTGTGGCATCCTCGGCCACACTTCTTCTTCTTCTTCTTATTTCCAAAAGTTGCATTGCTGCCATTTATGGGACTAGCACCTTAGTGCACTATATCCTGCTATATAGACCAGTGTCTTTTAAGAAGTAGAAAAAACAGCGTTTTCCCCTCCTGCTTGACCCTACTTCTGAAATACTTTTCAGAGATACTTCTTCCAGACCAATTTCTTGCAATTCTCTGAGTAGATCTTGTCTTTGGCAGTCATAGTTTCTACAAGAAATCCAAGCATGTTGCACGGTCTCAGGTTCCTGACACGAAAACAAGCCATAGTTTTTATTGAAGATGTACTAAATGTTGGGTCCACCATCACACCAGCATCATTATGGCAGCAAGCAGAAGCAAATGTAAACAATGCCACATTGTTTCAAATGTAAATATACAGTCAGGTCCATAAATATTGGGACATTGACACAATTCTCTTTTTTTTGGCTCTATACCCCACTACAAGGGATCTGAAATGAAACAAACAAGATGTGCTATAACTGCAGAGTTTCAGCTTTAATTTGAGGGTATTTACATCCATTTCCATCAGGTGAAAGGTGCAGGAATTACAACAGTTTCTATATAGTATTCCTACTTTTTAAGGGACCAAAAGTAATGGGACAAACTAAACAATAATATATCGAACTTTCAATGTTTAATACTTGGTTGCAAATCCTTTGCAGTCAATTACAGCCTGAAGTCTGGAAGGCATAGACATCACCAGACGCTGGGTTTCATCCCTGGTGATGTTCTCCCAGGCCTCTACTGCAACGGTCTTCAGCTCCTGCTTGTTCTTGGAACATTTTCCCTTCAGTTTGGTCTTCAGCAAGTGAAATGTATGCTCAATCGGATTCAGGTCAGGTGATTGACTTGGCCATTGCATAACATTCCACTTATTTGACTTAAAAAACTCTTTGGTTGCTTTTGCAGTATGCTTCGGGTCATTGTCCATCTGCACTGTGAAGCGCCGTCCGATGAGTTTTGCAGCATTTGGCTGAATATGGGCAGATAAAATTGCTCGAAACACTTCAGAATTCATCCTGTTGCTTTTGTCAACAGTTACGTCATCAATAAATACAAGGGAACCAGTTCCATTGGCAGCCATACATGCCCACGCCATGACATTACCACCACCATGCTTCACTGATGAGGTGGTATGTTTTGGATCATGAGCAGTTCCTTTCCTTCTCCACACTCTTCTCTTCCCATCACTGTGGTACAAGTTGATCTTGGTCTCATCTGTCCATAGGATGATCTTCCAGAACTGTAAAGGCTGTTTTAGGTGTTGTTTGGCAAATTCTAATCTGGTCTTCCTGTTTTTGAGGCTCACCAATGGTTTACATCTTGTGGTGAACCCTCTGTTTTCACTCTGGTGAAGTCTTCTTTTGATTGCTGACTTTGAAACACACACGCCTGCCTCCTGGAGAGTGTTCTTGATTTGGCCAACTGTTGTGAAGGGGTTTTTCTTCACCAGGGAAAGGATTCTTCTGTCGTCCACCACAGTTGTTTTCCGTGGTCTTCCAGGTCTTTTGGTGTTGCTGAGCTCACCAGTGCATTCTTTCTTTTTAAGAATGTTCCAAACAGATGATTTGGCCACACCTAATGTTTTTGCGATTTCTCTGATGGGTTTGTTTTGATTTTTCAGCCTAATGATGGCTTGCTTCACTGACAGTGACAGCTCCTTGGATCTCACATTGAGAGGTAACAGCAACAGATTCCAAATGCAAGTGTCACACCTGGAATCAACTCCAGACCTTTTACCTGCTTAATTGATGATGGAATAACGAGGGACTAGCCCACACCTGTCCATGAAATAGCTTTTGAGTCAATTGTCCCATTACTTTTGGTCCCCTAAAAAGTAGGAATAATATATTCCCAGAATAATCCATAATAATTATTCCCAAATAATTTCCCAGTCTGGGATCATTAAAGTATTTCTATCTATATAGAAACCGTTCACCTGATTTGGATGTAAATACCCTCAAATTCAAGCTGAAAGTCTGCAGTTAAAGTACATCTTCTTTGTTTCATTTCAGATCCATTGTAGTGGGGTATAGAGCCAAAAAGAAGAGAATTGTGTTGATGTCCCAATATTTATGGACCTGACTGTATGTCACTGATTATAATGAAATATCGATATGAAATATCCAATAGTTAGCGTGCACTGTTTGTTGTAGGCTTGTCAATTGCTGCAGCATTCGAGCCAGTGACTAATATGGAGCATAAAGCCATAATTGGTTTTAAATGCCTTTACAGGCTCCTAAAGCACGTAACTGCCCACCAATTAACTTTTAACACAGATTTAATGCAAGGCAGTATGGAACCACTCTACACTCTACTGCGTCATGAATCTGTTACCTACAGGGCACTGCCATCAGTCAGTTGCTGGCCTGTGTCAGGGGACTGTCACAAAAAAAAAAAAAGGCGGCCAGTGGAGGGACAGTGAGGTTTTAGACCTCATAAGTATTTTGGGGGACACACACTGTTTTTAGCTTTAAGCCATACAGTCCCACGTTACCGGTTGCCGTTGCCATGTTCGCTTCCATAAACACCGCTGTGGCGTGATGTCATCAATAATCAACTGCGCATGCGGGTCACTTCAGGAGCGTGAGCTGTTCACACACACAGCAATCCGTAGACAGGCCGCATTTAAAGAGGTAATGTGAACAGCCAAACAAAAATCGGATTTGAGCAATAAATCAGAATTGTGCATTAAGACCTGCGGTGTGAACGTGGCATAAGTCTCCATGTGAGCAACTTGGAAGCCCTGCCTCATAATAACATTGTGTCAAACATCTTATTTTTCCAATTTCCTCACTATGAATTGTAACCATCTCCTGCTCAACAGGCTCAACAAGTATAGAAGGGTAATTGTTAGTAGAAAGAAGTTGCTCCAGGTTTTTTAGTTGTTCCTGCAAAAGTCAGATAGCTTTTCAGCTCTCATCTTTTTTTAGCCTAGTAAACTTAGCAATGATTGTTCTCCTAAGAAATGCTTTGGCTGCATCCCATAAAATTGCAGGACTGACTCCTCCATTATATTATGTCCCAAGTAACGTTTTAATTCCTTGGGCTTTTCAGTTTTGAATGCAATACTGTTTAATAAACCTGTCTTCAGCCTTCACAAGGTAGATTAAGAGTTTTAGGTTAAATTTCATAGTTAATTCAGAATAATTAATAATGATAAATGTTTCTCTCCAATTGTGGATTCTTTCACTTTATGAAGATCCCTGCTACACATGAAGTAATCAATTCTGGAGGAAACATTATGTCTTGCAGAGTAAAAAGTGAATTGATTATCATGTTGGGGAGATATCTCCATATGTCAATAAATTCCAGTTCTTGTGGAATTTTATTAAAATACTCTTCTCCCTCGGTTAGTTGTTTCTAATCTAGGGTTAAGAAGTATATTGAAGTCCTCTGAACACATACAACTACCAAACATTTCAAAAACATCTGGACAATATCTAATTATACAGCTATTTAATATACTGTAGATAGGTATAATTTTCTTTTTTTAAAAGGAAAAGGGCTGCATTTAAAAATGAAATGTAAAAATTAATTTAACAGCTTTTTGAAAATTGTCCATCTTAAAATTAAGTACTTACATTTTTAAAAATAAAATTTCTGTTTCCATTTCCCCTCAAGTAATGTTTCAAGTAAGGGGGGGATCGGTGAATTTTTAGGAGTTCGAGTATATGAGCGCAGCATCGGCCCAATACCCGATGCCAGTATCGGTATATCCCTATATTGGTATATTTTCCTTTTACCAAGACAAATCTACCCTCTTTGTCTTATATTATAGTACTGCATGTGCATTACTCACCATAAAGATGTGTTCCTGTACCAGTGAAAATTTTCTCTTTAACTTGCTCTGCCACCACTCCCCATGGGCTCCCGTAGTTGATAGTGGGCTCCGCCCTTCCCCCGCATTGACTTTCCATAGAGTAACAAGCACAACAACATGGCAGCAAGCCAAGAGTTTGTTCCTAAAAAAGGCACAGTCTCGTTAGTAGCTTGGTTTTGTGGCGTCAGACCTTGAACAAATCACATTCCACTGCAAAGTTTGTTCAAAGGCTGTTGAAACTAAAGGCAGCAGACCGACCCATTTATTTCAGCATCTCAAACAGATGCATGTGTCAGAGTGGGACACTTGTTCACTACAAGCTGCACAGGAGCAAGGCAGCCCACAAACACCAGCTGAAAAGCAGCCAACATTAGCGGAATCATTTAATCATTGTGTCCCGTATGAGAAGAAAGGGTCCAAGTGGACAGTTTTTACAGATGCAATCACGTTGCATATCGCTAAAGATATGGTGCCCGTATATACAGTGGAAATGCCAGAGGTTCATCCACATGCTGAAAACTTTTTGTGCTACAAAGCCACAACGGGCGATGTCTCAAGCCAGAGGTAGTAGACAGGCTCGTCTTCCTGACTACAAGAGTCAGCAAGCACACACCTCATGGCCTGTACATCAACCAACATGTGATGTTTACTATGCAATGCATGCAGATGCTTAATTTAGTTGACATATCTTCAGGAATATAAAATACCTGTTGCAAAATAAAGTATTTAATGAAAGTTATGTTCACATTTTATCAATACCAATATGGAAACTGATCTGTTTTTATAATAGCAAGCAATCTGACATGTTAAATCTATGTTTACAAAGGCATTTTATCAAAACGGGACACATTCTTTTCAAAAGGATGCACTTTTATTTATTTTTTCAAGTGAGTTCGATGGTGCACTGTTTACAATGGCAGGGCAAATTTGTTTAAAATAAATGCATTAAAATAAATGCAATGCTTTGAATAATTTCTTTGTCATTTGAAGTTTGTTTTAGAGAAGGAAAAAAAAAAAGATTAAGATTAAAACCGTAAATCGAGTTTGGTGTGAAAAAATTCAATTCGATTCAATTTTAAGGTCATATCGTCCAGCCCTAGGTAGAACTGAACTTGTGATAATCTTAAAATAATCATTCTGAGTTTAAGTCACTTTAACCCTGTTGACTTGAATTACGGGTTATTATTTGTATGGTTGCAGGAGCTCTGTTTTTATGCCGCCAATCTCATTGTTGGACTGGAAGTCGATTCTGTGCAATATTAATGTAGTTTTGTCACTTCTTGAAGTTATTTGGTCTTGCATAAAAACTGAATGCCACAGATCTTTTTAATTATAGCTCCGGAGCTAAAAAAAAACACAGTTATTGGGTAATTTTGAATGTAGATTTGTCCTAGAAGTATTTCAATAGTTGGAAAATGAATTTTCACTGTTACAGGAAAACATGTTTATGGTGACTAATGCACATGCAGAACTATAATTATACATATTTTCTATGTCTCACTATATGAAATTATGTGTATTCAGTTAAAAACCTAAGATTTTTACTTACTGGGGGAAAAAAAGGAGCATACTGATTAACAACAAACCAAACCATTACAAGCTGTAACTTGTTTCACAACCCAATGAAAATCCGACTAAATAGCAGGCATGAAAACGGGTCAGGGGTGAAAAAGGTGAGAAGGATAAGATAAGACCCCTCTTGGAGAACAAAATTTTGATTTCATATTTAAAAGCATCAGTCTGATACATTTTGAGAGAAAAATCAATTACAAAACAGTATGAATGTATGATAAAGTACCTATCTATACATGGTCACATTATGCTATAGAAGAAATGAGACTGACAACTTCTCTCATGAAATGCGCAACAGCACAACTTTAATAGCGCAATCTGCCACAAAGAGTGTGTTTTGACAAGACCAACATGGGTTTTAAAAAAGTTGCTGTCTCTCTGCTTGGAAGAAAGGGGCTGGCAACACGTGTTGATGCTATGACCTGCACCTTCTTCTTGTGCACTTATGTTTGACAATGTGCCTGCAGTGCATGGCTGCCCTTGTTTGCATAGTTAATAGCAGTGTTTATGCTGGGCAGCAAGCCGCCAATTCCCTGTCCTTTTTACTGCTAGGTCCGCGGATTACAGAAGGCGGTAAATTGGAGGTCTGTTCTGGTGCGCCAATTTGCCGCCTCTGAGGGTACACCTCGGAGGCTATCTAACTCCGAGACGTCGATTTGCCAGCTATTGCGTGAGATGGGTGGAGGTGTCGATGACGTGCATCGTTGTGCAACCCACAGCTGGAGAGTTTTAAAACCAAGAAACAGCTGATCACAGCAGTCAGTCCATCACTTCATCTGCGGACGTCAAGATGAGCAACTCTAAAGCCGCTGAGATCCAGGAGATGCTAGCGTCTCCGGCTAGAGTCCTACAGAGTCTCTCTTAAGGCACTCTAGTAGCGGCAAGCTACGAAGGGTCGCTACTTTCAAATTAAAAGCTCCCTGCTAAGAACCCAGTTCTAAACACTGATGGGGGTACAATATAAAGTTCTCATTTTGAAGACAAATTCATTGTCTTTCTTTTTTTTTTTTTTATATTTTTTTGGCCTTTTATGGCTCCATTGACAGAAATAGCTGAAGATATGACAGGAAACAGGGAGAGAGAGGGGGGGAGCGACACGCAGCAAAGGGACCCAGGCCAGGAGTCGAACCTGAGTCCGCTGCAGAGCCTCAGCACATGGGATGCGCGCTCCACCCACTGAGCCAAACGGCGCCCCCATTTCATTGTCTTTCTGACAGAGAATGTAACGTCATTTACGTTCAGCCTCCAGTCAGTCCTCACCTCAGAATCATCGACACGTCTTGAAAATGAGTTGTAGAGATTTTAGAAAAGTTATTTTTATCGAATTCAAGGCTCCCTTCAGGCGCGCACATATTCGCAGTTCACTGATAATCTCTGGTATACCTCCATGTCTCGTCCATACCAACTATTGTATAACTCCACCTTTACATGTTAATCTAGAAGAACGGCCATAATAATTCATAAGGCCATTCCATTTAAAGTATCTCACACTATGGCAGATCCAAATGCGCATTATATTTTAATTTCAGGTAAACTATATAATACACCAATAGGTCTTACTAATATATATGGGCCCAACTGGGCTGATGATGGCTTCTTTCGTAAACTGTTTTCAGCAATCCCCGACCTCGAATCCCATTATCTTATACTAGGTGGGGACTTCAACTGCTGCTTAGACCCAGCTCTGGATAGATCCTCCATAAAGCTTGCATGTAGCTCAAAATCGTCCAATGTAATTAAATCTTCTATGGAAGAATATGGTGTTTCCGACCCATGGAGATTCTTATATCCCCAAAGGGGAACATTTTAACATATAGATTATTTCCTGTTCTTAGGTAACAAATTCTTTGTCTTGCATTAACGCCAGCAAGACAAAGGAGGTGGTGATCGATTTCAGGAGGAAGGCTCCTCAAACTGCACTGGTGAACATCCAGGGTTTGGACATTAAGATTGTGGACGAGTACAAATACCTCGGTGTTCACATAAACATTAAACTGGACTGGACACCCAACACAGATGTCCTGTACAAGAAGGGCCAAAGTCGTCTCCATCTGCTGAAGAGACTGAGGTCTTTTGGTGTGTGCAGGTCACTGTTAAAAACCTTCTATGACTCTGTGGTAGCATCAGCGATCTTCTACGCTGTGGTCTGCTGGGGCTGTGGAAGCTCAGAGAGGGACAGGAAGAGACTCAATAAGCTGGTCAAAAGGGCTGGCTCAGTCTTGGACTGTCCTCTGGACTCCATTGAGGAGGTGGGTGAGAAGAGGATGTTAGCCAAGCTGACATCAATTATAGACAACCCCTCTCACCCCCTACATGAGACTGTGGGGGCCTTAAGCAGCTCCTTCAGCAACAGACTGCTTCACCGACAGTGTACCGCAGGTCATTCATTCCAACTTCTGTCACTGTTCAACCCCCAATAACTCTTAATAACTCGTGACTACAGACCACAAATCAAATAAATATGCCCCAAATGTCTACAAATCAATAGGAAAGTCGCTCACTACAGGTGAACTTAAGGCAATCAGTTCTATGCAATCTGGGAAAAGCCCAGGTCCAGATGGCCTGAGTTTTTTAAGAAATTCTCGCTTGCCAAAGTTCTTGCACTTAGATTAGAATCTGTCCTTCCATCAATCATACATTCTGACCAAACTGGGTTCATTAAAAACCGGCATTCTTTTTTCAATGTCAGGTGTCATTTCAATATAATCTATGATATTAAGGTTTCTCAGTGTCCAGAGGTAGTGGTCTCCTTGGACGCTGAGGAAGCTTTTGATAGAGTCGAATGGGAATACCTTTTCACCACCCTCTCTAAATTCGGATTTAGCCAGGGCTTTTTATCTTGGACACGGCTTCTCTATTCACCACCTTTATCCTCAGTTCCCACTAACAATGACGTCTCTGCCAACTCCCCTTTTCATAAAAGGGACTAGACAGAGATGTCCTCTTTCTCCTCTTCTGTTCACTACAGCTACTGAACCGTTGGCCATTGCTCTATGTAGTCTCCCAGGGTTTAAAGGAATTACTAGATATGGAAATTTTCAGAAAGTATCTCTCTACACTGATCTCCTTTTATTAATTTCCAAGCCGACTGAGTCTGTTCCACATATACTAAAGACATGAGAATGTTTCGTAAAGATTTCTGGTTACAAACTCACAGGGGTGGAACGGTTCACAAAATCCACAGTTCGGTTCATATCACGATTTTGTGGTCACGGTTTTCGGTTCGGTATACGCTCATCGTTAGGAAAATCAATTATGTCTTGTATAGTCAGGTTAATACTGAAAGAATGAGGAAGTCTGACATTTGATACATCATTGTGACAGTCTGAGGTTAAAAGTAGGTAGATTCTGGCACTGCAAGAGAGCAGACATTGCTCGTTCCAGCATGCTTTTCATTTATTTGGCAAAGAAAGTTATGTTTAACAAATGCTAAGAACAAATAGTCATTCACTGTCAATAATGTAATAGGCAGTCAAAGTCAGGAAACTTTCAGCAGCCCTGGAGGTCCATGTATCACTAGTAAGTGCTACATTGCTATGTTAGACAACTCTAACAATTCCTCGTCGGGTCTCTTCATAAAGTGCGGGAATTACCGTGCTGCTGAAGTGTTTGCGGGAGGGGATTTTATTTTATATCGTGGCTCGAGTGTTTTAATCATACAACGAAATCCCGCACCCTCCACCACAGCAAAAAGCTGCATATCTTTGGCTATGAAACACCACTCCTTTCGTAATGCATGTTGCCCCGTCTGACCCGTCACTGTAAGGCTGTTTAAAAGCTGCGGGGAGTAGAAGTTCTCCTGTCGACTCTCTCACTTCCCGCCTTGCGCTGCCAGTTGTCTCACTGGGATTATGTCTTCGCAGATGAGCTGACATGTTAGTCGTGTTACTATTTTCATTTTGACATACTGTATTAACACAATTGACCTAAAATCACAAAAAAAACATAAAATCAGAGCAAGAAAAAGTTTTTATTATATAAATGTCACAAATCTCTCAACTCTCAAAACTCGCGCTCTCTGTCGCTGCCCGTGTCACCGGCACAGCTGCTGTCAGTTTTCCGCCCCATCACTCCAAATCTTCCCCCGGTCCCCCAGCAACCAGATCACGTGACTTGCCAACTAATTTTGTGATTGGCTGGTGTGGTGCCTTTTTCCACAAATCTACCAATAGGAACACGTTTTTTTGCTTTCACAGACTTCCTGTTTGCGGACACGTTCGTGAGGAAAGCCCGACTTTACCGTCTCTTCCTGCACCCAACGCGCAGCAAACGTGACGGCAACGTTAGTGAAATAGCATGGCGGACATAATATATCATAAATCCAGTTTTACTTGGCCTATCAACTCAATTTAAAAACTGGTAAATAGTTTGAAGGCTGCTTGAACACATAAAGTCGGAACCGAGACTCACAGAGTTAGGTCACTCTAAATGCAAAGTGGTCCCATACAGCAGACCTATACAGGGCTTCTTCTAGCTTCGACTCTTTTCCACTCGCCATGCACACACACGTCTCCACAGCTGACCCAAAGATACTCTATTACTGTCTGCTACACCGCTTCGCTTCTTCTTCTTGTGTACTGGCGGTTGGCATCCAGCTCAGTACCGCCACCTGCTGCTCTGGAGTGTACACGCTTCGCCTCGTTAGTAAATGAGAAAAAAAGAGTTGCACGTGGGTTAAATCGCCCCAAACCGTGACAAGCGTACCGAACAGGACAGATTTTTTTGATGAACCGTTCCACCCCTACAAACTCAACTTTGTCAAAAGTGAGGTTTTTTCTGTCGGTGAAGCTGCAGCCACAAGTCTGCTTTCAACACTGCCCTTTAAAGTGTCAAAGAAAGGTTTTACATACTTAGGGGTGGCAGTTACTGATAAATTTAACACATTTTTTAAATCTAATTTTGAAACTTTATTCACAAGTGTAAAAGATGATCTTCACCGGTGGTCGTCATTGCCTTTATCTTTGGCAGGAAGAATCAATTCAGTGAAGATGACAATACTTCCCAAATTCCTTTATCTTTTCCAGTGTATTCCTGCATTTATTCCAAAGTCATTCTTCCAGAAATTAGACACAGCCATGTTGGAGTTCATATGGGACAGAAGGGTTCCCCGACTATGTAAAAATGTCCTACAGCAACCAAAAGGTGACGGTGGTATGGCACTATCCAACTTTTTATACTACTGGGCTGCCAACATGCAACCAATCCTGCACTGCATGTGAGCAGATGATGATTCCCCTGCTTGGTGTCTGATGGAGTTGTCATCTTGTGCTCTAGCCTCTCTCTCTGCACTTATTGCTTCCTTCCCTGTTTCTGTTAGGCTCGAAACTGGCAACAATATACTTGTAAACTCTACTCTGCGTATATGGCGCGAGTTTTGTAAAAATATTGGAGGTCAGATATCACCACTATGCATGCCAATTTGTAAAAACCCTATATTTCCTCCTTCAATGCAAGACAAAGCCTTTGAGTTGTGGTTTCAGAATGGCCTATGTACAGTGAGGAATTTGTTTGTTGCAGGTGTCTTTGCTTTATTTCAGCAATTGGCCAGGAGATTTCATCTTCCGAATTCTCATCTGTTTAGATACTAGGGGTGGGGAAAATAATCGATTCTTAGATTAATCGCGATTCGGATGTGGATGATTCTGAATCGATTCACAAACGTCAAAAATCGATTTTCTACATGTTAATTGACAATGTAATGTTGACTGAACGCAAGAGGCGGAACAACTCGTCTGAGGCATTTGTTTACGCCGAGCGGCTCGAGAGCAGCGTGGAGACCGCTGTTGGTTGTTAGCTGTGGCATTGAGTGCGCAGCGTCCAGGTTAACTTGTGACACCTGTAACTAACTATCGGGTATTTCTGTCATTCCGCCGTGCGTTCAAATGGTTACTTAACAGACAGTGGAACAGCGGCGCTGTGCCGCTATACTCATTTTCAATGTTAGCTGCTTTATAGCGGGTGTTTGTGGGCTGCCGCGGTCTTCTCGTAAAAAATGCGCTCCCCGGCTGACGGTGATGAGCGTCCGTCCGTCCGTCCTCCAGCTGACGGGACGGATGGACGCTCCCCCCGCTGACGGCGATAACGACAGTCTCCTCCCCTGGCTGACGGTGCGCCACTATATTAAAAAATTAAAGCTGCTTAAAGCCATAGTTCCCAGCTGCATACATCGTTATTAAGCTGAATCCAAGTCGATGTGAAAACTGTACACTGTCAAACAGCCCGCACAGTATGTTGAAATCCAGCCCGAACTCAGCGTGAGGTCAGTCAGCTGTGGCAAAGCGTGAGACGTCCAGATCAACCTGTGATACAAACATCTGTACTGACCGTCGACCAGCTGCAGCTGTATTAATGTACTACATGTATGCTGCTACAGCAGGAACACTTTTCTTTTCCTTTTGGTTCTTTGCAAAGCTGGATGTTTGTTAGCAAATGTAACCTTACAGTTGACTTGCAACATTTCTTTCATTTGTTTTATTAATTAAATATATTGGAAGTAAATTAAGTATGGATCGTTACAAATACTTTGCTTTAAAAGTACCAAGTAGTCACACGGTGAGAAAAAAGTAGAAAGTGATTAGCAAATTCAGATTTCATTTATATATATTTTTTAAATCGTGCATGGAAATGTACATAAAAAACTTGCTGCATCGAGATGCATCGAGAATCGATTTTGAATCGAATCGTTGACATCGGAATCGAATCGAATCGTGAGGTGCCAAGAGATTCCCACCCCATTAGATACCTTCAAGAGGGAGAATTTTACAGAAAGAGGTATCATGATTTTCCTCACACTCCAGCAGATACACAGATTGATGCAATCCTTAAGGCTCCCATGGCAATGAAGGGGTTAATATCTACTCTCTATGTCGCAAGTCTTTCTCTTTGCTCTCCATCTGACCAAACACTTTTAACTATTTGGCCCCAGGATCTGAATGTAGATCTGTCAGACTTATGGGAATCTATCCTCTTGCGTGTCCATTCATCTTCTGTATGTACCAGGCATGGGGTTGTTTAATACAAACTTCTACATCGTATATTGTGGTCAAGACAACTTGGCTTTCATATTTCAGCAGAAAAAGTATGTGCACGTGGCACCAGGACACCCTAGGCCGGAGGTCAATGATCGACTTTATGGTCGTGTCATCTGACCTCCGGCTGTATGTCTTGGACACTCAGGTGAAGAGAGGGGCTGAGCTATCAACTGATCACCACCTGGTGGTGAGTCGGATCCGCTGGCAGGGGAGGAAGCTGGACAGACCTGGCAGACCCAAACGTATTGTGAAGGCCTGCTGGGAACATCTGGCGGAACCCTCTGTCAGGGAGGTCTTTGACCAGATCCCGAGGGAGGCTGGGGACATTGAGTCCGAATGGACCACATTCTCCACTTCCATCATTGACGCGGCTTTCCAGAGCTGCGGCCGTAAGGTCTCCGGTGCTTGTTGTGGCGGCAATCCCCGAACCCAGTGGTGGACTCCTGAGGTAAGGGATGCTGTCAAGCTGAAGAAGGAGTCCTATCGGGCCTGGTTGGCCCGGGGGACTCCTGAGGCAGCTGACAGGTACCGGCAGGCCAAGCATGCTGCAGCACAGGCAGTCGCGGAGGCAAAAACTCGGGTCTGGGAAAAGTTCGGGGAGGCCATGGAGGAGGACTACCGGTCAGCCTCGAGGAAATTCTGGCAAACCATCCAGCGCCTCAGGAGTGGGAAGCAGTCCTCCACCAACACTGTTTAAAGTGGAGGTGGGGAGCTGTTGATCTTCACTGGGGACATTGTCGGGCGGTGGAAGGAATACTTCCACCGGTGGACCCATTCATCACCTAAGCTGAAGTCACTGATTTAGTTGGGAAGCTCCTCAGTGGCAAAGCACCGGGGGTGGATGAGATCTGCCCTGAGTACCTCAAGTCTCTGGATGTTGTCGGGCAGTCTTGGTTGACACGTTTCTGCAGCATCGCGTGGCAGTCAGGGAGGTGGTCCCCCTATTCAAATAGGGGGACCGGAGGGTGTGTTCCAACTATCGGGGGATCACACTCCTCAGCCTCCCTGGGAAAGTCTATTCCAGGGTACTGGAGAAGAGAATTCGGCCGATAGTCGAACCTTGGATTCAGGAGGAACAATGCGGTTTTCGTCCGGGCCGCGGAACACTGGACCAGCTCTATACCCTTTGTGGACTTAGAGAAAGCATTCGACCGTGTCCCTCGTGGGACTGTGGGAGGTGCTCCGGGAGTACAGGGTCAGAGGCCCTCTGTTAAGGGCTGTACGGTCCCTGTACGACCGGAGCAGGAGCTTGGTTCGCATTGCCGGCAGTAAGTCAGACCTGTTCCCAGTGCATGTTGGACTCCATCAGGGCTGCCCTATGTCACCGGTTCTGTTCATTATTTTTATGGACAGAATTTCTAGGCGCAGCCACGGGCCGGAGAGGGTCTGGTTCGGGAGCCACTGGATTTAATCTCTGCTTTTCGCGGATGATGTGGTCTTGTTGGCTCCTTTGAGCCAGGACCTCCAGCATGTCCTGGAGCGGTTTGCAACCGAGTGTGAAAGGGCTGGGATGAGAATCAGCACCTCCAAGTCCGAGGCCATGGTTCTCGACCAGAAAAAGGTGGCTTGCTTCCTCCAGGTTGGGGGAGAGTTCCTGGCTCAAGTGGAGGAGTTCAAGTATCTTAGGATCTTGTTCACAAGTGAGGGAAGGGTGGAACGTGAGATTGACAGGCGGATCGGTGCAGCAGCCGCAGTAATGCAGTCGTTGTATTGGTCTGTCATGGTGAAGAGAGAGTCGAAAGGCGAAGCTTTCGATTTACCGGTCAATCTACGTTCCTACCCTCACCTATGGTCATGAACTTTGGGTCATGACCGAAAGAAGATGATCCCGGATACAAGCGGCCAAAATGAGTTTCCTCCGCAGGGTGGCGGGGCGCTCCCTTAGAGATAGGGTGAGGAGCTCTGTCATCTGAAAGGAGCTCGGAGTAGAGCCACTGCTCCTCCACATCGATAGGAGCCAGCTGAGGTGGCTCAGGCATCTGTTTCGGATGCCCCCGCGACGCCTCCCTCAGGAGGTGCTCCTGGCATGTCCCGCAGGGAGGAGACCCCGAGGAAGCCCCAGGACACGCTGGAGTGACTATGTCACCCAGCTGGTCTGGGAACACCTTGGGATCCTCCCGAAAGAGCTGGAGTAAGTGTCCGGGGAGAGGGAAGTCCGGGTGTCCCTGCTCAGGCAGCTGCCCCCGCGACCCGGCCCCCGATAAGCAGACGACGATGGATGGATGGATAATCTTGGACCAAATCCAGACTATCCCATATCTATTGCAACACTGACCCACTGTGTGATAAATGTCGAAAATATCGTGGTTCTCTTATTCATATGTGTTGGACATGTCCATCCTCGCATACATACTGGGTTTCCCCAGAAAACTTGCTAAGCCCAGTGGCAGGTTGGAAGGGCGGCCCACCGGCGGTGAAGCATGTTTTTTTTTTGTGACAGTGGCCTGACACAGGCCAGCAACTGGCTGATGGCAGTGCCCGATAGGTAACAGTTTCATGATGTAATAGAGTTTAGAGTGGTTCCATAGTGCCTTGCATCAAATCAGTGTTAAAAGTTAATTGGTGGGCAATTACGTGCTTGAGGAGCCAGTAAAGGCATTTAAAACCACCAATTATGGCTTCATGCTCCATATTGATCACTGGCTCGAATGCTGCAGCGATTGACAAGCCTACAACATGAAAACTGTGCAAGCTATTTACACTTGAAAACAATGTGGCATTGTTTACACTTGCTTCTGTTTGTTGCCATATTGATGCTGGTGCGATGGTGGACCCAACATGAGCGTTTAGTACATCTTGCCTACCAAGTAGTGCAAGGAGCTTCAACAAAAGCTCTATGGCCTGTGTTCATGTCAGGAACCTGAGACAGTGCAACATGCTTTGATTTCTTGGAGAAACTATGACCGCCAAAGACAAAATCTACTTAGAGAATTTCAAGAAATTGGCTTTGAAGAAGTATCTCTGAAAAGTATTTTGGAAGTAGGGAGGAGGGGAAAACGCTGTTTTTTCAAATATAGACACTGGTCTATATAGCAGGATATAGTGCACTAAGGTGCTAGTCCCATAGATGGCAGCAATGCAACTTTTGGATGCTGGCTGCCGTGAAACCCCAAGAAGATGAATTTAAGCTCTGGTCGAGTATCCCTCCGTTGCCGACTGGCGACAGACTCGGCAAAACATACTTAAAACCAAAACTTTGACTTTATTAAAACAGCTATCGTCAGAGCTTATCTAACGCCGAATTTAGTGGCATTTTACTACCAAACCACTGTGAAATTAGCGCACTTAGTACTGTTAATATTTTCAGGTATTGCAAAACAAACAACATAAAACTTACCATAATTGGTCAGGCACTACGGAGCCCCCCCTGGTGACATTGAATTAAAAAAAAATAATGCGTGGCCACACATTACTATCTCGAGGCCACACGTAATTATCTCGTGGCCACGAGCCCCCCTGGTGACATTGAATATAAAAAAAATAATGCGTGGCCACAATTTTTAATTCAATGTCACCAGGGGGGCTCCGTAAGGTACAGTCACCCGCCGTACAAACTAACAAACAATGAGCTAACCTCCATGCTACATCCATGTTAGCTGCCTCATCGACCCGTGACTAAGCCAACGTCGCCCTGCTGCACACCTAGAGTGGTTTGTGGGGCGTTAGGTGATGAAAAGACACCTGACCTCAGACCCGCCATGTGTTCACGTGTTGACCATAAGATGTCGCCATTTAAATAAATAAACAATGCTTAGCCTGCCGGTGGGAGCCAGGCTTATAATAGGCTGGGGGAAACCCTGATTTCTATATTCTGCATTTCAAAAAACTCTGGAGCCATGTCCACTCAGGGCCCTGTTTGGTGTCTTATCAGATTCCACTAAGTTATCAAAACCCCAATCTGATTTTGTTGCTTTTCTCTGTTTGATTGCTAGACGTCTTATTTTGAGACACCTAACACCCACCATCACATTCATTGTAGATCAGGGATTAACGTTTTCAAAACTCGTTTTCAAAACTCGTTTTCAAAACTCGTTTTCAAAACTCGTTTTCAAAACTTTCAAAAATTCGACACTTAAAGAGAGGTTCTGTATCTAAATTTTATGAAATATGGCAGCCGTTCCTCCTGCTTGTAGAGGGCCTTTCCTACGCAGGGCTCCAGACTAACTTTTTGCATTGGTTGCACTGGTGCGCCTAACTTTTTTTTTTAGGTGCACTGGCACAAAATTTAGGTGCACTCGAATTTTAACGCCATATGGAGACCTTTCTGGCTCCACAACTTTAATATAACGTGAATGATTTCCAAACAAGACTGAGATATTGAGAAATCCTTGTCTTTATTTGAAGGACATTGACATAAGAAAAATAAGGTGTTTCACTATTAGGCAGCTCCTCTTTGGCAATGTTGTATGCAACATTACATTTGATAATCATTTCTGATTCCTCAGAGGACCTGATTGCTGCTGCCTGCCGCTGAAATGCAGCTGGGGGAGGGGCCACTTTCTCCACACACCGGTCCTGGCATGTGGTGTGTTTTTTTGACATGCTGTGTTTTTTCCATCGTTGTTGACCCGCTTACAAATGCACTATTACCGGCCATACTCTGACCGCACTCATGACAGTATACACAGTGCATTACATTATGTCCTTTATCGTACCGTAACCAGGGAAACTGTTTCAACCAGTCCTGCCTGAAAGAATACGTTTTCAGGTTTTTACTTTGAGTCTCGGGGCCGGGCTCTTTCTCTAACCGTTTTTAGACAGAGCACCAAGCCGCCAATTTGCCCGTCCTTTTGGCGGCTCGGTCCGCGGTTTTAGACAGAGGCCGGCAGATTGGGGGTCTGTTGTGGTCGCCGATTTTCCGCCTCGGAGGGTACACTTATTTCCGCCTCGACTGCTATCTAAAACCGAGGCGGAAATGTGCCGGCCCGTGGGTGAGCTGGGCGGAGGTGTCAATG
>CAEMYA010000749.1:46141-78281 GCA_903131615.1 Diplodus sargus | reverse complement strand
CCCCCCCCCCCCCCCCCCCCCAACACCCCCCCCACTTATTTATTTATTATTATTTACTTTTGTATGTATGTGCTGTTAACGTTCTTGTTAATTTCCCTCATGACCCGATCTTGTATCTATTATCTATGTGTAAAAACAAATAAAAAAAAACTTTCAATAAACATACCATGAACAACAAAAAAAAAAATCTTTAAATGTTTTATGTCTACAATGGATGTGTACAAATCAAACAGTTCTATGAGTAGCAACCGCCTCCAGGTCCGAAATATTTAGTCATAGATGTTTTATACATGTTTTTGGGTGTTGGAAGACTGGCGAGCATGTACATGCAGATACAGACAAACATATGTAGGGCCACTGCACAATGTAGTGTGTGTGCGCGCGCATTCTTACCTGCTTCATGCCTGACCATCGGCTCCTGCTGTGCATCTTTGAGTACAGCAATCAAGGCTGGTATAGCCCGTCTGTCCTGCATCTGTCCCAGGCAGTATGCCAGCTCATGCTTCAGTAGGGCAGACTCATCAGTGAAGGCCTTACTGATCCATTCTATAGCACCAGCACCTAACAAAGAGGTTACAATTTCTATGAGATAACATAATAGAACAGTGATTCCCAACTGGGGGGGCGATGCCAAAGATCCACGGGGATGTGTGTGTGTGTGTGTGGGGGGGGGGTTTAAGCGGTGTAATAATTGTAATATACGGTGTGTATATTGTGTTAAATATAGATGTGTCAGCAAGTCATTTGTGTGACAAAACAACTAAATTTAATCTATGGGCTCTACAAAAAAAGTTTAAAAAAAGCACATAGCACAACAGGGACAACTTTTGGAGAAACGCAGCCTGACATCACGTTGCGGTGGCCAATCCCAGAAACTGGCAATCAGACTATGACTGAAGCCACAGTGGAGTGTCAAGTCATGTGTGTATATTCACTCAGTTTGGCTTTGTGCACCAATTTAAAACACATCTGTTGATGTCAAAGGTCACTGAGACATGACCAGAGATCATAAGCACAGTAGACATGTCAGTAGCAGTGCATGTTTTTCAGTATGGATTAATGCTACAGAGGGAATACAACAGACATTTCTCAGTGTAACATTACATTTCACTTTCACTTCAGTTTGGTCTTCCCAGTTTAAAACACACAGTGATGAGAGTAATGACTTAACTATCATTTTCCATAGATAGATGTATTTAAAAATGTATAAACAAGCAGAGTGACTGTAGTGCAAGATAAAATATAACATGCGGAGTGTTGTACAGTGTGACGGCAAGTGGCAGGAAAGATTTCCTGTATCTGTCCCTTCGACAGCGGAGCTGGAGCAGTCTGTGAGAGAAGGTGCTCCGCTGTCCGTCTACTGTGTGATGGAGAGGGTGCTGATCATTGTGCATGATGGATAACAGTTTGTTCAGAGTTCTCCTCTCCACCACGGTCTCAAAAGTCTCCAACCTGAGACCAAGTACAGAGCCAACCTTCTGGATGATTTTATCAAGTCTGTTAGTGTCGCTGGCTCTGATGCTGCTGCCCCAACACACAGCAGCAAAGAAAATGACGCTGGCAACAACAGACTGGTGAAAGATCTCCAACATCTTGCTGCACACGTTGAAGGATCTCAGCTTCCTCAGGAAATAGAGTCTGCTCATCCCCTTCTTTTACACAGTTTTGGTATTAGATTTCCAGTCCAGTCTGTTGTCTATCACCACTCCCAGGTATTTGTAGTCCTCCACCTCTTCCACCAGCTCCCCTCTGATCCGTAGTGACTGCAAAGGCATCTTCTTCCTCCTGAAGTCGATCAACATAACTCTGGTCTCATCGACATTCAGCCTCAGATGATTCTGTTCCGACCACTCTACAAAGCCGTCTACCAGTGTCCTGTACTCACCCTCCTCTCCTTCCCTTAACAGCTGAGTTGTCAGGAAACTTCTGCAGGTGACATGACTCAGAGTTGTGCTGAAAGTCAGGCCCCGTCCAGACGACAACGCCGTTTTTCGAAAACGCACACGTATTGCACCGTTTTGACTGACCGTCCATACGGATCCTGAAAACGCACTTTTTTGAAAAGGGGTCTCAGGGTGGAGAAATCCAAAAACGCAGCCCTCCCTTTTTCTTGTGGATGGCGAATCCGCATACTTTCCAAAACGATGACGCCATCGCCCCACCCCTGGACCTCTAGCCTCCAACCTCTGAACCCCGCAACGTCTCACAACAACAACAATGGCGGCGGACAACATGCTTGTGCTCATGCTGCAGCAGATATTGAGCCTATTAGGGATACTCGGGCAAAATATTATGCTCTGCCACTACGCTGAGCAAAAAAGGATTTCGGACAACCGCATAAGCCACATCATTTTGGATCCACCGCGAAGGGTTACCAGGAGTCCAACCAGGGGAAGATTTTGGCTTAGACCAGGTCGAACAAGCAGTTGGTGGGACAACTTCGTTAATGGCGTTGTTGTGGACGACGAATGGAGGGAGAACTTCCGCATGTCCAGAGCATCTCTCGTTGCCCTGAGCGAAGAACTCCGTCCACACATCGAAGGGCAAACAACCATCATGAGGGCACCGATCGAGACGGTGAAAAGGGTTGCAATGATGCTCTACTATTTGAGCGACGAAGGGCGGCTGCGGAAGACTGCAAATGTATTTGGCGTTTCGCAACAGGCTGTGTCCATTGTTGTCAAGCAGACCGGTAAAGCGATCACTATTCATCTCCAAAACACATTAAGCTGCCCTTTACGGAGCCTGAGGCCGAGGATCTGGTTTTGGGATTCCATCGTGGTCATGGCATGCCACAGTGTTTGGGAGCGGTCGACGGCACTCACATCGAAATAAAGCAGCCACCTACCAACGGACTACATAAACAGGAAAGGCAAGCATTCCCTTAATGTACAGGCTGTCTGTGACTACAAGTACAGATTCATGGATGTCGTGATAAAGTGGCCTGGGAGTGTACACGACGCACAAGTTTTTGCTAATTCAAAGCTAAGCTCACATTTAAAGACAGGCAAGATCCCTCCTCTGAAAAAGCAGATTGTGGACGATGAGGAGGCCATACTAATTTTCCTTCTTGGTGACCCAGCCTACCCTCTGCTGCCTTACCTGATGAAGGAATATTCGAGTGGGGGCTCCACACCTCAATAACAATACTTTGGACTATGTTTGTGTAGGGCACGCATGGTCATCGAGTGTGCTTTTGGTCGCCTCAAAGCCAGATTTGTTGCACTGAAAAGGCCTATGGACATCAATCTGCAGGACCTGCCTCATGTTATTTACGCTTGCTTTGTTCTTCATAACTTTTGTGACGACAGTAAGGAGACTGTGACTGATCACTCTGTGTTGGGAACGATACAGTGTGATAACGACTTGCAGCCACCTGTACAGCGAAACAACTACACCACGGACTGTAATGAGGGGGAGGGAAAGAGAGTGAGAAGAGTGCTCACAAAGTACCTTGACCCTTAACAAAAGACTGGCCAACACTGAATAGTTTCCTTATTGTCATTTTGAAACGGTGGTAAACAATGTGTGTCGATTGAAAATAAACAAATGATTGCAATCACTTTAAGAAAGCTTTTTTATTAGGGCTGTCAGTTTAGCGAGTTAGATTAATTAATTACACTGCAAATTAACGCGTTATAAAAATTAACGCAATTAATTCTGAGATTCTGAGTGGCAATTCAATGCACAAGCATTTTAAATTTGGCCCACATTGTTGCTAGGGCCTTTGAACGGCAAGTTCTTCTCTTCTTAGCGTATTCAATTGATTAGTCATGCAATACAATTTTATAATGTCCTAGGATTCGCATGAGTGCTCTTCTAAATGAGAAGTTGGTCTCATCCTCTGAGCTGCGTGTTGGGTGTGGGATTGTATCACCCTCGTTGGTATGCCATGTGATTGGGTGTTGGTGTGTGCAGGAAGGCCGGTGTAGTGGGCTGTGGTGTGATGTATGCTTGTGAGTATCCATAGCTGCTGCTGTGGGGATGTACAGACTGGGGTCTTAACAGCAGTTCCCTCATCAGGGAGAAGCCATCCTGTATGGTGCTGGTGATATTGGTTATGTTCTTGTTTATTTGCGCCATATTGTCTGCATGCACTCTTGCTAACTCTTCGGTCAACTCCAGCATCCTCCTCTTGATACTCATGTCCTCCTCTGCTAGGTCAGCCTGAGCTTTCCTCTTCAGTCGGTCTCCTCTGTGGCTGTCCAGCTTGGCCTAGGAAAAAAGCAGAGCAGAATTACATTACTATTGGGCAAAACAAGTTAAGGCCAAAACTGTGTTGTGAATTATGTACTAAAGCAACACACACACACACACACACACACATACACACACACACACACGCATCAGTCCTAATGACCACAACAAATGGCACTGTAGCATACTGCTAATGTTAGCTAAGCTTGAAACCATGAGCCTACCTGGAGCAAATGCTGGCGCTGCTTCACAACTGCGGGAGGGAGACAGTCGAGGGATTCTGCTGGAGGGATGGGTGATGAAGACATCTCCTCTGTCGATGTCGAGGGCTCCGACGACGACTCCACCAGGTCAGCCGTCTCGATGTTTGACTCAATGGAGCGAGTAGCGGCCGACCCACCCCAGATCTCCTGGCAGAGCTCAAACAGCAGCATAACTACCCGTCCTTGGCCACTTCGACGTCCCGTGTCCACGGCCCGTCTCTATTTGCCACGAATACATTTTAGCTGTGTGGTGACCTGGGTCTTTGAAATGGTCATGGCATCGTGAGGGAAGTCCTCTGTTAGCTCCCTCGGATACTGTGCCCGAAATGAGCTTGTAATGTCCGTATATTTGGACTGGCAAGACTCCCAGTCAACACTCTCCTGTAATCTACTTGCCTTGTCGAGTGTGAGTCTGAGCAGCATCTCGACCTCATTATCGGTCCACACAAAGGATCCTGGTCTCCTTGTACATGCCATTGTTGTCTTCTTCTTGTTATGTGCGGTTTCTCCGTCTACTGTCTGTTTGTATACTGAGCGAAAGCTTTCTGCGCATGCTCCACGTCTTCTTCTCCGCTTTTGGTGAATGTCAAGCGCCACCTATAGGCCAGCAATATGAACTACAGCGTTTTTGGTCGTTTTCGTTGGAGCCGTGTGGACGCAAATATTCTTAAAACGATGACGAGGAAGACGGAGAAACAAAAGATCGTTTTCGCTCGTGTGGACGGGGCCTCAGTGGTGTATCAGGTGAAGAGGAAGGGTGAAAGCACAGTTCTCTGTGGAGCTCCTGTATCACTGACCACCACATCAGACCGAAGACTGCCCATACGGACAAACTGTGGCCTGCCTGTCAAGTAGTCAGTAATCCAGGAGATCATTGTGTCATCAACTCCCATCCCCTGCAGCTTCTCACCCAGTAGCAGAGGGTGAATGGTGTTAAAAGCAATGGAGAAATCAAAGAATGTGGTCCTCACAGTGCCTCCTCCACCATCCAGATGCATATGGGCTCGTTGCAGCAGGTACTTCTTGGGGTCCGGAACCAAGCAGGACTTTTTCCACAGCATCGGGACTTTCTCCTGACTCAGGTTGTACAGATGTCCCAGTACAGGAGACAGCTGGCTGGCACATGTCTTTAGGATCCTGGGTGTGATGCTGTCAGGGCCTGCAGCCTTTCGCTGATGTAGTCTTTCCAGCTGCCTCTTTACCTGGCCTGTAGTCACTGTTGGGCAGGGGTTGATGCAGATGTCTTCAGTGGAGGAGGGGGAGGGGCGGCAGATGGGGAGATGGTGCACAAGAGTGCTGGGGGGAGGGTCGAGCCATTTGGGACAGTGTGGGTGTGTGGGGGGCTGGGGGTGACAGGAGGTGAGCTAAACCTGTTAAAGAACTGGTTGAACTGGTTTGCTCTATCCAGGCTCCCTGATGTCTGCCTGGCTTTCCCCTTCATCCCTGTGATGTTCTTCATTCCCGTCCACACATCTGTTCTGTTGGAGTTTGGCCTCCACCCTCCTCATGTAGTTTGTGCTGCACTTTCCTCTGCTCCTCTTTGTCTCTAGACCTGACAGCCCTCTTCTTGTTCAGTGCCTTCAGGTCACTGGTGATCCAGAGCTTGTTGTTGGAGAAGCAGTGCACGGTCCGGGTTGGCATGTTGGGTGTCCTCACAGAATCTGATGTAATCTGTGATGCAGTCAATCAGATCAATGTCCTCCCCATGAGGCTCACAGAGTACATCCCAGTCTGTCAGCTCGAAGCAGTCCTGCAGTGCCTCAGCAGCCTCCTGTGTCCACTTCCTCACCGCCCTGGTGTGCACAGGCTGCCCTCTCACAAGAGGAACATACCTGGGAGTCATCATGACCAAGTTGTGGTCTGACCTGCCGAGGGGGGGGAAGGGCTGTGGCGTCATAAGCATCCATGGCATTAGCATACAGGAGATCCAGTGTTTTATTGTCTCTTGTGCGGCAGTCAACATATAGGTAAAAGTTATTTAAAGTTTTGTCCAATGAGGCATGATTAAAATCACCTGTAATAACGATGAATGCATCCGGGTGTTCAGTCTGCAGTTTGGCAGCAGCGGAGCAGCTTTCCCACAGCCAATAGTTCAATGTCCGGGGTATATAGCCATTCCTTCACGTTGACCAGGATTGCACCACCTCTCACTCACATAAAGTGCAAGCCCGTCACCCTTCTTCTTCCGACTTTTCAAACAGTCTCTGTCTCCCCGTACCAAACTGTAGCCAGGAACCTCCATGCTGTTGTCCGGGATGTGTGAGTGCAGCCAAGTTTCACTGAAGCAAAATATGCTACACTCACGGTATTCCCTCTGGGTCTTCACGAGCACTCTAAGTTTGTCCGTTTTATTTCCCAGAGACCTCACATTTCCCATTATAATCGCCGGGACCGCTGGCTTATGTCTTCTCCTTCTCTCCCTCCGTTTGGCTCCAGACCTGCAGCCCCGACGTCTCCTCCGTAACTCCTGCGGGACCTCAGGTTTGACTCCGGGCAGCAGCACAGGCTTACACAGCGCAATCAGCTGTTCATGCGAGTAGACAATGTCCCCACTACTACCAGCGAGGTTCTCTGTTACAAATATTAGAAAAAGTAACAGAAGAATGCGGAGAAGGGTAACAAAACTTAGTCCAGCCATTGTTACAACCTTTATGAACATGTTGTGATTGATCCGAAAAAGAAACAAAAAGAATGAAACAACAAATACAGTTTAAAAAACACGACGGGAGCTGCAGCTACAGGCAGCCACCTGCGGCGGCGCCAATGAGACTGATGAGGACAAACATGCCAGTAGCACAAACATGCCAGTAGCACAACAACAGAGCAGCTTCGCCTTTCGGTAGGGGTTCCCAACATGTAACATACATGGACCATGGAGTGACACTCCCACACCACCGCATCATCCTGCAGAATCTAACCGCACCTCCATCTGCAGGACATCTCCGCCGGCATCATAAAGAAGAAGACTTAACTGAGAAAACAAAACCACATACATATACCCAATAACTGTAATAAATAATCCAATAACTTGGCAACAGTAACAGCGGTAATGCGATATGTTTGCTGCAACACCGATGCAGGACTACAAGTCGACCATCGCAGTTTACTTCTGGGACTGCCTGGCGGTGTTACCAATGGAGATAATGAATGGACTACAGGCTCTTGGCTTGCTTCGCAAAGAGAGACAAATGGCGAGAGCACGCCTACTGGCAAGGGCTGGATGCGGAGGCGCTTAAAGTGGTGCGGACGAAGAGGGGTAAGAGAGCCAGCTGGCCGGCCGGCTCTTCCCACCATCCTGCTCTCCAATGTCCACTCCCTGGAAAATAAACTGGACTACATTAGACAACAATGGACCACTCAACGGGACACTAGGGACTGCTGTGTGTATGCTGGTGCAACAACTCTAGTCCTAGTCCTGTTCATCGCTGGTGGAATACACAGTTGTTATTTCAGCCACAGTATTTACCATGCCCTTTTAAGTTATGCCAGTTGGTTTTTCTACTTTTCTTTTTGTACCGAGAAATCTGTTAGTTTGAAGCTTGTTCTTGAGAAATAAAAACAAATGTTAGCCAAGGGCATGTGGAAAAATTATGTCAAAGAAGAACAGTATATAAAACAATAAATGTTAAATAGTGCAGTGAGTTTCCTAATTTTTGGAATGTAAACAGACTATGAAAGTCATAAAAGGTGGGGATTTCTGATAGTCATTTCAGTCTCAGTTGTTTTTTTCTGTTGCTTTTAAAGCGGGGACCACACGATATTTTCTCTTTGATCCTCACAATTTTGGAATCCAGTCGCAGGCTGGACTGGAAGGTTTGGCAGGCAGGATCCCGCCCATAGGCCGCTAGTTGATGATCACTTGTGTCGGCAACCCACCTGTCACCCCATTCAAAGGCTGCAACAGGCGACTCATCGAACCAGGGTGAAGTTAGTTTTAGGTTGGGTATTCGGTGGCTATTCAGTGGCTATTCACTCGAGTCCAGCCGAGACTTTACTGAGGTTCTCCCAGTGTCAGCAGCAGGACGGTCAGCTCACCTCCAGAGCCTCGCTGAATCACTGACAATTGATTTAGGGACCGTCATTAAATTACTTAGCATAAATATATTAATACAAAATAATTGCAGGCTTTTTCCAATATCTTCCATGTCATGTGACCCTGTGACTCCAAACCAGCAGCAGATTCTATTAGTAAACTGGAGAAATGAGACACAGCTCTAATTATTGTACTTTAGTGCTTCCTCTGTTTTATATGAATATCAATATGCAGAAATTATGATTGTTTTCTCAAAAGCTTCCATGTCATGTGGCCCACTGACTTCTCAAACAGTATTTTCCATTAAAAATCTAAGAAAATAATGGTGAAAAAGTTCTCTAATGCTGAAGAGGTTAACATATTTTCAAGCAGCAATGTCAACTTCTACACTATGTTGTCTCATGTCTTAGATTCTGATTCTGAAATTCTGAAACTGAATTTTTTTTCCAAAAATCTCACCAGTAGTCTTTTTTCAAAATTTTCTTCCAGGGGGGGCATGCCCTCGGACCCCCCGTGTGTTGCTAGGTTACTATCTCAGAGCACCGCTGCTACAAAAACATCTGGGGTGCTGCATGTAGCAGTAACACTGCATGTGGTTGCAGTAGCACCACCACCAGGGCACATGCCCATCACCATGCTTCAGGTTGGAATCCTGAATGGGCTGCGAATAAAAAGTCTAGTCCCTGGCTGTACAGGACAGAGCATGGTGAGTTGAAGAGAATGAAGTTAATTAATATTGAAAGATCAAATAGTATGCCTATGACCAATAAACATACATTTGTAGTTCATGTCTCATATTAATAAATAAATACATAAATAAATATAAATAATTATAAATACATATAAATAAATACAATTAAAACATTAATTAATTAACTAATTAATCCCTTTTTTTTTTTTTTTGCCGAGAACAGTTCTCGGCAACCGTTCTCAGAGGGTTAACGTTCTTTGTGTCACCCCGTCTGTAAAGTCTGCCTCGGCAGTGTTCAATATATTGGTGCTAACCTTTCATCCATTTTGGGATTCAAAGTCATGCATTTTTTATCCCACATTTGGTATTTGACCTGATACGGTCTATTTGTTGATGATATCATATATTACTTTTAAAAACCTGACATGTTGATGAATATTAGAGTATTTTGTAGGCATGTTTTACCTCCTAGGTTCTTCAGGGTGAATAAAGCTCGGAACCGCCGGGTCAGGTCAAGTTTAGGGTCCACCAGAACCTGTCCGACTGCTGCCACTTGCTCAACACCAGCCATGCTGCTACACTGGGAGAAAAACAGATGGATTAAGTTCACTGCAGCATGACCCTTGTTCCTGCTTTTATCTACACACCTTACCTTAGCTGCTGCTTCTTCAAACGACTTGAAACTCCCTTTAAACATTTTTAAAATGATGTGCTTATTAAAAATGTAAAGCTGAAACGAATATTCGATTAGTTGACAGAAAATTCATCAACAACAATTTAGATTTTATAATTAATTAGTTTTCTTTAAATGGGACTTATTAATTGAGTTATTGTTTACGGAACATAATCCAATTGTTTATGCTTCATTAGTGTGAACATTTGCCTCATTTTAACCTCATAGTGCGCTGATAATCTGTGTGTTTTGGACTGTTGGTCAGATAAAACGAGACTCTCTCTCTCTCTCTCTCTCTCTCTATCTCTATATATATATATGAATGAGAGAGAGATAGATAGATATAGAGAGATATATCTATCTGTCTATCCATCTCTATATCTCTATATATCTATGTTCACACCGCAGGTCTTAATGCACAATTCCGATTTATTGCTCAAATCCGATTTTTTGTTTGGCTGTTCACATTACCTCTTTAAATGCGGCCTGTCTACGGATTGCTGTGTGAACAGCTCACGCTCCTGAAGTGACCCACATGCGCAGTTGATCATTGATGACATCACGCCACAGCGGTGTTTACGGAAGCAAACATGGCAACGGCAGCCGGTAACGTGGGACTATATGGCTTAATGCTAAAAACAGTGTGTGTCCCCAAATACTTGTGAGGTCTAAAACCTCACTGTCCCTCCACTGGCCGCCTGCTTCACTGCTGTCCTCCATGTTTGTTTTGATTATGTTCGTGGCTCCCGCTTGCTCCCGCCTGCGGCACACTTTTTTTTTTCAATCAACTTTATTTGTCATTCATTTACAAAACAGTGAAGCGCGGGTCAGAATGACGTCAAAGTCCTGAAAGACCTGGATGTTCAGATTGCGGTAGCAGTGTTTCCTCTACATTCATTTAGGAGTGGCGGCCCACCATTCCTAAATCTTAGCCGCCACTCCTTCAAATTTCTCTTTTTAAACATTTTTTTTTTTAATTGTCGCAAATACACCAACGCCGCATGTCTCCACCTTCACAGCAGAGTCCTGCACTGGGTCGGATACTCTCGAGTAAGGTAAACTACAGATAACTATCTTGCTCAGTATCTACTCTTTGCACCTCGTCTGCACCTCGATGACGGACCACAGCGTGTTTTAAATCAGGTGACAGAATAACAGTCTCAGTAGTAGTCAGGTTCATTATATTTAGATTTTAACCTTTGTGGGATTTTTGGGGGGATTTGCTAAACTATATATTTTTGGAAAGGTTATTG
The DNA here is from genome assembly GCA_903131615.1 of Diplodus sargus. Classification (NCBI taxonomy): domain Eukaryota; kingdom Metazoa; phylum Chordata; class Actinopteri; order Spariformes; family Sparidae; genus Diplodus; species Diplodus sargus. The sequence goes on along the minus strand of CAEMYA010000749.1, from coordinate 67,171 downwards.
TATAAGGAGTCAGAAAATCAATGTTTGCATTTGCCCAGATGTCTATGTGGCGGCCATTTTGAATTTTTAAAAATGGCCGCCGTAAAACTTTAATTTGTAATATCTCGGCTTCTGAATAAGCTGGAATGTTGATTTTAACTGCTAAACCCACATTTTCAGGGTCAGGGAATCAGATTGTGCTAGTTAAAAAGCTACAAAATGTTACCATATTAACCCATATATGCATAAGTGGGTCAAAAATGACCTGTGTGGTTGTTTTCTTGCAATATCTTTGTAAAGAAAAGTTTGCGCAGCCATTCCATATTTTATTTTCGTGCCAGCCTCCCATAGGCCAACAACACAGGAGGGTTCTCCCACATAGGCAAGGCAACCTGGCTGCAGGTCTTCCTCAAAGCAGATGAAGATATTGTCAATGCTCTGCAGATGCTTTTGGATGAAGCAGATGTGACAGGAGGAATGTTGTCAGTCCTGGATTCCTTTATATGTTATATTGCCAAAAGTATTCGCCCACCTGTCTTGACTCGCATATGAACTTAAATTAAATCCCATTCTTAATCCATAGTGTTTAATATAACTGCTATAACAGCTTCAACTCTTCTGGGAAGGCTCACAAGGTTTAGGAGTGTTTATGGGAATTTTTGACCATTCTTCCAGAAGCACATTTGTGAGGTCACACACTGATGTTGGACGGGAAGGTCTGGCTCTCAGTCTCCACTCTTATTCATCCCAAAGGTGTTCTGTCGGGTTGAGGTCAGGACTCTGTGCAGGCCAGTCATCCACACCAAACTCTCTCATCCAGTCTTTATGGACCTGGCTTTGTGCACTGGTGCACAGTCATGTTGGAACAGGAAGGGGCCATTCCCAAACTGTTCCCACAAAGTTGGGAGCTGGAATTGTCCAACATCTCTTGGTATGCTGAAGCATTCAGAGTTCCTTTTACTGGAACTAAGGGGCCAAGCCCAGCTCCTGAAAAACAACCCCACACCATAATCCCCCTGCACCAAACTTTACCCTTGGCACAATGCAGTCTGACAAGTACCGTTCTCCTGGCAACCGCCAAACCCAGACTCGTCCATCAGATTGCCAGATGGAGAAGTGCGATTTGTCACTCCAGAGAACGCGTCTCCACTGCTCTAGAGTCCAGTGGCGGTGTGCTTTACACCACTGCATCCGACGCTTTGCATTGCACTTGCTGATGTATTGCTTGGATACAGCTGCTTGGCCATGGAAACCCATTCCATGAAGCTCTCTACACACTGTTCTTGAGCTAATCTGAAGGCCACATGAAGTTTGGAAATCTGTAGCGATTGACTCTGCAGAAAGTTGCAGAAAGCGACCTCTGCGTACCCTGAGCCTCAGCATCCTCTGACCCCGCTCCGTCAGTTTACTTGGCCTACCACTTCGTGGCTGAGTTGCTGTCGTTCCCAATCACTTCCACGTTATTATAACACCACTGACAGTTGGCTGTGGAATATTTAGGGGCGAGGAAATTTCACGACTGGACTTGTCGCACAGGTGGCATCCTATCACAGTACCACACTGGAGTTCACGGAGCTCCTGAAAGCGACCCATTCTTTCACAACTGTTTGTAGAAGCAGTCTGCATGCCTAGGTGCTTGCTTTTATACACCTGTGGCCATGGAAGTGATTGGAACACCTGATTTCAATTATTTGGATGGGTGAGTGAATACTTTTGGCAATATAGTGTATAGCAGCTTACTCACCAAGGGGATCAACATCAAGGCAATCCCTCAACTGTGATGGCATCTCTTCTGCAAACATAGGGCAGAAAGTGACAAGCTCCCTCCAATACTTTGAGCTCTGAAGTAGCACATCTTGCGAGTCCATGTACAAACAAGGGTATGGGCACAGGCAGCCATTGCTCTGCAGGATCCACTGCAAAATGGATACTTCAAACACTTGGATGGCATGCTCAAACCAGTGACCACAGAGGTCCGCCCAGCCCCAAAGGCCATTTGTCCAATGCAAGTGTAAATCTGACAGCTCTTCTGGGAGGTGCTCCTGCAGAGCTAAGGACTTAGCCTGTACTGACATGTGTCAGTGCAGCAGCTAGAGATGAACGATGATGATGACAATTACGATGACCATGACGGGGACGATGATTATGATGACGTATAGACACTGTCTAATTAAAAAAGTTGCTTCATCATACTGTGGTCTAAATGTGCATGTCGATAGTTCCAGAACTATTAGCTAATTTTAAACTCAAAGAAAAAACTGAGTTATCTGATGAACTACTTGTGATGTGTAGTTTTTTTTTACCCATATTGTGGATATACACTGAACAAAAATATAAATGCAACACTTCTGTTTTTGCCCCCATTTTTCAAGAGCTGAACTCAAAGATCTAAAACTTTTTCTATATACACAAAAGATCCATTTCTCTCAAATATTGTTCACAAATCTGTCTAAATCTGTGTTAGTGAGCACTTCTCCTTTGCCGAGATAATCCATCCCACAGGTGTGGCATATCAAGATGCTGATTAGACGGCATGAATATTGTACAGGTGTGCCTATGGGGCCGTCCAGACGAAAATGCTCTTTACTGTAAACGCACATGTATTGCATCGTATTGCCCGATCGTCCGAAAACGCAGCCCTCGCGTTCTCATGTGGACAGCGAATCTGCAAACTTTCCGAAACGATGACGCCATCGCCCCACCCTGCGATCTCTAGCCTTCGACCTCTGAAACCCATTTTTCCGCTTCTTCTTGTTGTGTTCGGATTCTATGTCTACTGTCTGTTTGCGCACAAGCTTTATGTGCACGCTCCGACTCTTCTTCTTCGTCTTTGGTGAATTTCAAGTGCCACCTATAGACCTGGAATATGAACTACAGCGTTTTGAGTCATTTTCAATGGATCGTGTGGAGGAAGAGCCAAGGAAGACGGAGGAAAAAAAGATTGTTTTGGTAAGTGTGGACTCAGCCTTAGAGCCCGTCCACACGGAAACGCTATTTTGTGTAAACGCACATGTTTTGCCTATCATCCACACGTATCCTGTAAACGCAGTGCCTGAAAATACACTTCTTTGAAACTGGGTCTCAGGGTAGAAAAATCTGTATGTTATGGACAACAAACACAGGTGCATTTTATTGATGGCATTTTGAATGCACAGAGATATCGTGATGAGATCCTGAGGCCCATTGTTGTGCCATTCATCCACGACCATCACCTCATGTTGCAGCATGATAACGGCCCCCCTTCCGTAGTACATAACACAGTAAAGTGGTATTAGTCTACTGGAAACCCCTATATGGCTCATACTAGACCCAGAAATGTGGTTTCCTATTAACTTTTATTATTAAAATGTTGTCTCAAGGTTTAGCAGATGAGATTAAACTTGGTTGCTAAAAGTTGCATGTTGGGCAATTTGAGTAATTAGCATAATGAGCTAATTAAGGGGAGACACTGCAGGTGAATAGAGACATTTTTTTTTAACTAATATGTATCACCATAAAACTTCCCCAGTAGATTACTTACATTAAGACAATTCTTTTTGTATTATGAGTTTTCTGAAATTGTATGTTTAAATATGCAAATTAGGCTACAGCACATTGAAGGCCTGCAGCCAAAAAAACTGCAGCTGCCATGCTGCAAGTCTCAGTCAGTTGCACTGACTATTGCAAGTGTGAAGGAGGTGAGTTTCGGTGCTGCAACCCAGAATAGATAAAAACAAAGACATAGAAGATGAGGAGGCTGAAGGGAATGAGGAGAGAGATGATGAAGAGGGTGAAGGCCATTGAGTGTGAGGTTGTGGTTGTTGTTGTTCTAAGTTAATTTATGAACGTATTGCCTTTTCCTGTATTCAGTGATTTATAAGCTAAATATAGTTATTATATTATTTACAATCTTCATGTTTTTATATTTCAAATGAGCTCGCTTGAGCCAACTTTTGACTGTTTGAATTTTCAGTTTTTCATCAAAACTGGTGTTATTAATGATTATGCTATGATAAGGGCATGACAATGAGGCTAGAAATGTTTTCTTACATTTCATATGCACTATGCAGTACATTACCATTAAAATAAACTTACTCTGGTAATGGTGCCAATTCTTTCTTCTTCTTTATTTTACTTGATAATTAGCTAACGTTAATTATGCCAATTACGCAAATTGCACAACATGCAACTCTTAGCAACCAAGTTGAATTTCATCCACTAGGCCTATAGAATACATTTCAACCATAAAAGTTTACAGGAAACACCATTTCTGGGTCCAAGGCATTTCCAGTAGACTATATCGGTGCGTGGCATCGGTGAACTTTTACGAGTACGAGTATTGCCGACAACGTTACCCAATGCCAGTATCAGTATCGATGCATCCCTAAGTTTACGCTTTATACCGTATGGATATTATACTTAAGACGTTGAGTATAAATAAAGCTTGCAGGGGAAAACAACAACACCAACAGCAACAATAACAAAACTGCCGCCACATCCGCCAAGTATCGTTAACCTCCGAGGTATCGTTACGTTACCAGCTGTCGTTACGAAAGTCTGTCTCGGACCACGCTAACCGTTAGCTTCCTGTGTTGTAACTTAGCTCATCTATCTCAAGCTTATGGTTTCTTTAATGTAAACGATATAGAAATCAAATACAGGAATGCCAACACCCTAAAGAGGAGAGCAGATCCAGTCGGTGTCTGGAGACGTACTGACCTTCAGTGTGGTCGGGTTTTCTTCCTCACAGATCTCAACCAGCTCCTGATATGTTCTGCGGCAACACGCGGCACAGTATTCTTCTGCTTCTTCTTTGCCAGTTTTTCCTCAGTTTTTAATGTGCACTACCGCCACCGTCTGGACTAGAGCATGGATCAGAACAGTAAATACACACCATATAAACCCACATGAAGTTCTCCTAGGAATTGTGCTTTCTTGAAACCTACATCACCTGAGCTCTTCTGCAACATTTTCCCTACATCACGCGTTGTTTTTAAGCCTTTGCAGTGCAGCTGTAAGACTTTCTTTCTCATTCTCTCTCAACTATACTTAGAGCTGATCAAAATCACATGTTTCACTGTCTGACATCCACAATGTTCACATCTGTAGCATGCATACTCATAAATCTTAATCTAATGTTCAGACTTGTGTGACCAAAACTCATCCCTGATAAAATGTCCTCCTTCTTTTTGTTTTTGTCAGTTTCCTAATTTATCCTACTTTCCTTTGAATGCTGTGGTAGTATTGGCCATTATTTCCCATCTCCCTTACTTTCTGCCGTTTCCTCTTCTTTTCTCATTTGATTATGCTTATGCACATGGTTAGCAGATTTATTTCTGTCTTCTTTGTTACTCCTTTTGCAAATTTACCTGCCAGCTTATTTCCATCCCCACCACAGTTTGTGCAGGAATCCACAAATCCAATTTAATTTCCTTTTTGTCTTCATTTTGAGAAATGCTTTCCATGTCCAGAATTATTTCATACCATGCATCTGATTGTATTCTTTGTACTTATAAGTACACTATAGGAGTCAGAGCTTTCCTCGGCTTGGCTTCCTCTATTCAACTTTGAGCAAGAACTATAGCTAGTAGTTATCCTGTGTATGGTTATCACTAACCCTTTTATTTGATATGAAATGTAAATCTGGAATGATAAATGCTGTCCATGCTCTATTTTTTTCCTGTTTTAGATGCATCTGTATATACCTTTTTTGTTGTTGTTGTTTGTTTAACTGGGATGAACCCAGTGTTGTGTGAGCGGATCAGGTACTGACAGACAGCCATCCTCCACCTCACCCCAGGCGGCGCTGTAGGAAAATTGGACGGCTATTTTTCGTGGCGCTTTTCCCTCATGAAACATTTATACTTCCGGTGTATCTTTAGGGGCAATCAAAGTGAGTTTTTGTGTGTTTTTTTTTCTTCTTCATTTTTGGAAGCCATTTAGTGGAACAGAACACGGGTAAAATAACCCTTGGAGAGTATATGCTTCGCTGCACCTGAAGCTGAACATGGATCTCCCCAATCCCCCAGAAGGTGAGCGGTGCGTCGCAGCGTTGTATGAGCTTCATTGTACGTTGTTTGATACCCGTGCTTCCGAGAGCTAACGCTACTGTTATAACATTACTGCCGCATGTAGCATGTCGGCTTTCTTTAGTAATCTTCAGTATCTAAATGCATGTCTTACAGGTTTTTGCACCTAAGCAATATGTTAATAAGAACAGCCATGGCGACTGTCTGTTGTTACGGCTATGCTCATCGTTTGGCTAACGTTCAATGCTAAAGTTAAGTGAAACATTGTCTTCTATGTTAACGTTACCCATGTTACACTGATCTCAATTGGGAATCGATCACGTCTATTTTTGTAATTGGTATCATTCATAATTTCAGAGATATTTTACGTTTTTCGCCCATTTTCTCTCATTCAAGCAGATTACGGAATCCCTTAAAAATCCTCAATTTTCACACTTTTTCAACCATTTTCAAAGCTCATCTAGACAACACTTCCAGATAGAGACTCCATTCAAACTGTGAAACGTTCACAAATATTAGGACTTTCTCGCCGGAATTAAACGTTTTCACAGCATTCATAATTTTTGCACAGTCGCAGTTCAAACACTGGTAATTTTTCAGCCAGATTTTTGCATTGGTGTGTATGGGGTGGAGTGCTGACAGCCAGAGTGGAGGAGCCAACTGACAGAGTGGGGAAGAGCTCAAAAAAATATCTGGAGGCAGGCAAACACATCCACTTTTCTAAACTGCTCCACAAGATGCATTTTTGACCCCAAACACAAGCATGTCACAAAGTGCTCTCACAGTTTCTACCATATCAATATTTGAGTGATAGCAGTTACTGTTTTTGAAGGTGAAGCATGATAATGTGAGGTGAGCCTCAGCTGAAATCACTATTAAATCAATTCTCACAGTCCATTACCAGGACCAACCCGGTTACCATCACCGTGGCAACCGAGATCAACTGGGCCAACACACAGAGACAGATTTATCAATGAGTCAGTTTAAAACACACACCCACACACACACACACACAAATGCAGTCAAATATGCATGTGTAAGCATGCACACGACCACACATGTACACACACGCACATACAGCCATGCTTAAGCGAGCACTCACATGCACACAAACACACACAGTATATTTCCCAACATTTTAACTATATTTAACTATTATATTTTCTTTCATTCAAGCCAGGAACTCCCTTTTAATTTATTTAAATATTCCAAATCATCAATACATTGAGATATATTGAATTTATCAGTCCGATTCAGAGTCTTTGACTCATTCTCACTGTAACATCTCTTCATACTCGATATATTTTTATTGCTACATTCTCACCCAACTATTACAAAGCTTAATTCTCTTCAGACGAGACTTCAAATGATTTAAAGCCACCAGTTAAGTTTGGCCTTAGTTTTTCAACAAATCTTACATTATTAACACAGTTTTTAGATATTCTGGACATTATTCAAAGTTTTCACAGCCAGCAATCCGCATTTGGCTTCAGCTGGTCAACAGGGAGCATTCACAACTGCAAATTCTTCAGAACTTGCCTTCTCTAGTTTTCCTCCGGATTTGTGTATTTCTTAGTTTCGACTGAATGCATGTGCTAAAAGGGCCCACTGCATGCAACTTGCTGAGTGCAGAAGTGGAAAACTACTTGTCATTTTTTTAATACGGTACGGATACGGTTTGTATGCTTTGACATTTCAGTATCTTTGTCTTTCACTTGGAACATCCATACAAACAAAAACAATCAGCTGACTTTGCAGAGTATAATTATCTGTTTGTGAACCCAAATCATTCCCACATGGCAGACATTAAACCCCTTTTAGCAACCACATTATTTTCCCTATTCTTGAGTTGGTTGGGATGCCCCCTGCTTCATATTTACAATGTCACTGTCCTCCTCCATGTTTTCTAGTCAGCCTCATCCTCTGAGGTGCTTAGAGTTGCGGTCCCACGAGGCAGCTGGATTTGCAAGATCATGCTAGTACATGAGTATGCAGCCAAGATTTACTTCTCTCCTGAGTATGTATAATAGAGACAATAAGGGACAGCTTCTGCTTGATATCAAACTGAAATGATTGGATTAAACATACTTGAATACAAGATGCTCACCCAAAAATTACATTTAATTGTAAAAAGTCAAGTGAATTTTCCTACTCCACAAAACATTTCTGGAAACATATCAGAACAACTGAAATCCAAAAATAATTTTAAATATTCCAAAAGTATGCGCATTTCATTATCAAACAAAAGTAACAGTCATTGCCTGAATGCTTGCTTACAAGTAGAAAGGCCAAGAATCGTAACAATGATACAAATTAAAGTAAATAACATACATAGATTGGATGTTAATCTTTAAAGTGTTACTGTTAATTGGCCTATAATAAACATCAGTCTTTATGTTGATTTAAAAATAAACATAAAGTAGTAGTGGTGTATTTGCTTTAGATTAAATCATTTTTGACCCTATTATTTTGCACTGAAATTAATTAATTTAAATGAATTAATTAGTAAACACTCTTGAGTCTGTCGGCTCTCGCAGCACTTTGCATCGTTAATCTAGGGGGATGCAGCTGTTGCGGGCTGGTGCGCCTGCAGTTATAAAACGATAATTAGACTAAAACAGTGAAATATGCCAATTCTGATATGTTCATATACTTAAAACGGACGGAGCAACCTAACGCAGAGAAGTTAGCTTACCGTTTTTAGGTGATATGTCATGTATGTAGTCGAGCTGTGATATACAAACTGTTGTTCGCAAACTTTGCATTTGACTTTTTTTGCATTTTCTATTTTTATAAAAATGCTGCCACACTGTTGATGTCTTTGACATGGTAGAATAGGAATGACTGTAAATGAAATGCTTAAAAATAAATAAATATTTAACAAACCACCGGACCGAGTACGTTCTTCAATCTGTTTGTTTTAGGGATGTCCCGATCTGATCTGTAGGATTGGGATTGGGGCGATCTGGGCATTGAGAAATATCCTCGAGACAGCGACATGGCCACAAATATTACAGAGAAGGTAATTAAATTAATCACTCTGGGTAACCAGCTCATCTCCGTGGTAGAGGATCAGGGTTTTCTTCGTCACCTGGAATTTTTGAATCCCCGGTATACCCTGCCATCTCAGCATTACATTGCATTGACTCCACTTTCGAGTTACAGTGTGCCGGTATGCGCACTAGTTTCGTGGGTCTCATCCAGCAGAGCATGTAAAACAGGCAATTGAGGAGATGCTGAATGCTGTGAAATAGACAAGCAATGCGTCCACGTCATTTTATGTGACAACGTAAGAAATATGTAAAAAGCAGTGGATGATATGGAGGAACCAAGCGTGGGCTGCATCTCACACACTTCATCTGGCTGTACACGAGGGTCTGCTGTCACAGTGCAGCATCACACACTCACCCGCTAACACAAGGAAGGTGGAGGCCAATGTTGGAATAGCATATGCAGAATAGGAAAGAGCCATATGAAAGTATATACTTTGTTTCAACAAAATAAAAACGAAACTATAAAGGAACAGCTTGGATGCAGGTGCTTTTTCTTAATGCTGAGGGGTGTACTGCGAAGCCGGTTTAGTGGGTTAGCGAGGTATGTTGAGTCTAAAGCCAGGCTTCCCTGTACTACCAAGGTGGCTCTCTTTTAACCCGGCTAGATCACCATGGTAACTTATGCTTAGCTCATAACCTGGTCCCAACCACGTTCTGTTCAGAGTTTCAGCTTAAAATCGGCTATAAAAGCGCCGCTGTTTCACTGTGTAACTCATTCGGAGATGGCGTCATCATTCATTGAGAACTCGGTGGACCTGGGAGCAAGAACAATTCGGGCAACACTACGACGTGAGCGGCTTCTTCGAGATCGCGCTGATCCGCTGGCATTTCCTGATGAAATGCTCTATGAGCGATATAGATTTTCAGCAGAGGGAATACGGTACATTTGCTCACTTATTGAGCCGAGTGTCAGGAATGCCACTCGAAGAAGCTGTGTGCTCACTGTCGGGCAAACTACTTACATTACATTACATATTTTCACTGTCATAAAGGTCTTTATTGTCATTGAACAGGGACAGAAGCTACATTTGCTTGTTCATCCCCACACAGTAATACAAAAAAACCCCCAGAACATTTATAGCCTACGCACACTCAGCCTCGCTTTCAAAAAACACACGCACATTCTATAACTGAGATCAGTAAATGTGAAAACAATATAGACATCATTCAAAAATGAAAAAGATAGTTGTTGCTTCAGTTTATTTATTTCTTAAATGAATGAGGGTTAATATGTAAAAGTTGCACAATGTTGAGCTTTCAGAAATTAAAACACTAAGGTCTTAATATAATATTGATCATAATATTATAATCATTGTTAACTTACGCACATGGTCAGCAGTTTTCTGCCAGCAGCCCTCCCTCGCTCTATTGGCGGCGACAGTGTTACTTTTTGCCGTGATGGTTTCTTTGAATTCCCTGATAGCCTTGCATTATAAGAATCTGCTCATCTTGAGTAAAATATGTGGCCCGGGATCGATCCATTTTCGCACGGAAGTAGAATAATATGACGTCAAAAGCCCCATTCTATGTGAACGCGCGCAGAGCACAAAGCAGAGAGCCGGACTTAACAAGTTAAGTTGATAACCACCGTCGCAGAACCGTTTAACTCTGTTTGGGGACTTGGGGCTTTGTTGAGCTGCATCATGAGCACAAAGCCTGTCTATGTTGAGCCCCCTTCGCAGTACAGGCCTCAGCTGTATTATCCAGGATAATATTAGTTAAGGCTAAGTATCGGATCGGGACTCGGTATCGGCAGATCTAAATATTAAAGGACTCGAATCGGGATCTGGGTAAAAAAAACCTGACCTATTAGCACTTGGTACTTTCCTCCTGATGAAGTCAAATGCCATATGCAGGACACACAGCATTGGGATGGTGAGGACCCGCTGCGTGGTCACGCACTGCCATAGCAGCATGTAATTAAGACGCCAAAAATTGACCAGTCAGAATTTTGGTCGAGCCAGAATGTATTGACCAATAAATCGACTAGTCGACTTGGAGATTACAGCCCCAGCGGACAGTTTATAATCATATGGATGCTGTTGTAATGTGTAGTGATTGAGATCCTGAGCCATCAAACATCCTGGAAATTGTCAAAATTATGCTTTTCGTGCTAAATTACATCATTACATAATTGCCATCAGCAAACTGGGCGCTGTCTGACTATGTCAGTCGCAGGGACGGAGGCTGTTTTCTGGGGGAAAGTTCACTGAAGTCTTGGTCAGGAGGGCTGACTGTCAGTGATTTTCTTTTCTTCACAAGTACTTGTTTTTCGATCACAAATGTGACGAAGAGTCGGTAGAACAGGCGGGAGGACAGCTGGGAGGGCAGACGCTTTTCTATGTATATCTGCATAATTTTTTTTCCTCAAATAAGTTACCAAAGACGGTTACAGTACTACATTACTTTTTTTTGGTCCTGTAACGTTGTTTTGTGAGACATTACTCTTTATTGAGTTGAGTGAAGGACCTGTGTAGTTAACAGACTGTCCGATCAACACGCCCTCAATACGCGCAGCCGACTTATGCATTGACACTGGTTCAGTTTGCCAATAATGTGCCCCTAATACTATCTCCAGGGGCATATCAGAATAGTGTGTGTTCACAATGCAAGTTGATAACCACCGTCATGATACCGGTTATCTCTGGTTGGATTTTAGGTTTTGACAAGCCAGCTCACACAAAGAAAGCCTGGCTATGTCTCATAGTGTGGAGCCCTGAGCATTAATCGTGATCAGAGGGGAATACATGTAATATGTACATTGGCGCACACTCACAGAACTGTCAGAATTAAGCCCTGGGTTGTGGTCTTTATTTTTTGAAAGATAAATCCTCATGCAGCAAAAAAACATGGTTGAACTTCACGTACCACGTGTCATTCACGTACAAAAGTCTTTCAGGAATCTTAAAAATGTGGCAGTTATGTGACGGTAATATAATAATACATGAGCCACAAACTGATCAATTTTCACTGCTTTCTATCTTTTGTTATTAGTGTGTCGTCACATTTAGACAAATGCCCAGCTGTCTCAGCTCTGACTGTATTTTTTTCCTCTTCTTCTCTTTCCTGATGCAGATCAAGAACTGCGGAATGTCATTGACAAACTGGCCCAGTTTGTCGCTCGGAACGGGCCAGAGTTTGAAAAAATGACAATGGAGAAACAGAAGGACAACCCTAAGTTCTCCTTCCTCTTTGGGGGAGAATACTTCACCTACTACAAGTGCAAGCTTGCTATGGAGCAACAGCAGCGTATGTAGTTAAGGGGACAGTCCACCATAAAACCATTTGCACAAAGATATTTTTATGATGTTGGAATGTTTCATTCATGAAGTCTTTCTCCGAATGCTATAAGCCGTCACGGAAACATTAAGAAAATAAAAGAAATCCAGTTATAATACAATCTGTATATTTGAGTACATAAAAGAGAACATGCTAGTAAGAGATTGACATACAATTCATTTTATCACATTAAAGCATGTCCTATTTCAACATGTATTAAGAGATGTAATCCAATTTAGGAAACCTTGTGCACCCATTTATGGGATTTCTTTTCAATTTCAATTTATTTCTTCTGAATGAACTCTCCAGCATCATATTAATGATGTGTATTCTGTTCTAGAGTGGATTTTTTTTCATTAGTTGCTCTTACTGTCTGCTGCCATGCCAGCTGTGTTCTGCAGTAGAACAGCAGTCCAGCCACAAGCTGCCTCCATCTACTTGGTCAGGTTTTCACAGCAAAGTGGAGTGGATGTGGGGTTGAGGAGTGCTGAACTAAATTAAAGGTTGAATTCACCTTTTATTTGATACAAGAGTAGGGCTAGTTATGGAGCTGTAATATATTTTAATATGAGCACAGATTAGATTGTTGACTTTGCACTAAATAATCAAATAGCCATTAATAATGGCTGTGCTCATTAAAGTAGGGCATTGAAAGAAGCATATTTTTTGGTTTCTATGACCGAACTCAATGCCCAACCCTACACAAGATCCCTGTTTTTCCAAATTGATATCCTTTTTGGCCTTGTAGTGAAGACAAAGTTGTTAGCTGGGACTGAAAATGTGAGGCCCAACTCACATCTTAAAGGGAATTTGTAGTTGCTTTCAAACTGGGTCTGATTTTTGTAGTTTTTGGTCAGTAATAATGACTTTGGCCTTGCTGAGAAATCAAGCTGTTTTTAAATATGATGTTCACAAGTGATAGAATACAAAAATGAGACCCAGTTTGTAATAAGCCAGAATTTTCTTTCAGCATTTGATACATGCTTTATTTGGTCATTTGTATCCTCTATCCTCTGTATCCTGAATAAGTCACGTGTGTATGTACCTGTCAAGATACATGCAGTCTAGCTCTGACTGTATTCTTACTACTGAAGATATACTGTCTGAGCTGTGCACATCTTGGCAAATAAGTAGTGTTGGTTTAAAGAAGAAAGTATCAGTTTAATGAAAAACCCAAGAAGTCGGTGCAACACCTGCATCATAATGCACTACTGCGTTAACAAGCCCAACCCAACGTTCATCTGGTGAGTAACACCCAGTAACCAATATGTAGGCACTAGATGCCAGTTCATTATAGCTGGTCATCATTTCTCTGCAACTTGTATTTAAAAGGGTGGTGAAGTGTGTAAGATTAGAGGAATTTAGGAGTATTTGTTCACATAAATGGGATATGATATTCATAATTATGCTTTGACTAGGGATGTAACGGTTTGGAAATTTCACACCACGGTAATAGTGAAAAAAATTATCACGGTTATTGGTATAAAAAGTATTTATTAAATGTCTTCAAAATGTTGAAAAACACTGATACACTGATACATTTAAATCATTTCACCAAGATTTATATTTAAATAGATTTATTATATATCAAAATAGTCAAAATCCAAAACCTTAACAAAACACTGCAAAATCAACATTAAACTAGAACTGTTATAAACGGGGGGCCAAGCATCTCCCCCCCCCACGCGACTCGGCCACCGCGCACCACAGAGTCCACGGAAGTTGGCCCCAAAGGATGACGGGCTTGGGGCAAAAGTGAGGACACAGGCCAACGTCTGAGCCGTGGTATTCACTGTAATGGGAAGTGCAGTGGAAGTGCAAAAGGCTGAATGCGTGCCGATTTGGATTTGTTGTACTAAGCCACGCCCACATTGATCAGTAATGACCACCTTTAAGATATGGCCTCAGGATTGGCCCTACATCATACCAACCAAACTTGGTAAAAAATTGGTGCAGCTGTTCCTGAGATATAAACTTCTGATATTTTTAGCACCCCCTTGTGGCCAAAATCCGCCAATTTCAGCTCATCCCTTCCCAGTGTCATGCCAACCAAGGAACTCAAATTTGTTGTTGATAGCATTTAGTTTGACCGAGATATCAAACCATTTACATTTTTATAGCTAGCTACAGAAATGTGTTATAATAATATATATATATATAATATAATAATTAGCGCCCCCTGCAGACGGATATATGTAGTTTTTTGTGTCTGAGGTATTCGCAGGAGTCTGGACCAACCCTCCAAATTGCACCGCCCTCCCTTACACGGTTTAGCCTGCAGCACCACTTTTGGCCGGAGAAAAATTAAAATTAAAATCTTTACAATTACAATAGGGTTCCTAGCACCGCTGGTCCCTCGGGCTTGTATAAAAGAATGTATCAAAACTGTAAAATAAACCTTAAATACAGTAAAATGAGGCAGCAGCACTCGATTGGCCAGCAGATCCTCTCTGTGAAAAAAAATAATAGAACATGTCATTATAAATTATTACTGTCATTGTTACTCAATACTAAGGGTGCAACCAATAGATGACAAAACTCACAATTTAGATCATATCACTTTGTGAAAAACAGGTTGGATAATTTTTTAGATCAAAACAAAAAGGATTTTTGTCAAATGAATTATGAATACTCTATTTTGGCTCTTATCTCTATCGAGACACTTGTAATTTTCACCATTTTATAGTATTCTTTATATATAATCTATTCTGCAAATAATCCACAAGTCTTATATATTTCTGATATTACTTATGTACAGTATATATATTGGCTGTCTGTCTGCTCGTCTGTTGTCAGTGGATTCGGCCGATCTGATTGGTCAAATGTCTGCGGAGCCACAGTTAGATGCTGCTCCGGTGAATGGCTGAGTCATATCAGTCAATTTGCGTTCACTAACTCAGTCCACCAGTACGTGTTTGTCTCAAATCCTCCTCACTGTAGCTCTACCACTATCTGGTCAGTTCACATTAGTGACAACAGCAAATTAGACAGAGAAAACTTGCCACACACATACATCATGCACCCGAGCTTGAGATTAGCTTACCTTGCATTCGCAGAATGGAGAGGGTGATGGTCGCGTAAATTGGATGTGTTGCCGCCCCTCAGAGCAACTTTCTTATCGCAGTTCCTGCAGATAGGGCTGCCGTGCTCGACCAGCTGTCCCTGAGCATTTTTATAATAACCAAAATACGCCCAGACTTCAGATTTGGTTCCCTTTTGAAGGCGGAAAAATGCTTTGAGGGCCGCTCTATCACGTCCTCCCTCCACCACGTCTTCTTCACTATAACTTTGGCGCTGCGCATGCGTATCTCGCAAGTTTTTCACACCGTGGTTATCGCCCGCGGCGGTTACCATGGTAATTAAAACTTAAACGGTAACCTTCATCGTCGCGAATTTTACCATGGTATACCGTGACACCGGTAACCGTTACATCCCTACCTGCAGCTAAGAATTGTGTCTTTTCGTTGCCTTTGACTAAGTCCCAAAAAACTGGAGTTTCCTCCACAGGACCTCATAAAAACGTTGTTATTTGACTGTTAGGGGCCTTAGCCACTCAGATTCTGTGTGCCTGATGTTCATTCTCGTTTGCTCCTAGTTTTTGAAAGTGTCTGCCCTTTTCCAAACAGTGTCTAGTCGTACTTTTCCAGGTGGTACTGTGTAACATACCAGCTGGTGTGTACTTTACTGTAGATTTTCAAAAGGCTATTACCTGACTTGTTGGTTCTCAAACTGACCATCACAACATTATATTGGAAATTACATAGAACTTAATAGTGTCGGATAGGGCTGAGATGGTCGCAGAGCTTGCTGAAGCACGCACTGCTCAGTCCTGCAAAAACCACGCCCATCCAGATGAAATATAGATTTTAGGGAGTGTCCTCTATTCAACAGAGCCCACCATCTTGCACTGTCATGTTTCTACAGTAGTCCACAACAGTCAAACCTAGTTGTTTGTGTTTTTAGTGGCCACAATAGGGGTAGGTGAGGCAAGGGGTATTCAGTTGGTTGTAATGTGCAACCTCACTGCTTCATACCACTAAATCCTACACACTGGACCTCTAGATAATTTCTTCCTCATTAACTGTAAGACGGAGCGTGTCAGGAGATTAAATGTCAATATTGTCTCCTTCATAACTGATGAGGCAAATGTTAAACTCTATACATGAATAATACAGTACGTTAAGTCATTAAATAGCTATAGCTACTTCACTCGCACAGTTCTCATTTCCCATGACTAATATATTTTGTCTGATATAACATACATGCTTCACCATTCGAGCAAGCTCTGGAGCGAGAAGGCAGGCGGTTGGATTGGTCATTAGTGCACCAGGATTTCCCCTGAAAAGGAAAAAATAGGTAGTGCCTCCTGGTTATGCAGTTTATCGCACCCTCTGACAACATCTACAGTGAGGCTGTAGTCATAGAATGACGGCTAGATGATCATAATAGCACTGTGTTGTGCCGGATTGCATAGAGTTCTTCTGACAGTCATGTCATATCACTGTAATGCTTTAAAGTTTGCTTTTCTCCACTCAGATCCCTCTACCCACGATGGTGAGGAGTATAAATCTGAAGGTATTTATTTGGAACCAGATATGTCTGATAAATTGAAAATTCCAGTTGGAAAGACACATTTTATTTCAGCTCATTTTTGCTGGACATGGTCACACCTAATGCTTTTTGGTTTGTTTTCTGTTGTTTTGAGTTTTTCATGTTATGGTTTTCTTTATTTAATTTGCTGTATTGTTGTTTTGAAGCTTGACTTAAGACATTGCAGTCATATCTTCTTCATGGTGCTAATAAATGCTCATAATGTGCTTAATTGTCTCTCTTCAGGCAGCTAGTTTAACTCAGAGATAGTGAACGAGGAGCCTGGCGACCTTGTTGTCGAGTTCGTCTGTCTCTGAAACGCTTCTTCTTATGATTCATTTCAGCTGTAGTTTAAGGGGATGCATAATTTAAGAAACATGCCAGTTTTTGGTTAATGACACTAGCATTTCTATGATAATCTCGTTTAATTTTGAAGAACTGTGTCCCAGGCAAGCACTGAGCACAGCTTCACAATGACCAATTAGCAGCAGTTGGTGTTAACACCTTGCAGAGTGTTACTTGTTTGCACTGGCGCAGACTTTGTTAGTGTTTCCATCCTGGTTTGGATGTGTTATGATTTAATATTTTGCCCCCCCTCTTTGATATATATGGTGAGCTCCACAATATGACGCCCAGATTCACTGTCCTTGTGATATTATACTGACACATTTTAGAAATTATCACAGCTGTCCAGTATGTACAAGAGGATGTATGGCACTGTATGAGAATTTAAGACAACAGTGAACGTGGATCAAATCACCGGGTAGATTAACTATACTGGTGACGATGAAATACTTGGGTCAGAAATTACACAAAAAAATATAAAATATTGGAAGCTCTTTACCATACAGTATAGTAAGCTCCACCTCTACACTCTCTTTACTTCTGTTACACATTACCTTTAAGGTAGAAAACTAATATCAGCAAAATATTCACATGTGTAAAACCAGTTTCATAACAGAGGGCAATTGGGCTTTTTTAAATACTTCCACCCCCAGAGATTAATGACTTGTAGTAAAGAAAGGATAACTAATCCTTTCTTTAAATTGACAGGTTTTCTCTATATAATTATGAACAAGTTCTTGATCAGATGTTTGTTTTTTGATTTACAGCTACTGTAATCAGGCCTACATGGTAGTTTTATTAGTTGTAAAATATTTCCACAATGTAATGAAGTGAAATGTAATTTCATCTCATTGTAGCCCCGCTGTAGTTGAGTAACCTTATACCTCCATTGTATGTTTTCAGACCTTGGTGCCTGTGAACTTTATAATTTTGGAGATGCCAACATGTTTTGTCTTTCAACAGCCTTTTTCTAGCTGTAGTGAGGAGGTTAAGAATGAAGACACTGGTTGTGTTAATGTGGGTTGCATGCCTCTTGTGTTAACCCTTCTGCCTTGTTTGTGGAATGTTTCATCTGCTTTCTTTATGTAAACTATCACAACTTATTTGACTGTCAGAGGTCAATATAAAAAAAAAAAAAATGTACATGGAAGGAGGGAATGTACATTTCTCTTTGGGTGTCGGCATCTCAACAGACGCCAGCAGTCCCACAGCATCAACCCTCCGATTATCAGCCCAGAAATCAAAGCTTAACTGAAATGTTCATATTGCTTGCTGTTTTCCTGCTGTTCTTTGTGCAGACATGTACAACCCAGGTGCCAAAGACATAGTTGATGTCCCTCCTCCACCAGTGCAGTTGATTGTTCCACCTCCGATTCCTCCGCCTGCCGCGCCCCCTCTCGATGAGCTTATCCAACAGAGTCAGTGGAATCTGCAGCAGCAGGAGCAGCATCTGCACACACTCAGACAGGTACAGAACAAGAAAGACATTCTAAATCCGCACAAGAGGACATCCTCGCCTCAGAGATTTTTGGGTTTAGGTTCCCTTTAAGAGTCCACACTGTTAAAGTCTCAGTATGATGGCCCCGTATCCCCATAGAATTGTATTGCATTTTCCAATGCTTTTTTTCCTCTATGTAGGAACAAGTGACTGCAGCCATAGCTCTGGCTATGGAGCAGCAGACCCAGAAACTACTGGTGGAAACTCAGTTGGACATCACAGAATTTGACAACCTGTTGCAGCCAATCATAGACACGTGCACCAAAGATGCCATATCTGTAAGCCTGCCATAATGGAGATTTTTTTTTTTGTATCCAGATTCCTAAAATAACTCAAGGAGAAGGCTTTCTATTCTCTTCATGTGTTTGTCTTCTTGTCAGGCTGGTAAGAACTGGATGTTCAACAATGCCAAGACTCCACAGCACTGTGAACTGATGACATCACATCTTCGCAACCGCATCACTGCTGATGGAGCGCATTTTGAGCTCCGTCTACATCTCATCTATTTAACCAATGACGTCCTCCATCACTGGTACACAAAAACCAAATGAAAACCAAGTGGATCACTTTACTCCCACACTTTGATCATCAGATGCAATAATGTTAGCAGATGCAATTAGTAATCTCTGATTACAAGAACACATTCTAATTAAAGGTATATAATATCAGATAGAGAGTGAAAAGCAATAATTATGTGTACAGTGGCATCAAACATTGAACATCATAGGTTTTGGGCTTGACGGGCCCACTGCCGATTACTTACTTTTTAATTTTTATTTTACTAAATGGAATCTTTACATTAAATGCATACAACAAACAATGAAACTGCTGAAGTTAACATTTAAGCATTTACAGAGCGACTCAGTTAATAACATGCCAGTATGTAATCAGTGGAGGATTCACTTATAAAAAACACACAAGTACGAGCCTTGGTCTAATTATGAAACAAATATTGTATAAAAAGCTTATTTGGGCATTAAACACAAATTGTTTTAGGAAGATTCAGAAAAGTGTTGAGCAGCTTTGTATTCCTCTTGTAACTTGATGCAT
Organism: Diplodus sargus; assembly: GCA_903131615.1. Taxonomy (NCBI): domain Eukaryota; kingdom Metazoa; phylum Chordata; class Actinopteri; order Spariformes; family Sparidae; genus Diplodus; species Diplodus sargus. The sequence continues at coordinate 47,369 of CAEMYA010000749.1, read as the reverse complement.
CTTGTCATGTGTCCTTTCAGCCAACGGAAGCAGCAAAAGGATTTGTTGGCAGCGCTGCAGAAAGTTGTGGTTCCCATCTACTGTACTAGCTTCTTGGCTGTAGAGGAAGAGAAACAGCAGAAGATCACCAGGGTAAATAGCTGCTGATAAATAAAGTAGTTGTGTGGTTTTGGATTGAAGGATTTTTAGTCTATTTCTACATCTTTAAAAGGATATTCCGGTGTAAATTTAATCCATGGTCTAACACACCGTGACACCAAGTAAGACCCCCCTCGAGAGATTAAGCTTGCAGGCGGCTAGCTTACATAGTTTTAGCAACCTCAGAAAAAGACAGCACGATAACAATACACTGCAGTATATGCCTCCAACAAGAAACCAGCATCAAAAAGCCACAAATAATGCTCAGAACAGCACCAAACTTCAGCAACAGTACAAATAGGGTCTCAGCACATAGTTCGAGGCATCAGACCTCCGCTAGTTTAGCCGGATTGCTATTGTAAAGTCAACACAACTTACAACTCCTGCCGCAGCTTCCTGTTGTGGGGAAGCCCGGCGAGTCAGTTACCTTCTACATACAATTTGCCATCTGCTCCAAATTGCTCAAACATATAGAGGGTCTTGCCCTGAATACATCTATGCGGCACCCCCTGGCGGCAGCATGCCCCGATGCGCGTGTTCTGCGAGGGCCCGTTCATTGCTGCTTGCAGCTTTGATTTAATTTGAGTCAGCAACAGGGGGCTCTTCAATTGAATTGAATGGTATAGTGGAATGTAGTACAGCCCATTAAATATCATCATGTTAATTGAACTAAGTATCTTATTTGTCCTGCAATCTGACCCGAATACTCACTGAATAAAACACTCACCTGCACATAAAGTAGCTGAATATAAAGCTTTGATAAATAGTGATTCCCTGGCACATTATTAAATTAGAAGAATCTGTATTTCTTTTGGTGAAAATGATTTCCCCTTTTCTCTGATTCTTCCTCTCCCTCCTCCACAGTTGTTGCAGCTTTGGGAGAAGAATGGGTACTTTGATGAGGAGACCATTCAGCAGCTCCAGAACCCAGCACTGGGCCTTGGCCAGTACCAAGTGAGCTTCTGTTTGGCAATTTCCTGGCACCAAAGTGTTCACATTCAGATTTATATGTCCATCGTATGTATGTATGCATGCATGTATGTATGTATGTATGTATGTATGTATGTGTGTGTGTATATATATATATATA
>CAEMYA010000749.1:19905-40381 GCA_903131615.1 Diplodus sargus | reverse complement strand
CCCCCCCCCCCCCCAACGTATACTATGTGGACAGAGAAGATTTGGGAAATTTACTAGGTGGAAGAAATAACTTGTGCCCGGAGACTCCAAACTGATGTATTTAATGAAAGGTAGAGCTCCGCAATGGCTATATTAGAGCAGTAAAGCAACATACCTAGTGATAGCGAGATGAGGCTTCATGAAGCATTGAAGCTTTCCATCCAATTGGTTGACTCATGGGCCGAAGCTTCATGGTGCTTCATTTGCACAACTGTGCCACTAAACGCAAATAATGCCAATAAACATTCATACTCATTAATATCGTGTCTGTTTTTTCTGATAGAATGATGGCAGGGACAGAGGGGACAGTTGAAGCAAATTGAGGAGAGAGTGGTGATGTGAATGTGCTTGTGTTACCAGGGACAAAATGTAATGCATACAATGGGGATATTTTATTCATTTTTATTTAAAAGCAACAACTTCTCCACTGTGCTGGGCTACAAGCGGTTTCTTTTTTTTGACAGGAGTTTGCCTGCTTATGAAAATACCCTTTCACAGGCCACAGACTAAGCTGGAGTACACAGAAACGCCACAGCAAGTTTGTACAAGTTCGGATGTACTTGTGTCTGTCATTCCCAATATTCAAGGGGGTTCTCCAGTCTCTGTGTTCGGTTCCCCCAGGTACTTTTGGACTTCTACTGTTGCATCCGCAGTGACATTTGAGGTCCTCATCTGCATGACTGTGGCGTCCATCCGATGCCACAGTTTGCTACTGATGATAGAGAAACAGGCTGCAAGTCACTAAATAGGCCTACAATAACACAATTAGAATGTATCTATTACCTTGAGTCACAGGCTGAGAGGCTTCTGATGTGTGCGGTTGTGATGAGGAGGAGGAGGATGTGCTGTTTCTGATAACAGCTGCACATTCAACAGTAGCCCCATTCACACAGGAGAAGACGCATTCTTCAATTTTCTTGAGGGAACCTCCCAAAAGGATGAATAAAGTTGTCTAAAGTCTAAAAGTCACAGCCGTGGTTCGGCAGTTGTCCGCCGATGGTGATTCACACAGAGTGAAGCATCTCCGCCTTAAAGACGAACTGCCATCAATTCACACAGAAAGCCGGTGCTGCAGCTCCTAAAGAGGCGTGACGGTGACGTCATGATGATGACGTTCAAGGTGTTTCCCTGCGTCCCCCCCAGTCAATCTGACTCACTCGCGGGGACGGAGGCCGTTTTCTGGGGGGAAGTTCACTGACGTCTCGGTCCGGGGGGCTGACCATCGCTGTGATTTATTTTCATTACAAACACTCGGTGAGCTAATGTAGTTTTGCCAGTGACAGACGCTGTTTTTCAGGCAGAAATGTGACAAAGAGTCGGTAGGACAGGCGGGAGGATAGACGCTTCTCCGCGTATATCTGCGGTATTTTTTTCCTCATATTAGTTGCCAAAGACAGTTACAGTTTACTGCGTTACTTTTGTTTGGTCATGTAACGTTGCTTTGTGGGACATTTCTCTGTATTAAGTTGAGTGAAGGACCTGTGCAGTTAACCAATGGTCCGATCGACACGCCCCTGCTCCGCGCCGCCGGCATATCCGTTCACACTGGGTTGGTTCTCCAATAATACGGCCCTGATACTACCTCCAGAGGCGTATCAGGGCCAGAGTGAACTTTCACCCTTCGCCACCTCCGAGAGATTCACAGTGAGACGGAGGCGGGGAATTGGCATATTAACGCCGCACCCAAAAGCCAGTGTGAATGGGGCTAGTGAGTCTCCTCTCTGCATCTGCAGCTTTATTGGGGCTAAAGAAGCCTATCTTCTTAAATCTTGGATCAAGCCAATGTCTTCAGTGACATGATGCTCATTGATTGCATCATGTATATTTTCTCCTTAAGTTGCCTCCTTAGACTCTCAGCCATTGCTGTGCCCTCAGGAGGTTGGACTATTCCCACGTCCTCCAGTGCGTGGTGTAGCATAGATAACAGGGGATTTACTTTAGATCCCAACACTCTATTCTCCTCTGACAGCTCAACTGTGGCATCATGGGGGGACAACACTTTTAGAGATTCTGCTATTATGTCGTACTGTTCTGTTGTGAGTGGGGCAATGTAGACCTGCCAAAGCTGCTCGTACGGGTTCCCTTAGGCTATACATACATTGGAGCATATGGTAAGTGCTGTTTCAGCGTGTTTCCACTTCGTGAATGAGCTTTAGACATGGCCGGCCCATTTGCTCCAACACCTGTGTCAGCCTCTCCTATAAAATTTGCCAACAAAAAGGGATTCAAGTAACACTGCAGCAGCAACTTAAACAAAACGGCTTCATTTAGAATATTGCAATGAAATAAAGGAACTCCCCCTTGCAGTGGTGCTGCTCTTGAAATAGCCCACCATCTTCTTCGATTTTGCCAGGATGTCAGATGACAGATTTTTTGAATGAGTAGATTTAAAGTATGTGCCACACAAACTGTGTGACGCAAACAAAGCTCTGTGGCCAATTTTCTGCACCATCAGCCACCAGGCAAGTGATGATCTGTGCAATTCCCCACTCTGACAAAAGTTTTGCTTTCATCTTAGCCAAATTCTTAGCAGTATGGGCCTCAGGGAAATGCAGCTACCCTAAAACAACAGATCACAAAGAGGTGCTTGCATCTATGAAAAGGCATGTCACAGTCAGATATGCATCTGTATCGAGTTCCACATATCTGAAGTCAAGCTAACTGCAGATGCCTTTGACATAAGGACTTTGGCTTTCTCACTGGACTCCTTATACCTGTCCTCCACCATAGCTTTTGAAGCCTAAAAGAAAGAAGAGAATGCTCTTGGAATGGAAAATATTGGGAAATGGGGAAAAATGCGTCATGTGCTCACTTATGCTCCTGCCTTGTGGGGGAGAACATAGGTAGGGTTCAAAGCTCTCACAAGCTTTCTGAACCCTTTGTCCTCCACAATGGTTAAGGGCTGGGAATCCTCGATAACCATAGTGACCAAGGCCTCATCCACATCAGTCTTCTCTTGTGATGAGAAAAAAAATGCAGTTTTCTCTGGCAACCTGGATGTGAGAGGACGCTGGCATGAATATCGTTGCTTCTCATTCCATTAGCAAAACTGCTTTTTCTGTTGAAAAAAGAAAGCAAAGTTGTCTCTACAAGCTCTGGGTCTGTGCTACAAACGTTGAAGGCTGCACACCTGAACAATTGGCTCTGTGGACTCACTCATCAGCTATTAGCCCCGTTGATTAATGGTTAACTTTCAAACCGCCGCACTCAATACTCTGTGGGCTATCCAACATTACTCGTTGATTCTCCCTCCACAACAACCCAGGGTTGCTTTATTGCTCTCCTCTGCTACTGTGTTTTCCCCTGGCTTGTGGCGATGTTTGATGGTTGCTGCTCCACCGCTGCTGGCATGATCTTCAAATACTCAGCGCAGGAGCTCCTGGACCTCTGCTGTCACTTCAACCCATACTCCATCGCTGACATTATATCTCTTTGTCTCCTACGTCGCCCATGCAATATACACAGGGCCTCCAGGTGCAAGTTTGTTTATACGGACAATGCAATTCCATGCAGTGCTGATTGCGGTGCTGCTATTCACTCTGGGCTGACTGACAGGCGCACCGGCACAATGTCATCAAAACCCACCACAGGTGCGCACACTGAGCATTCTGAAACCCTTGACTTGTGTGAATGGTGCTGTTTCCTTGACATCCTCTGCATCAGCATCTGTGAACAACACTGCAACTTTCATGCTGCTGAATCCTCATTCACTAAACAACAAAGCACTATCAGGGATGTGATTCTTCCGGATAAATCCGTAAATCTGGCTTTTAAAACCTGAAAATGAGGCTCTCGTAAATCATGCAAATCCTTAACCCTAACCTTACCCTACGTTACCTTAAGTTATCTTGAAATCGATTATTATTGTCATTACTGCTATTTGTATGATTTCTACAAGTCACCGTTTAAGTTGAGTGACTGAAATCCTCGTCATCCTATTCAAAGGCTGCAACAGGCGACTCATCGAACCGAGGTGAAGTTGGTTTCAGGTTGGATATTCGGCAGATATTCACTCGGATCCAGCCACGACTTTACTGAGGTTTGTCCAGTGTTGGCAGCAGGAGGACGGTTAGCTCACCTCCCAGAGCCTCGCACTGAATTGCTGGAAACCGATTTCTATGAATATTAATATGCATAAATTATGATTTTTTTTCTCAATAGCTTCCATGTCATGTGGCCCACTGACCTCTGAAACAGATTCTGTTTCCATAACAAATATATAATGATAAAGAAAATAATGGTAAAAAAGTTCTCTAATGCTCAAGAGGTTAACATATTTTCAAGCAGCAATGTCAACTTCTACACTATTTTGTTCTGAAATCCTGAAAATGAATTTTTTTCAAAAATCCCACCAGTAGTCACCATTTAAAGGGTTATTTTTAAAAAATTTCTTTCGGGGGTGCATGCCCCCAGATCCCCCTAGTGTTGCTAGGTTACCAACTCAGAGCACTACTGCTACAAAAAAATCTAGGGAAAGTCCTGTGTTCTAAGAATTTTGGACATGTGGGTCGAACTATTTCTTTCTTAGCTGCAGCCGTCTTGACTGGACAAAATAAATGTAAAGAGAGACATGGTGGAGCCGCCTCTTTTCCTGCTTTTTTGTCCTTTGCCAATCACACCTATGACTAATCATCCATGACAACATCACAGACAGGAAAATTGGCTTTCTTTGCCTAACTGAGACATGGCAGAATCAGCAGGACTTCCTAAGTCTAAATCAAGCCACTCCCCCAGGCTATGTTTACATACAGAAGCCCCGCTCCAAGGGCCGTGGTGGTGGGCTGGCAGGCATACATCGAGCCGATATCCTGGTTAAAGAACTTCCAGTGCGGAATGTCACCTCATTTGTGTATGCCCAGCCTTCTCTCTGGCTGGGCATACACAGCTACAGGTTGTCCTCATCTACCGCTCTCCAAAAGCCTCCACCACCTTCCTGTCTGAGCTACTCACCTCCGTCTGCTCCATGTCTGCATAGATAGTCCTGCTTGGTGATTTCAACATCCATGTGGACTCCACCAGTTGCCCCTTTGCTGCTGAATTCCTGTTACTCCTGGACTGTTTCAACATCACACAGCATGTTAAATGTCCCACCCATGTCAAAGTCCACACCATGGTGTGCACGTCGCTGTTTCTGAACAGTTTGCCATCCTTTTCACTGCTCCTGTCCCTCACTTACAAAATTCTCACCAACCCATAAATCTCTCTATTCCCTCACCCCCAATATCTGTCTGACCTCCTCCACCCTTATACCCAGTCTCGGACGCTGCACTCATCAGGCAAACACCAGCTCTCCATCCCTCACACCAAACTGCAAACACTCGGCAGCAGTGCTTTCTATGTGACTGCCCCCGTTCTCTGGAACACTCCCAGCTGAAATCCGCAAACAGACTTCTCTGGAGACCTTCAAAAAAGACATAAAAACCCATCTTTTCAATAAGGCCTATCAGCTTTTTTTGTTAATCCATTTATTCTTTGTTTCGTTTGTTCCACTCTGTTAAGCGTCCTTGGGTATCCTGAAAGGCGCTATATAAATTAAATTTATTGGGCCCGAGCAGGTCACAGACCTGCAAGGTCCCTATTGTTTTTTGAATGATTATTTGTTATTTTTATTAGGGCCCGAGAAGGGAACCTGCAAGGTCCCTTTTTGTTTTTGTAGTGATTATTATTAGGGCCCGAGCAGGTCACGGATTACAGATTTAACACCACAGACTTCCAATTCACTCAGTATCATCCTCAAACCTTGAACATGAAAAAGTTATCAAAAGCTTTCGCCTATGTCAAACATGGCGGGTGTCATGGTGCCATCCATTTTCATGCTTCGCCATGATGCATCAAGTTCATATAACTTCAACATACAATTTCCCATGGACTTCCCTACCTTTTTTTTTTTCGCAAATCTATTTTTTCGAACTCCTCCCAGGTGATTTCACCCATTTGCACAAAACTTTGCACACAGCACCTGTGGACTCTCCTGACAAAGTTGTTAAGAATTTTGATATTCCAAACAATACTCAAGTTATTAAATAACAACTTCCTGTACATTTTGCTCAAAACACAAAGTGTTGCATATCTGCACATTGGTCTGTCTGAATGACATGAAACCCAGGTGAGTACTTCCCCATGAGCCACTAAGGCTTTGTGAAAAAATGATAAACTTACTTTTTCGAACTCCTCCTAGGCCATTTGACCGATTTGCAACAAACTTTGCATGTAGCATCTGTCGACAAAACTTATCAAAAGCTTTCACCTACGTCACACCTGGTGGCGTCCATTTTGTTGCTTCGCCATAAAACCATCAACTCATTATAACTCCCACATACAATTTGCCATCTACTCCAAATTGCTCAAACATGTAGAGGGTCTTGCCCTGAATACATCTACGCGGCGCACCCCGACGGCAGCATGTCCCCGATACGCGTGGACTACGAGGGCCCATTCATCGCTGCTTACAGCTTTAATTATTACTCAATTACAGATGTTATTAATTAGTCACATTTGAAATAAGAATCTATGTTGTAATTTTATGTTTGTATTCTGTCTTATCATTCCATCTTAAAATGTCTTACCTGAGCTTGGTCCACCTTGGTTGGTCTCCTTGTTCTCATGCAGGGCCCTATAATGCCTCAGCATAGATGAGGTGTGGTTGTTGTATCCAAGTTCTTTTGTACACAACAGACACTTCACTTTTTAAAATACCAGAAATTAGAAGAAAGAAATTATAAAAAGGGATACGCTGTGTTGTCACATAACGCTAGTAATTACTATCTGCACACCTTATTATGAGAGATCAGCTCAAAATGTTTCCATTTCCAATCCTCGAATAGATCACAAACAAAATCCACAAACTCCACAAAATGTGAGGCGACGGGACCTCCACTGCGTTTCGTTGCCCCTTATATTTCGAATCACACAGCAAAACCGCAAACCATTTCCTGAATCAGTCACATGGTACGGCTAGCTCGCGAGGCTGTGAACTTCACCACATACATCGACACAAGCCTCGATATGCGCTTCACAAAAGTCTTCCTTGATTACTCGACACATGCTTCGAAGCCTTCGACACACACACATCCATGCCATCCACTGCGTCCTCTTTCGCGCTTCCTTACTCTCTCTCTCCCTTCTGCCTCGTTCCCAATATGCTTTTTTCATATTTATTTTTTATTTTTTTAATCCCTTATTTTTTACTTCATCATTTCATATTCATATTTTTTACTTTTCATACATCTATTTTTTTTTAAAACACATCTGTGGTATTTGAAACTTTGCAATTGCTGCAACAGATCAAAGTGATCTTTCTCACAAAAAACAGTCATGAAGTTTGGTTCAATAATGAAGTTATTATAGGTCTTCTGAAAATGTAACCAAATCTGCTGGCTCAAAAAAATACTAACAGTAATTCTAATATTTGGTTACATGTCCCTCTGCCATTTTCACCTCAGTTATGTGCTTTTGATTGTCATCCACTATGGAGGACTAAAAGTGCCACAGTTGAATAAATAAATACACCATTAAATAATTAATTAAATGTGTCATTAATTAATTTAAGTTGGAATTAAATGTCATTAATTCATTAAAATATTATTCGTTTGATGTAAAAAAACAAAAAAAAAAACATATATAATTATGTCACTATTTAATTATTTCATGGTCCTGTGTTGCAGTGCTTTATGAATTCATTTTATCTGTCAAACTCACCCATCAAAGTCGATGGGCGGTTCCTAACATCTGATTGGTTACCCTGCACATCAAGTCAAGGCAAATTGATTCCAGATAATTGATTGATGCAATCAAGCAAAACTTTATTGGCAACCGCTGTGGAAGGCTTGGTCCCCTGCTCGCCCCACTGTTGATACAGAGTGCGAGGTGCAGGATGTTGCATCCCTAGCTGAATGATGGTCAGACTCTCTAACTGATGGTCCAAAGTGTTTATTACAGGAACCTTGTACACTCTCGAACACACCTTCGAACACCTCATCTCTGTTCCTCTGTACCGACAGGGTAGCTGAGCTAATGCTAATTAGCGTTCCCGCTAGCTCAAACATGCTATATCAAACTGTACAAATCTGTAAAAGTTACAATCTGAATTAAACATTAAACATGTCATGAAGCGATATGACAACAAACCCTGTGCCCTTTATCAGCCAGGTACTAAGTCAATCATTTTCATCACGTTCAGCAAAGACCATGCAGGCACACTTCCAACATGCAGACGCACACGATTCACAAGAACACGGATGTTTTCAGGTCACAGCAAGACGCTTTCAAAATAAAAGTCCCGCATTTAGCGTCTAATAATTAATGAAATAATAACCTGGCTTCAAAGAATATCAGTAAACCAAATAAAAACAAGATGTTCTTGTAAATAATCATCACATTAAAGATCATTTACTAAGGACAAAATGTCAAAACTGGATCTCACTAGAAAGTTCAAGGGGATGTTCTTCTTTTGGTTTCAAGACTTCAGACCAGAGCAATGGATTAGACCAAATTTGTGTTAGCCCTGCCCACTGACTTTGATGGGTGAGTTTGACAGATGAAATAAATTCATGAAGCAACACAGGACCATGAAATAATTAATTAAATAGTGAAATAATTATATATGTTTTTTACATAAGATGAATTGGTATTTTAATGAATTATTGACACATTTAATTCCAATTTTAATTAATTAATTACACATTTAATTAATTAATGATACATTTGATAAATTATTTAATGATGTATTTATTTATTTAATTATGGCACTTTCAGTCCTCCATAATCCACAAGTTTCTGGCAGTCCTGAATTTTTAACCACTCCTATTGACAGAATCGGTGAGGTCTAGCTACATTTCATGGCTTCCTGGCACAGACTTGTTTCTTGAGCACAGTCCACATGTTCTTGATGGGGCATGCGGGGATCCTGCGCCAATTCTCCGCCTCCTCCCCTGTGTGAAAGTTTCAGGGGCGGCGAGGGGTGAAATTTCGCTTCGGCGCTGATCCGCCTCTGGAGGTAGTGTCAAGGCCGTATTATTGGTGAACCAAACCAGTGTGAACGGATAAACCAGCGGCGCGGAGCGGGAGCGTGTCGATCGTACAGTCTGATAACTGTACAACTGTACAACTTAATATAGAGAAATTTCCAACAAAGCAATGTTACATGACCAAACAAAGGTAACATAGTAACGTTGTAACTGTCTACGGCAACTTATATGAGGAAAAAAGTACTACAGCTGTAGCTGTAGAAGCGTTCGTCCTCCTATCTGTCCTCCCGCCTGTCCCACTGACTCTTCGTCACATTTCTGCCCGAAAAACAGCGTATGTCACCGGCAAAAAAAATTTAACTCACCGAGTGTTTGTGATGAAAATAAATCCGCTAGCCCTCCAGACTGAGACTTCAGTGAACATTCCCCCGGAAATTAGCCTCCGTCCCTGCAAAGTGAGGGAGTCAGACAGCTTCCAGTTTAAAAAAACGGAACTTTGTCACTTTCAAGGGTGTTTGGTGGGTCAGGATCTCAATCACAACACATCATAAAAGCATCCATATGATTATAAACTGTCCACGGGTTTAAATTGACAGGGGGGGGCACCGGGGGAACACCTTGAAAACACACCGATGTCATCATCATGACATGTACCGTCACGCCTCTTAAGGAGCCGCAGCGCTGACTTTCTGTGTGAATTACAAAGCGATTCGTCTTAAAAGTAGAGATGCTTCGCTCTGTGTGAATGACCAATGGCAGAGAATTGGTGAACCAACGCTGTGGAGATAATGCGGCGTCGCTGTGTAAACAGGGCTACTGACAGATGATGCCACTTGACACACACCCACCACCCAAACACTGTTGTTGACCATGTACACCTGATGGCACATTTAAAAGCATGAAGCACATGAACTTCTATGTCTTCATTCAACTCTGTGTTGTATAATGATGATTAAATTAACTTGTAACTTGCTGACTTGCTCCCTCAGCCCTCCTAGGGTCAACCTCACAAAGTTCCCTTCAGTTTTTCAGACCAACGGAACAACACTTAAGATGGTGGGGCAAATGCCAGGGGGAAGTGAATGAGAGAATGTAGAACGACTATTGATACACATCCCTGATCATTCTCATGTTATATAGTATGCAGTGAAATGACTTAAAACTTGATCAATAATTAGACACATCATTTCGTCCGGAGGTGATGATGGAAGTAGCTAAGGAATGAGACATGTTGCTTCAGGTAGCTATATGGAAGTCACTCACAATGTAATGGTGGTTACTTTTTTATTGCTTTTACTTCACTCGCTCTTTCAAACTCAGCATAGACTGAACGATGTTAAGTGCTGCTTGAACAGAGATGGAGGGGCAAAAGTAATAATAAGTCAGTGTCTTTACTTAACAGTCAGACCTGGAATCTCGTTAAAAGCCAGACAAAAGCCAGATGGTAGTGGGTGTTTGTGTTTGTTTTAATCTAGTGTGAAAGGGGTATTAGAGAGTTGAAAGAATCGAACAATCATCCTTTTTGAGAAGCAGGACAAGATCCACTCCTTTATCCTGCATTACTCTAAAAACAACAACGGTGATAAGTCATATGCAAGTTGTCGTGGGGCTTCTCAACCCTAGTCTGGTCCTTTCTTTAACACTGGTTCTAGGCCTGCCCCCTTTGTGCGCATTAGGCTTTCTATTTGTGCTTGATCCTGTCCTCGGCTGATCTCGCCCAGCCTTCGGAATTCCCTGTACAGGGATATGTTTGGGATGAGGAATCATCAGAAATATACTTGTTTGAGGACTGGTGATCCTTTCAGTTAATTACCATTACAATTTCCATATTCCCATTCTTTTTTCCCAAAATGCAGGGGGCAGACCTAAAGTCACTGTCACTTACCTCAGACAGATGAGCAGCGTCGAAGTTCGTTGGTAACCGTTGCTAACTGTCGGTTGGTGACTAAGTGTGTGTGTGTGTGTGTGTGTGTGTGTGCGTGTGCGTGTCATGATGCTAAATATCCAGCATGTCTTCGGAATTTTGAGAGTAGCCTACAATTCTATTGAGGTTCTGAGCCTGTTGATTGCCAACTAGTAGTGAAATCTCCACAGATCCATTGATTTTGGTTGGATTTTTATAAATCTTTTCAGTGGAATGAGTATACTGTTTGGTGAAAAGAATGGCATATTGACCGATGTCATAACTTGGGGGAATAATTGATTGCCAATGAAGTAAAGATGAAAATATTGGAAAAAAGTGAGAAAATGCCTATTTGTTTGCATTAAATTGATACAAAATCATGCAGAAATGTGTTTTAAGAGTAATTTTTTTAGTGGATGTTGTCAGCACATGTGTTCTGTGTATCTGGAATGCATTTATTGACAGCCTACCCAACCCACTGAGGAGTTGAGGGAAAAAATCATTTTTCACATTTTTCTGATAGAAAAATATAGGGTGCATACACTAAAATGGCCACTTTTCTTTTCACTTATTTCCGGCAGAGCAGACCCTCCAATTATTGGTTCTCAGGGTCAAAGTTAACAGAAAAAACACAAATAAAAAGTATGGCAGACCATGCCAGGTTCAACCTCACACAGCATGTGTGACTTCAGACAACAGGCGACACTTACACGCTTTCTGACTTTTGTACTTCCTCAGCCTCCTTTTGACCCAAACCAGCCTCCCCCTCCTTGTCCACCATGGAACAGCCACGAGGGAATGTGGAATGAACAGAGGGACCCAGGGAACTGGAGTGGAGGTCCACACAGAGAAGGAGGTCCCTGGAGTGGTCCAGGTGGGTCTGACCCTGGCCCTCCATCTTGGAACTCATATGATCAGCAGCCACCATGGGGGAACCAGCCGGACCAGCCTCCATGGGGCCAGAGGGAGCCCCCATTTCCTCCACGCATGCAGGCATGTAGATAATTACTGTGGCCAGATATCTGTATTTTTGTATTGCATTGTATACTCTACATTTACCCTCTATCATTGCAGTATGACCCAGTCTGGATATGACTAGAGGTCATTTTTGAGTATATTTTCTGTCACGCATTTTTACAGAGACCTCCTCACTTTAGAGGGCCCTTCCCTCCCCACCAGCAGCCGCCTCCTTTCAACCAACCTCCCCCACCACCACACAGTTTCGGACGTTTCCCGCCACGTTTTATGCAGGATGACTTTCCACCCAGACACCACTATGACAGGCCGCCGTACACCCCACACCGCTTTGACTACGCTCAGGGAGATTATCCCGGAGGTGTGAAGCTATTGATCAGTAACTGTTCTTTAAAGCATCTTGAAGTCTACATGCTTTTGATAACAGTCCTTGTGTATTTTAAGAATATCCACCTTTTGTTTTCCAGACATGCCAGGTCCTCCTCCCCACCACCATCCCAACCAGAGGCCCCCCCCTCCAGGTATGGGGGCTGAACATCCTCCCTGGGGTGGAGGCCAGCACCCGGATTTCTGCCCACCCCCACATGGCTTCAATGGCCATTCACCTCACATGCGTCATCGGCAGCATCCGGTCCAAGATGATCCCAGTCTGGTGCCCAACGTACCTTACTTTGATCTGCCAGCTGGTCTTATGGCTCCGTTAGTCAAAGTAAGTCACATGCTTCTAATGGAGCACAACGAGAAACATATTAATTAGAATGTTATTAGCTGGTCAAACTTTGGTTAGTTAACTTTAGTTACTTTAGAAAGGTCAGAATGCTTAAATGCTTCCAGAGGATTAAAGAACATGGGTAAAGTGGGATGCAGTACTGCCACTCTGGTGTACAGAATGACCCGGAGATTCCACCAAATAATTGTCCGCTGAGTTACAGCTCCACCACAGCAGCGGAGCTGATAGGTTTCACTCTATAAGTTAACTTCCACAAGGCCCGCTGCGCTGCATATCTGCTCTGTCCCAGCTCCGGCAGTCCGGAGCCCTCTGGAACAGATACGCAGGACTCGTGCCCAAACAACAATATAACATCCGGTTACTTTTCAAAATAAAACACTCCGTGTTGACACCAGCACACAAATCTCAGAAAAGAGACAAGTAGAAGCTTTTCTACTAATTCTTCGGTCGGGAACACATCAAGTGGTAGTGTGATTATTGCGGGAACGCCTCGGTCTCGCGGTGCCAGTTGTCACTCAAAACGCAACCGTTGGGGGTGGCCGGACGGCAGAGCAAAACCGGATCGGAGCCATAACGCAGCGGACGCGTATCTGGTGTAATCTCGGGGTGACTGTGGAGATACTTTAAGACAACCTTGACAACAGACTAAAAGAAGACTCCCAGTCACTTATGGAATAAACATTTCTAAATAGATTATAATAACTAGTGCAGTGCCCGTAGGAAATATGTGTTCCTATAGAAAAGTGGGAGGTTAAGAAGCATTTTCATGGATGGCCAAATGAGGCTGTTTGAAGGTGGAAAGTCAGGGATATTTAGGTTTGTTATGAAATCCGATATTCCAGGGTATAATTGGCCGTTTTTGACTATTTTTGATTTTGCCATTATATTTCACCTCAAAAACAATTTACTTGGTGTCATTATTTTCAGCACAGCCTCACATGTGTGACTGTACAGTTATTTTTTCATTTTGACATACTGTTTTAACACAATGGACCTAAAATCACAAAAAAACCATAAAATCCGAGTAGAAAAAGTTAGATTTTTTTACTGTGAAAACCACAAATATGTTTAACAAACCATTTTTATTACTTATAATTCAAATCTAAATGGTTGTTTGCTGAATATGTGCCTACATTATAAAAAGTTTAAGTTCTGTGTAACTATTTACATTTAAATGCAGGCAATGCTCAGGTCTGCCTGAGCTCCTTCCAGCTGAATGAAGAGCTGCACTGTCTGCTGCACATTCAACTTCTTCTGTTTTGACTCATTAAACAAAAACCGACTCCACTACACACTAAACACACGACACCAAACACTACATAACACAGTAACTATACACTCCAAACAAGCTAAATGTCACAAATCTCTCAACTCTCAATATCGCTGTCTGTACACCGTTGTTGCCTGTCAATCATCCGCCGACCTCCCTCCCACAACTTCCTGTTCCTCTACAACCAAACTTGCTGCTTGGACACTTTAGTGACAAAAGCCCTTTTTTACCGTTTCTTCTGCACCACACACAAAGCAAACGTGAAGGCAATGTTCACGAAAAAGCGTGGCGGACATTATTTACCCTACACACAATCATCCACAGATTCTGATTCCACTTTGTTGTCCGCGCGTCTCCGCATCTCCTCAGACCCGAACAGACTCGGTCTGGACTCGTTTAGTCTCATTAATCCACAACAGTCAGTTTAGATGCACAGAACAGAACGGGACCGAACCGCTGGCAAAATTCCGGGCCAGCTCGCGCAGCTGCAGGTATAAATCTGCTTGTTGTCGTGTCGTAGGCTTGAGCTCTGCAGTGATGTGCTCTTATGCGCATGTCACTATGGTAGCCCCGGTGGACAATGCTCCCAAATGTGTAAAGCATTTAGGAAATAATTTTTTCACGGTATCATTGCAGTCCAAACAAATGCGAAGTCGCACACCACTGAACCAAACGGCAGCCATGTTGAAACTCTCAGGTCAGTCTGATCCTGATCCGCAGAGATATTTGAGGCACACAAACACACACACACACACACACACACACACACACACACACACACAGACAGACAGACAGAGATTCCTTGCTTTTATAGAGAGATGGGAAAGACTATCCAAGCCTACCACAGATGAACTGACCGATCCACTGCCTTCAGTTTTAGAATTGAATTAGACACATTTACCAACATTAACAAACCAGCAGGCTCCATAACTGTCTCTGTACTCTCTTGCTTAGCTTGAGGACTGTGATTATAAACCTCTGGATCCTAAAGACATCCGCCTACCGCCTCCCATGCCTCCTAGTGACCGGCTGCTAGCTGCTGTGGAAGCTTTCTACAGCCCTCCATCCCATGATCGGCCTAGGAACAGGTACACACATCTCAACAAATCAGACCAACATTAAAATTGTTACTGAGATTTGTTGGCGACCGTGGCTCAGGTGGTAGAGCGGATCGGCCTATGTTCGGAGGGTCGGCGGTTCGATCCCCGCCCGGCCAACTGCACCATGGTCGTTGTGTCCTTGGGCAAGACACTTCACCCACCTTGCCTCGTATGAATGTGTATGACTGTTATTTGTTTGAGGTGGTGGTCAGTCTGCCCCAGGGCAGCTGTGGCTACTATTGTAGTTTACCACCACCAGTATGACTGTGTGTGAATGAATGGAACCTGGAACCCTGTCAGGCGCTTTGGGTGACTTGTAAAGCGCCATACAAATCCAATCCATTACATTATGACAGAATTTGGTGTAGGTAGTATTTACAGGTTGTGGTTTATTCCTCTGGCAGTGAAGGCTGGGAGCAGAATGGCCTGTATGAGTTCTTCAGGGCCAAGATGAGAGCCAGAAGGAAAAAGGGACAGGAAAAACGCAATAGGTGAGCCTCCTCTTGATTTGGATTTCTCTCGCTCTCTCGTTGTTATTCACTCACATTCGGAGTAGACGGCTTGTTTTGTTGTCTGTGAAAATGAGTTTTCAGACTCCATTGTGTCTGCTCATTCTACTCTAAGTTACTTGTTGCTGCAAAAGGCTTTTTGATGTCACTGTAGGTGTATCAAGAGATGTAGACACTTCACCCACATGTTTATTATGTTTGTTTTAATGCCCCCTCCTCCTGTACCATTGGACCTCCCACCTCTTTCTGGGCTCATTCCTTCCAGTGGTCGTGGAGGCAGTCGCTCCAGAAGTAATTCACGCAGCAGAGGGCGGTCTTCATCTCGCTCCAGCTCTCGCTCTTCAAAGTCCTCTCAGTCACGGTCACGCTCATCTCGCTCACGTTCTCACAGCCGCTCTCGTTCCTACTCACGATCCAGGTCTGCAACACACACACACACACACACACACACACACACACACACACACACACAGGAAGGAAATTTTGTGTTGTGAACTTCTTTGTCAATATGGAAATGAACACTTGTGAAGAGAGGTGAAGGAAGCAGTTGTGGTACAGACAACAATGGAGGAAGCAGAGCTGATAGGTTATCATATAAGAAGCATCAAACCCCTCTCTGCTTCTTACTGCTCTGTTTTCCAGCTCCAACTCCCTCTGTTGTTGTGCTTGTAGTCATCTTTTTAGATACCATAGTTGTGATACTGTGTCACATCTGCTTGGCCAATCAGGATCAACAGTATAGCCCACAACCCCTGAAAGAACCTGGAGCTTGGTTTAAGTATGTCACTTCCCGAGCAGAGCATTTGTAACATTGGTACCAGGAACTCGTCCCCATAGCAATCAAGACTGTTTCATTCGAGGTCTTAAATTTCATTTAGTCAGGTCTAAAAACTGTTTTACCCTCGTTCATCCACAGAGACGCTGGCCGCAGAACTTTGGTTTGGTGTGTAGTTTCTGGGGGATATTCGTGTAGGAATGTACGTACAGTGTTGCCAACTTGGCGACTTTCTCGCTAGACTTAGAGACTGTTCACACCCTTTTAGCGACTTTATTACTAAAAAGCGACTAGCGAAACATTTAGCGACATCTAGGGGAAAGGCGAGAAATATATTATATTGTAATTCACATGCTGCTCAGAGTGATCGCAGTCCACGGCTCCTCTGCAGCAGCGCCGGCGGCTCTCCCGTCCCCTCTCGCGTGGCTGTGCAGGCGGCAGGCCTGTGTGTGGGGGCTGGCTGGGGCAGGCAGGAGTGGACGCCGTGGGTGGATTTGAGACCGGATAGTTGCCGTTTACTCTGCTTTGATCTGTTAATTCTCTGACTTCTTAGTCTTTCGCAGTTCCACTGGTACTTTACCGGTGATAACCTGTAGCTGCTGAGTCTAGATGAGTCTAGGATGTCCCTCTATCTTGTAAAAATGTACATAGTTCATTTGATCTTCTCCCTTTACTGTTTTTACTTCAAATATATTTGTCCCTGTAGTGATCACATAGAGTTTGTGATTATTTGGTAAAGATTTCTCTATCAACCATATACTGTATATGGCTTAAAATAATCTCCCCCTCACTGCAACAGGCACAACCAGTGAGCATGAGTTTGTGCTTCTTTTTCTTGCATTTGTAAGTTGCAGTGCCCTTTTTGATTAATATGAAATTAAATATATTCTATTTGAAGGCAAGTTTGTTTTAGCCTGTTGTGTGCATCTTCCCTCAAGCTGTGTTTGAGCAGCCTGCATACTGGGAAATCTTGCGTTTCTAAAAAACATTTTAAACCTTGCGCACTTGGCCTAAAATGCCCTAACCTGCTTCTGTTCAGGTCCAGGAGTAGGTCCAGGTCATCAAGGAGTCACTCGCGCTCAAGATCCAGATCCCGTTCAAATTCACCCACCAAGAGACGCCGTGGCCCCAAGTCCCGGAGCTCCTCCCCCTCGTGAGTCCCCTTCACCGCTCTTTGAACAGATGTTATCATAAGACTTTTTAAGATTTGCTGTTGTATGGATTACTACCATTCCTGCTGTCTACAGATCCACATCAGTTTTGGGTGCCCCTCCCTCCAAACTGTCTGCAGACACTAGGCTAGGGGAAGAGAACAAGGGCCATCAGCTGTTGATGAAGATGGGTATGTACTTTCTTTTTCTTATCATTTCAACTGATTCTTAAATTTTCCAGTAAGAATGTTTGAGCTAGTTTTAATGTGAATGTTTCCCATCCTGTAATGTAACAGGCTATCTTTGGGAACGTTAGGGTTAGGTTGTCAAAGTGAAATAAAAGTAAAACCACGTGCTATAGATTGACTGTAAATATAGTGGACAGAGTTGCAATGACGTTATCCAGAGGTTCCTGAGACACGTAATGACGTGGGCGGCACTGGCTTTGGTCATGTTGACATCACCTGAATCTGCCTAACGCTCAGCTAATCAAAAATGGGCAAAGAGTTTAATCCATGTTCTAACACATCGTGACACTGAGTAGGACCCCCCCTCGAGAGATCACATTTGCAGAGCACTAGTTCACGTAGTTTTAGCATCCTAAGAAACGACGAACACACGACAACAATACACAGCAGTAAATGGATCCAACTATAAACCGCCACCAAAAAGCCACAAATAATGCTGCACTCGGTAATCGACTCGTCTGGACTTCCCGTCAACAGGAAGCGGCTGGAGGAGAGTGGTAAATTTTGTTAGCTTTTCGGTAGAAATCCAGCTAAGTTAGTGGAGTTTTGATGCCCCGGACTATGTGCTGAGACCCTATTGGTACTGTTGATTAAGTTTGGTGCTGTTCTGAGCATTATTTGTGGCTTTTTGATGGTGGTTTCTTGTTGGAGGCATATACTGCAATGTATTGTTATCGTGCGGTCATTTTCTGAGGTTGCTAAAACTATGTAAATTAGCGGTCTGCTAACTTGATCTCTCGAGCGGGAGTCTAACACAGTTTTCATGGTGTTAGACCATGGATTAAACTTACACCGGAATATCCCTTTAACAGACAGAGCACCTTACTGTACATTAGCAGCAAGATTAGCTAGCAACAGTAGGTAACGGTGGTGCTTGAAGATGCAGTGGCCAGTAGCTTCTCCAAATTATGATACATTTTGTTATTCTGAAGCATTATCGCTGCAGCAAAGGCTCGCCTCTATTACTACTAAACTGAACTGTGCCAAACAAACACATTTGGAGAGCAAGCTTTGTAGACCAGAACATCTCTTCAGCACTCCAATATTTCGTTAGAAACAAAGTTTCGTGACACTTTTTACCTTTATAAAATAATTGCAGTTCTTGCGATTTGGGTATTGCACTTAGTTATATTCCGATTTCAATTATTTTGCGATTAATTGTGCCGCCCTATGTACCTCCATTTCATTATGCAACCCTGTGTTGTATAAAGATGATTAAATTACCTAGTACCTTGTGTGTCTGTGTCCAGTTTTGTCTCTGACCAAATCCTGCAGTATCTTTTCTTTTTCCATCTCTTCATTTTCATGAAGAAAAGTACATTTCCTTCCAGTCAAATAAAGAATCACAGAACATGACAGTTTTTTCTGAACTTTTGGGATTTAAAAGTGCATTTTCTTTCACTAACTCTATGCTCTCCTCAACCCCGGTTCTATACTCCTCCAGAAGCTCAGGGCTCTGCTTGTCTCCTCCAGAGCTTGTCACATCTAGCAGCTGTCTGCTGTTTAGCGCTAACAGCGCCTGTCTCACTGCTCCAGTCCTTTTCCTTTTTCTACCGTAAAGTTGGACATTTTAACATGGACTCTTATGGGGGTTGACTCTCTTCTGGAGCCAGCCTCACGTGGTTGTTTAAGGAACTGCAGTTTTTGACACTTCTTTGTTGACTTTAGTTTTTAGGCCCTTCTATATAGACTGCATTCTGCTTTCTCCCTCTTCTTCTCATGTGGTTGTCTCTGCTGCAGGCTGGAGTGGTTCAGGTGGATTGGGGGCCAAAGAACAGGGCATCCAGGACCCCATCAAAGGAGGTGACATCAGGGATAAATGGGACCAGTATAAAGGTGTTGGGGTGTCCCTGGATGACCCTTATGAGAACTATCGCAGGAACAAGAGCTACAACTTTGTCGCCCGCATGAAGGCACGAGAGGAAGGTACGCATACAGACTTTACTCAATGGCTTGCAAAAGAATTCACCCCCTTGAACTTTTTTCATATTTTGTCACGTTTTAACCACAAACGTGAATGTATTTTATCGGGATTTTATGTGATAGACCAACACATTATATATGGTTTTACATTTTTTTTACAAATAAAAAAACAGAAAAGTGTGGAGTGCAAAAGTATTCAGCCCCCCTGAGTCAATACTTTGTAGAACCACCTTTCGCTGCAATGACGGCTGCATGTCTTTTGGGGGAAGTCTCTACCAGCAATGCACATATAAAGACTGAAATATTTGCCCATACTCCCTTGCAAAATAGCTCAAGCTTGGTCTGATTGGACAGAGAGTGTCTGTGAACAGCAATTTTCAAGTCTTGCCAGAGATTCTCACTTGGATTTAGGTCTGGACTGTGACTGGGCCATTCTGACACATGAATGTGCTTTGATCTAAACCATTCCACTGTAGCTCTGGCTGTATGTTTAGGCTCGTTGTCCTGCTGAGGGTAAACCTCTGCCCCAGTCTCAAGTCTTTTGCAGACTCTAACAGGTTTTCTTCAAAGATTGTCCTGTATTTGGCTCCATCCATCTTCCCATCAACTCAGACCAGCTTCCCTGTCCCTGCTGAAGAAAAGCATCCCCACAGCATGATGCTGCCACTACCATGTTTCACGGTGGGGATGGTGTGTTCAGGGTGATGTGCAGTGTTAATTTTCTGCCACACATTGGCCCTCACTTATCAATCTTGCTTGAAAACGGGTGCAGATCTGTGCGCAGAATTGGTCTTACGACAGGACACACGTGTGATTTATGAAACATTCGTATCTGACCAATTACAGCGTACGAATGATCGGGTCATGATAAATACAGCGGCTGAATT
>CAEMYA010000748.1:3530-24805 GCA_903131615.1 Diplodus sargus | reverse complement strand
TATATGAGGAAAACAAATACCGCAGATGTACATGGAGCAGCGTCCGTCCTCCCGACTCTTCCTTACATTTCTGCTCCAAAAACAGCGCCAGTCACCGGTGTTTCGGATTAACACGCGTCCCACAGAGAAACTATGGAACCTTTAAAAAAAAAAAAAAAATAGAATTACGGGACTTGAACTCACATTCACTGAGGGAAAAAAAAACACCAGCACAGCAATCAAACCACTATACCAATCAGATCACGCAAATGAGATGCCGTAGGCCTATCTCCTATTTCTCTCCTCACAGCAGACACACAGACACCTCTGGGTCGCAGGAGGAGGCCAGATCAACTTGTGACCGCAGCGTCTGTTCACCGTGTCTGTGATGATTTATAACATGAATACAATTTTTCAAAAGAATATGGTCTTTCTTGGTAAAAACTTTATATATTGAATTAAATTAAATGCTTGAATGATGGAAAATAACTGGGTCTAATATTTTAACAGATAAAGAGGAGGACATTTTTCATACATTTTCGTATTGTCCAGTTGTTGCATCTTTTGGGCATTAAGATTGTCATTCCACATTTAAAGTGGCCTATAACATAATCTTACAGACACTAACATGAATGTATTATATTTTTGGTGCATACAGACCGTGGTCACAAGTTGACCTGGCCTCCTTCTGCGTCCAAAAGGTGTCTGTGCTTATGATCAGAGGCTATGACGGCAGTCTAGCTGTGGTTAGTCTGGTGTAGTGGATTGGTTATCGCGCAGCAGGTTGCCTTTTCCCTCAAGTCTAAGTTCAAGTCTCATGTTTTATTTTATTTTTTCTCTGTTTCGTTTAAAAGAGTTCCATAATTCTTCTGTGTGAAGAAAGTTCACTCAAATAGACAGCAAAGATGCGCACGTGCATTTCATTAAGGTTATGCTTATTCATGTTATAAATCATCACAGACACGGTGAACAGACGCTGCGGTCACAAGTTGATCTGGCCTCCTCCTGCGACCCAGAGTTGTCTGTGTGTCTGCTGTGAGGAGAGAAATAGGAGATACGGCATCTCATTTGCATGATCTGATTGGTATAGTGGTTTGATTGCTGCGCTGGTGTTTTTTTTTTCCCTCAGTGAATGTGAGTTCAAGTCCCGTAATTCTATTTTTTATTTTTTTTAAAAGGTTCCATAGTTTCTTTGTGTGATGCATGTTTACTCAAACAGGGAGAAGACACGAGTACGTGTTTTTAATAAAGGTTTATTAGAGAAACACATTCACAGGAAGAGCAGTTCTCCCTTTTCCTGTTTACAACGTCTTCCGTAACCAGCGACTTTGATACAGCGATTGAGGATTAAACACGTTTAATCAAACAGGAGCCCGAACTCGTATCAGGTATGTTTTGACCAGAGAAAACCTGAACAAAGAGGCAGATCAGAGGACAGCTACGTCTTCTCTTCCCGTTTTCAACATCTGTTGTAGCTACGGCGACCACAGACGCATTCGGCTCACGGTCGCCAGTTAACATAGACGCGTGTTAATCCGAAACACCGGCAAACAACTTTAACTCACCGAGTGTTTGTGATGAAAATAAATCACCGCGACGGTCAGCCCTCAGGACCGAGACTTCAGGGAACTTTCCCCCAGAAAACAGCCTCCATCCCCGCGAGTGACAGAGTCAGACAGCGTCCTGTTTACTGATGGTGATTATGTATAATTATGTAGTTTAGCGCGAAAACTTAACAAACTTAAGTCACTTTCCAGGATGTTTGGTGGGTCAGGATCTCAATCACTACACATTATAACAGCATCCATATGATTATAAACTGTCCGCGAGTTTGGATTAACAGAGGGGAACACCTGGGGAAACAGGAGAGAGATAATACACACATAGCAGCTAATAAAATCTGTTGTTCAATATCTGACTGCTTGTATTGCCTCATGACTGATGAAACATTTGCCTTGTTGTGTGCAGTTGAATTTTGATGCATCGCAATGCATCGTAGAATCGAATTGAATCGAATCGTTACCTGGTGAATCGTAATCGAATCGAATCGTGAGGGCAGTGCCAATGCACACCCCTATCAAATAATAATGAACATTTTCATGGATTAGATGGAAAATGTTGTGTGACAAGGCTGAAAACAAGCTGTTTATCATGAGAAGCTGATTTCATTAAAGAAACGAGGCTCTCACAGGACAGCGACCCTACAAACATATGATGATCTTATAGAATATGATGCCATGGGTGAGCTTTGTGTCTTCAAGTGCAACGTCTGACGGGCTCTGCCTCCTGAGCAGGGTGGTTGTGAAACACTTATAAACAGGAGCCTGTAGATGGCGCTGATGTCAGAGAAATAACTGACCTAAGTGTAAAAGCCTATGCACAACTGAGATAACGGCTAAGGGTCACAGTCTGTTTGTGGTGTTTCTGGAGGATCAATGCTTATTTTATTGTTGAAAAACACATAACTCTTTATTGACTTAATGAACTGTGAAAATAATTACAAACTTGTGTTTTAGTGGTACAACCTGCAGATTTTTTAGCCTAATGAAGGTTTTATAACTCTGATTAAACTCGTGTTGAATAATGTGACAGCCAGGTTCTCTGCTTCACCAGCCTCGATGTGAAAGCTTTAGCTGCTTGTAGTGTGCTTTAGGTTATTCCTGTTCTACATTTGCTGAATCCTCCCATGGTGTGACGAACTCTACAATGTAAACAGAAGTAAATACATTATTGTGGACAAGTGGACTTGGAGAGAATTTACTATTACATTTAAATAAAAATGTTAAAAATAATTATGTTAAAGACAGATAAAGTGCATTACTGTATTAACTTTGGAAGTAAGGATTTCATGTAAAGTTAAAGTGATAAGACATTGAGTAAAACAACACGAGCACCTACCCATCTTTGCTGCTTCTGCTTTGAATGGTCTCCTTGAAACTAGAATGTGAGAGCTGCAGCACAGTGTCCCTCTGTTCACTCTGTGGTGTAAAAAAGGGCGGTGGTCCATACTTCCACGCTTATACCTACTTTCGGTTTCACTGTGACTCCCCTGACTGATAATCTATTTGGAGGTTATTGTTCAACAGGTAAACCAAAAGTAAAACAAAAAAGTGGGGTGACAGGAGTTGATTTACATGAAATAGCCCTCACTGACTGTAATCATCAGTCATTAAAGATTAGCAGACTGTAGCAGGCTATTGACTAGCCAAAGGAGTAAACACAACTGAGATTTAGAAATAATAATGCATCCAAGTCTATGTAGCGCACTGAAATAATATTCTGTATTTCTTGTTGATTTTATATCCAGTCATGTTCACTTAAAACATATGTCTAAGTAAGTGCTTTAATTAATTCATGGTGTTTTTATTAACATGGCTATAAACCTCATTTGTTAATACTTACCTGTGAGAAAGATAGTGTGCTTGCCCTTTAGTAAGGGAGCGCTATCCCTTTTAGAGAAAGACATGAAGAAGGGTGTTGAAGCCGTAGAGCAGTAGTGAGGCCAGGTTGTTGTGCTTGATTTTTTAACCGGACAATGTTAATTAATGTTCAGAAAAAGCAGAAGAATGAGTCTTCGGCCCGTCATTTTTGAGAGTGCAACATCTACATTACATTTATTCAGCAACTTACGATGAATGCATTCAAGCATGTGTACAACCCCAAAACTATTTTGTGTTTCTTTTTTTCCCCTGCTAACATAGGCATAAAGCCCAAGAGGGCAAAAACTCCTTATCTTTGGGAAAAGCACATACGGGAGACTGGATACTGGAGATCATTTTATAACAATGAATCAATCAATCCTTAAAAAATCTGAGTTTTGTGTACACTTCAGGCATACTGCAGATGCTTCTGTCAGTGTGGAAGAAGATGATTTTTTGCCACCCTAGCAGCACGGCTCTGTCTGCTGGTCCTGACTGAAATGTCTCAACTAACTGAATTGCCGTGAATTTAGTTTAAACCTTCATGGTATCAGAATTGACACAAAATGACCCAAACGTAAGACACACACACAGAGGCAGGTGGGTAAATGAACAAAAGGCAAGCTTTAATACTGAGTCCAAAAATCTAAATCCAACATTGTTAGATGAAAAGAATTTTATCATGCTGAAGTTACCGTGTCGCTTAAAGGACGTGTCTTGCGCCTCAGTGCAGCATCACAGAGCAGTGACACAACACGACTTTATTACATCTCTCACTTATTAAGCAGCTGAAACAAATGGTGTCAATAAATGCAGTAAAGCATCAGTATAAAGTAAATCATGTAAATCATGAGGCAGCCTCAACAGCAGAGCAATGACAGTCATAAACAAGGACACAGTGAATACGACTTTTCTCCTTTCTGCAAATGATGTCAGCTCAATAAACAGAGATATCGTCAGAAGTTTGACTTTGCATTGCAGAGTTTGTGTTTTGGACAGAGTTAGCTGCTGAAAGCCTTAAATGGTTTTGTACCACTGAGCTCTGGCAACAACATCATTGGAGTAGTCTCCACCTGTTGTGCTGCCGTCAGTATTTTCATAGGAATGGACGTTTCCATCCCCCATATTGTAGGCTGCTATCCCTCCTGCAGAGACAAAATGAGAACGAAGCTGAGCAACAACCAGTGAAGAGAGATGGTGAGTGATTTGTAGTGGAGTGAATGAGGTCTACTGAAGACAGCTGATTAAGTGATCAGAAGGCTGGGAAAACACCGCCTGAGCGAGACCTAACACAGCACCCAAGACCAATGGCTGACTGTTTGACAACAGGGACTTCAGCACTGAATAGATAATCTTGGTGGTTTTATGCTGGGTTTGGCTCCTGGCAACCCCAGGCAGAAACGAGGAACCGGTAACTGTCTAACAGCAGCAAAACTCTGTAAACCACCTTTGTACAGGATTTCCCCGTCCTCAAACTGGCCACAGTTGGTCTCAGTGGTTTCAACCCTCATGATGTTTCCACTACCTGCAAATGTTCAGTTTATCTGATTACTTTTCATCAACGCACCTGCACATTTAAATGAGCACAGTGCATGTGAGTGTGTTAACACATCATGCCTGGCACCACTGGAGCTCCGACAATCAATGCAATTAAACAAAAGGGATAAAGACAGGTACAGTGCAGTATTTCCTGTAAATATGAAGACTTTATATGAAGGTAGATTAATAAGTATTGCAAGGCTTCTTTCTTAGGGAAGTCATTGTTGTGTTTCTATACCACAAGCACATTCACAGTTAAAACAGTAAATAAACACAAACACTCCCCCATCATTCCTGCTTCCTCCTCTGAAGGTCCAATATATTCCAACTTGTGCATTACGCTCTCAAAGTTCAGGGCTCCTGATGGTTTCCAGAGTTAAGAAGAAGTCAGCTGGCTGCAGGGCTTTTTCCTATCGTACCTCCTTCCTCTGGAATAACCTCCCAGCTGACATCAGACAATCTGGCGCCTTTAAATCTAAACTCAAAACGTACTTCTTTGATTTGATTTCTCAGTGAGTTACCTATAGTATTTGAATTCACATCGTCCTGCCGACGAGAAACAATATGTTTATTCTGATTAACATCACATTTCTCTAATGTTGATTTTTGTTTTCTGTTCCAACAAACTGCAAGCTGTGTCACTCTCTCACCCTCTAAAGCTTTCTCCTCCTCCTCTTCCTCTCTTTTGTGGAGGTTGTGAGGCCCGCTCAGTCGTCTCCTGGATCCACACATTTTACATATATTATAATTAGTATTGGATATTCTGTCAATTAAATATGTAAACTGTGATTTTGTTGTTCTGTTCTGTACATGCCATATCTATCACATGTCAGAGTATGTGATAGATGTCAGAGTATGTTGTTGTGATTGTGATTTTGGGATATATATGAATAAAATAATAAATACATAAAAGTGATTTGATTCGATTTGACCTGAAACTGGAATGTGAGAGCAGCAGCACAATGTCCCTCTTTACACTCCCTGGTGTGAGCATGGAGTTATACTGGTGTTTTACTTTTTCCTTCGAAGCAGTTCCAGTGCTAGTTCGTAGCTGGTGCCAGAGCCAAGGGTGTTACATTAAAACTGGTGCTGATTTGGAGTTGGTGCTACCTGAGAACCTTTGAAGAACCACTGACTTTTCCAAGGACAACAGGGCCACCGTAGAGTGACGTCATTTTGCACGAAATACACTGACATCACTAAAAGGGTTTGGACAAATATGACAAGTGTAGCTCCTGGTTTAACCGTGCCTTCCTGGGTCTCAGAAAAAGACAGATTCTATGAGCTTTTGATAGATATAAACATATAAAGTGAAGTCATTTTCTTCCAATAGTCAATCAAAATAAACACTCACCACTGTTTCCTGCTTTCTCCTCTGACTCTCCACTTGAGACTGAAATGTGAGAGATTCAGCACAGTTTCCTCTGTACACACTTTGGTATAAAAAAAGCCGTTCACCTGTAATTATGCTGGTTCTGGGTAAACTATGACTTTCTCATCTTGGCTGCTATTCTATTTCTCACCTGCAGAGGGGCTTATTAAGCAGGCCTGGATGTTTTGCCAGTGGAGAGAAAGTGGAGAGAAGCAGCTGATTTACAGGAAACAGCCTCACTGAGTGTTACTGCAGCAGACTGCTAAACAGCCACAGTGAATGCAAGGCTATTTTTTTCAAACATGATATTTATTTTGCTGACGGGTTTATCCAAAGTGACTGACAGTAAATGTTCAAGAAAATATTATCTGTTATATTTTTAACTCTTATACAAGAAGTTAAAGAGCCCCTTGATATTTTGCAGATATTATATATATATATTTTTTTTTACCTAAGTTAACCTTGTTTTACCTTTATAACAAGTAAATGTACTTTTTCTGTCATTTTCTTGTTTTGATGATGTACAGTCAAAAAGTTAGCATGTAGAAGAGCAGGCACACACTGAAAGCTCACTTTCTTTTTCTGCACTGCACAATAATAAAGCTGGAACACCGAGATCTCAGATCTGTGTAAATGTAAACATGGAACATCATGCTTTAAACTTTGCTCTTTTTCAATGGGCAACCACTTGCATCACTTGACATATTAAATATTATTGGGGTAATTTTCAATTGATTTTGAGGTAATTATTGTCGTAATTTGAGGGTGACTTCGAAGCAATTTCAGATACAATGCTCTATAATAACTACTCACCATGAAATTTATTACCATTTCCCCTTTACATTGTACAGATTTAGCATTGAAGAAATGTTGCTCTGACACAGAGAGTGGTGACACTACATGCTTTTATTACATCTCTCACTTTGTGAGCAGCTGAAATCAATTGTGATAATCAATGCAGCAAATCAGCCGTATTAAGAAAATTATGTAAATCATGAAGCAACCTCAACAACAGTGCAGTCACACTCATAAAAACAAGGATACAGTGAATATTACTTTTCTCCTCACATTTCTGCGAATTATTTCAACTCGAGTTCACACCAGGCGCGCTGTTAGACCTGGTCATTCGAGGCTATAGCCACGGACGTTTTGGGAATAGCCCCGGATCTCTGTGTCTTAAAAAATGAAAAATGAAAAATCCAATATAATTGCCTAATGTTGAAAGTAGCCCCAGAGGTTTTTATGTGGTTGCATACTGATCGGCCAGCATCCACAAATGCAACATTGTCACCAGCACAAATTGTGCAGAAGCTGACCTGACTTTCCTTATGGCATGTGCCCATATATGGGCATAGTCAGAACAATTTGTTGCAAATTCAACATCAGTGTTATTCTTTCCCCCTCGATGTGTCACTGATATTACCCGAGCTCATCTATTAGCCCACTGTTTAGTACCATTGCAGCATTTATTGTAGTTAGTTATTATGGATATACGGAGGTTCTTTGGGAAAAAAAGTCACAGCCAGAGCAAGAAGACATGGAGAGTGAGACATCATCTCCCCCAACCCCTGATGAGGAGCAGGGATAGCTTTCTTGCACAGATTCAGCAGTCCCGTCATGAATTTAACCTCTATATGGTCACCTTGACACCGGGTCGGCACATGTGTTAATTATTTTAATCTTAATTTCTAAATCACAATCCAATCGGAACTGTGGTCGTGTGTGTAGTCTGGGTGTGTAGTCTCTGTTAAATGACGATTTAGGCCTAATGCAGATAGACAATGAAGCAAAGAAATTATAATAGGGAATGTTCTACCTGCTTTAATAGCCTATGCACACAGCATAGGTCTATAATATCTTTATAGTAAACATTATTCAGCAGGCCTATAGTGAGGGAAAATTAGCTTGTTTTGTGATTAAAATATGACGATGAGGACCCCAACAATTGGCCTTCCTTTCCTTCTCAAACTATGTTGAAATTGCATCTTTAACCGCCCAATTTTCAAAATTTACCAGACCACCGTTAAAACAAGACTCTATCCGCGCTGGCTAAAGCCCCGGATGTTTTGCACTCCTAGCGACGCCCCTTGTTCACACTGAGCCCTCAGCCCAATAAACAGATATTTCATTAGTGTTTTATCTTGCATTAGTTTCATTTTTATGATTAAATGCGGGGCACACTTCAACATCAACTTCCTTTATGAGTTCAAGCAGATTTTGCAGTTTAGTGCTGTTAACCCATTTAGACCGGAATACACATTTGTGTGTATGGCCCTTTAAGGCCGGATTACACATGTGTGCGTAGTTCAGCTGTCACGTCAAAGTGCTGCGCTGCCGCCGGCAAAATATTGATTGATTGAATATTGAGACGGAAAGTTTGTGAATTGAAGATGGCTAATGATAGTACTACTCAGGGGAGTGATTTGGAGGTGGAGAATAGTGTGGAGTCTGAATCTAACGAGGAGGTGCCTGCCGATCCGATCACCAGAGATCAGTGGGCAAATATGATGTTTGACAGTGACAGTGATGAAGATGATGAAGAGTTCCGCGGCTTCCACAACGGCTGGACCAGGGAACCGGCGGAGTTCATGTCCAGGGTGAAATCCTCGTACAACAGACAGCCGGGTGTAAAAATAGAATTGGCCGAGCCGGTCACCCCTGTCGCGGTTTTCGCCCGTTATTTCACAGTCACGGAAACCAACCGTTACGCGAGTCTTGGGAGTGCAACGGGGTACAGCTGACAACACTGTGAGGGGTGTCAGTGAGCTTATTTCCCTCGCAGTGTTGTCAGCTGTACCCTGTGTGCTCTCCTCCACGTTTACATGTACACACACCACATTACGATGGCTTTTATTTATTTTGAAGTTTGAAGTTGTTGTTTGAAGTTGTTTCATCTACTTTCTATAATAGGCTATATGTAAGGGATAATGTAGGCTATAGAACGGCGGTCATTATCGGGACAGGACGGATCAGACCCGGTTCGTCCTGTCGGGACTTATTTTTCCGATAATGACGTTCTATACATTATCCCTTACTTATCCCATGTTGTCTATTGTCTGTCTGTTGTATCTGTAAATATTTTTTTATACATTTTTGACGATAAATTGATATTTTTGCTAATTATTATTGATTAATTAAATTTTATTGGACATGTATTTTTTAAAGTAATTTAAATAAAATCCACACTTGTAAGCTTTACAATGTTTTTTATTTCATATTTTTATCTGCAACAGAGCCTGAGAAAAAGCATTTTTTAGAAGGCAATGGTAATTTTTTTACACTTGCCATGGAATGCTCAGGCTATAGGGTGCATTTTCAGCAGGCGCTTTGGGTCTAAATGGGTTAATAGCCCTTATTGTTTTTGTACCACTTAGCTCTGGCAACAACATCGTTGGAGTAGTCTCCACCTGTTGTGTTTTCGTCAACATTTTCATAGGAATGGACGTTTCCATCCCCCATATTGTAGGCTGCTATCCCTCCTGCAGAGACAAAATGAGAAAAAAGCTGAACAACAACCAGTGAAGAGAGATGGTGAGTGATGTGTGAGCATTCTGGTTCAATTAAACAAACCTTTCAGCTTCTGCTCCGTGTTACAGCCAGAAAATTCTTTTTTTTTGCTGATCAGTCCGATGAAATGAACCAATCTCCCAGTGGCGTAGTGGAGGTGGTCCTCACTGTCCCATGCACCCACTACAGGGTTTGCACCTCCATTTGGAGTCACGTCAACCTACAGAAATGGGATGAACACTGTTCTTATTGTATTGGACTGTAAGGTTCAACTAAGAGGACATGAGTAAAAGAGTAGTCCTTGTTATGACCTGCATCAGTCCCCAGGCTTTACCCTCATCTCCCCAGCCATCCTTTAGTTGATTTCCAGCCCTGGACTCTCTGGAGATGATGGCAGCAATGAGAGCTGGATCGATTCCATATGCATGTCCCACACTGTTGATTTTAGACCTGTACTTTTCCATTCTGTCGGCGTCAATCTCTGCCATCCTGTTTGATGCCTTCACTCCTTTAGAAAGAAATCAGACAGAGAACAGGGTTATAGCACCAGCACAACAAATGCATCTATTGCTCTGTTAATCCATCAAACACTGTGGATGCAGATGATGAAAACTACATGTTGTCTCATTCTATCATTTTTTATAGTATCAGCTCCTGTGTTTGTCTACTGCAGACTTTACCTGAGACTCCCAGTCTGTCCTGCTGCGATGTTTGCCATGAAGCACCAGTGGTTTCAACACGCATGATGTTTCCGTAACCTGCAAATGTTCAGTTTATTAGATTGTTTAAAATAACCTCCACATTTACTGCCTCCTGCAGTAACACTCCGTGCGGGTGTTTCTTGTAAGTCAGCTGATTTTCTCCACTTTCTCTCCACTGACAAAACATCCAGGCCTGCTGAATAAACGCCTCCACAGGCGAGAAATAGAATAGCAGCCAAGATGAGGAAGTCATAGTTAAACCATAAACACACCATTATTGTGGACAAGTAGATTTGGAGAGAATTTACTATTACATTCAAATAAAAATGTTAAAATTCTTATAATTATGTTAAAGACAGATAAAGTGCATTACTGTATTAACTTTGGAAGTAAAGATTTCATGTAAAGTTAAAGTGATAAAATAGGTTGACCATACGTCCTCTTTTACCCGGACATGTCCTCTTTTGGGGGGCTGTCCGGCCTGTCCGGGGGGAGTTTATAAAATCCTACAAATGTCCGGGGTTTTGAGTTTGTGTAGCGTGCACTTTATCTTCGCATCACAGACCATTGTATTCTGAGAGGCGGAGTTCCACGCCGAACCACGGAACGTGTATTCATTCATTATGAAACAGTGCAGCGCATCAGAGCTCTGTGCTGCTCTGCCCCTCCGCTCAGTTCTAAGCAAAGCCACTGACGCGACGCACGCATGCGCTGTCTGCCGGTGAGCGAAAGAAAAGGGAGAAATGCCGAAACGCAAATGCACTTTTACAGACGAAATGCGGAAAAAGTACCCGTGTTTTCGCCAGGGTCGTGAAAAATGGGAAGCAGAGTGTACTGTCTGCAAAGCTGGGACGTATGATAGATAGATAGAATTACTTTAATGATCCCAGACTGGGAAATTATTTTGTTACAGCAGTAGTGGGTCCGCAAATGAAACACTTTGTACATAACATAAATAGAAGGCAATATATACATAGTATATATATACAATGCACAGTGTGCAAGAAACAATAAACAATAATAATATATACAACAAAACAAACTTTGCAAAATATACTATAAACAATAGGCTAATAATACAACAAAACAGTAGAGAGACCAGAGTTTGTATGACCAAAGTATGTGTCCGTAGCAAACAAAGGCTCTAACGACCTAGATAAATGAATATATTGTTTAAACGCAACTTTGTGTGAGTATTTTTCAGTATCTCCAAGAGGCCTGGTTAAGTGTCTTTTTGGGAATTCAGAATATGCGTTTAACTGAGTTAGAAGCACGTAAAAAAACACTCGACCTGACCCGAAAAACCCTCAAAATTTTGCTGCGTAGTAGTGTCCTCTTTTTTGGGGGATTCAGAATATGGTCACCCTAGATGAGTAAAACAGCACGAGCACCTACCCATCTTTGCTGCTTCTGCTTTGAATGGTCTCCTTGAAACTAGAATGTGAAGGCTGCAGCACAGTGTCCCTCTGTCCACTCTGCGGTGTAACAAGGGGAGGTGGTCCATACTTATAGGCCTATTCTTATACCTACTTTTGGTTTCACTGTGACTCCCCTGCGGGGCGGCTCTGCGCAGGGGCAAGAGGGGGCAAATGAGCCAAGACGTCGCCTGACAGTGTGGTGTCAGGTTTCACCACGGCCACGGAGCGGTAAGACTTTGAAGAAGCAGCAGCGTCACAAGCACAGAGATGAGTGCTCACATCCACTGTATGTGACAAACTGAAGACAAATATTCTTTGTTGGCCATAGGGAGGTTCAGGAGTATTCCCGAACGTTTTTTTTAACCCCATAAAACGGCCACAGGTGGCACAGAGTGGAACGTCAGACTGGGTCAATCTAATATTTAGCATATTAAGGGGGGATACGAGCGACCCCTCCCAACTTGAGCTGATCCTTGTTTCTATTAAAATATGATTGGTTCAGCCACTCAGTCAGTCATTAAACCGTTATTTTCCTGTTTAAATAAAGAAAGAGAATAAATTCAAATGAGCAAACATGCTAAAAAGAAAGAATCCGGAGAAAGAGATGAGTGGAGCAGAAACATTAAGGGCAAAAAAGAAAAAACGGTTAATAGAGGATGCAGTTAAATGCGCCAAATTAAGAGAGCTTTCAGTGGTGGAGGGGCGAAGGTCAGCGCGGCTACAGTCAGCCAGGCCAGTGAAGACACCAGACCCAGCAGGGTCACATCTCCTTATTGCAAAAGCAAACATATTTCAGGAGAGAGTCTGTGTTCAAAGTTAAAAAGATATTATTTCAATATATAGGCTATACATTTTACATACTAACTCATTTATTATTGTTGCTGTTATTGTGAATATTAGCTGAAAAGGCCAGAGTCAGTCGTGAAGTTGATGCAGAGAGACATGATCATGCCAGTCATAGGAGTGAGGAGGAGGAAGAGACAGATGAGGAGGGAACGGAGAAGGAGGAGATGGAAGAGGAAGAGGAGGAGGAGAAGAAGGAAGAGGAGGAGGAGGAAAGTGGAGCAGCAACCAGGTACAGGTGCAGTGAGTAGGACTGGGTTGGCAATAGGTCTTTGCATAGAATTACATTAAGATGTCACATGTTGATGTTTCAGTTCCCGTCACACAGAAACAATGAGCCCATCCTCTCCTGCAGTTATGTCAGTGGCTTTCTGAACTAGACATGTGTTTTCTTTCCAACGTTAATGAGCTATGGCTAATATTTGTTATTACTGATGTTCTTTTCATGCAGATATAGCAGTTCATTAGATCGTTTTTATACTGCAAATAAAGTATTCATATTAGAACTACGGTTCCACTTGCGTCCGTCAGGCAATCACATAAAAGGTCTGTCGAAACCAGGCTCCTGGGCTGAATTTCAATCCCAGCCCGCCCCTGCCGGTGTCTGACAGACCCCTACGTAAAGTCCTGCCCCAGGCTGTAGTTCTGCACTGTTTTGTTTCATATAATCACAGAGGGTTTTTTTTTGTTTTGTTTTTTTTAACAAAGCCAGCTCACTTATTTTTTCCTCCAGCTTCCAGCAGCTCACAAAGAGAAAGTTGGACAGGTCTGATGGTAGAGGCCTGACAAAGTGCAATCCACTTCTCCAGGTTGGGGTTGGACGCATAGCGAACAACCCAATTCAATGAAGAAACGCTGTTACTATAAGCACAGACCAAAAAAAGTGCCGGAGCATGATGTGTATACATGATGCCCCCTTCACATTTTTGTCTGCCCCCTCATGTATACCTCCCTACTGTAGCAGCCTGTTTACTAGCCAAAGGAGTAAACACAACTGAGATTTAAAAATAATAATGCATCCAAGTCTATGTAGCGCGATGAAATAATATTCTGTATTTCTTGTTGATCTTATATCCAGTCATGTTCAGTTCAAATATATATCTAAGTAAGTGCTTTAATTAATTCATGGTGTTTTTATTAACATAGTTATAAACCTCATTTGTTAATACTTACCTGTGAGAAAGATGGTGTACTTGCCCAATAGGAAGGGAGTGCTATCCCTTTAAAGGCAGGAACACACCAGCCCAGCCAGTGGATGTCTGAAGCATTTGGGGAGACTCGGGTGAGGTCGGGAACAAATTTGTTTGGTGTGTTCAGCTGCGTCGGAAGGTTGTCGGCTCCGATTGGTCTATCAGTGCTCAGCCATATTACACTTTATCTTGTGGGGGTGTGGGGTGTACGTATCAGTGTAGTATGCTCAGGGGTATGTGTGCATGTGTGTATGTGGGTGTGTGTGTGTGTGTGTGTGTGTTACATGAATGAGGGGAGTGGGGATGTTAAGGGGGTTTGTTTCATTTTTTTTCTTTTAATGTAAAGCACTTTGGATTGCATTTATACATGTATGAAAGGTTCTATATAAATAAAGTTGATTTGATTTGATTTGATTTGATCGAGCATGCAAAGTCTGAGGAGGTTGGCTGTTAACTCTATCACTCTGGTACACGCTACTGTGGAGTAGGCAGCACGCGAAGCGGTGTGTTTCAATGCAACATTTCTGCCGAACGGGTCAGACAAGAAGCAACGGAGTGGTCGGAGCAGGCATGTATGGCGGGTGGATAGTGCCATGGTAACCCTACCGCAGGAGACTCTCGTGTGACATCAACGTCTGAACTGGCTGACGTTACTCATCGCCAGTGCAAGTCATCCTTGATAAGTACGTCGCCACACCTACGCCGTCATGCAGATATTCTATATTTTTTTTACCTTAAGTTAACCTTGTTTTACCTTCATAAGGAATACATTTACTGTTTCTTTCATTTTCATGTTTTGATGATGTCAAAAGGTTAGCATGTAGAAGAGCAGGCACACACTGAAAGCTCACTTTCTTTTTCTGCACTGCACAATAATGAAGCTGGAACACCGAGACCTCAGATCTGTGTAAATGTAAACATAGAACATCATGCTTTAAACTTTGCTCTTTTTCAATGGGCGACCATTTGAATCACTTAAGATATCAAATCCCTTATTAGCCTGCAGAGGGACGTGCACATGATTATAGAGGGGCAGGGGCTCAAAGTCAGAAAAGGGCAGTATTTGCCCATTTTTTCAGGCCTTAATGATGTAATATGTAGATGAATTAATCTAAAATTAATTTTTAAAAAGTACTTATAAAAAAAGAAATAGAAAGCTGACTACTTAGCTGTGTATCCTGTGTAGCTGTGAGTTATACGCAATTGCCATTTCTTTTGTGTCAAAGTATTGTCAACATTTTTTTCACATTGTAATAATACTGGGGTTTGGAAGACATGCAATTCAGCTGCAATTCTTAAAAAGCAATGCAATGTTAGTTCATTATTTGGCTATTTATCGGAGAGCAAGTGCAAACTAGAAATATATGCTACACATCTAAAGATGTGACAAACCCAAGAAATGACTTCTGTGACTGTAAGTAGGAAGAGCAATGTTTACAACAGCAAAGTCACAGTAAACTCACTATCTGGAAGAAGTTTAAGATTGGAGGCAAGATAAATAGGCGACACAGACAACTGTCATATTAGATTATTCTTATCTCTCATTAACAAGCAGTTAGCTTAACAAGCACAAATGGGCGCTTTTCTGAAATATGCAAAGCATGTTGAATTAGTGGAAGGCGACTTGTTAGCCCCCACAAGGAAGTTATGTTCATGGATTTATAACTCACAAAGGTTCAACTCACTCCACTGTCACGTCTCATCTATGTGTGTGGTAGAGTTCTGATGAGGCAGCGGCTTCTCTCTCTCTCTGGGATAGAACGGAGCTGCAGCGGACAGAGAAGCGGCTTTATAGGCTCAATAACATTTCACATCCCTATGCACAACAGGAATGTATTTATTCATTAAAAAAACACCCAAAAAGGGCACTTAATAATGCAAGGCAAAAAGTGTAGGGGCTCAAGCGCCCCTTGGGCCTTTTGTGTGCACATTCCTGAGCCTGCATCAGCTGTGTGTCACATAGATGGAAGCAGGTATCATGTGTCAATTACAGTCTTTCATCACCACTAGAGAAATCAATATTTCCAACGAGCAGTTAATTCTATGCTGTCCAGAGGAACCAGAGGAAATGTGCAATTTCCACTGAACATCCTGTGTTTCTTTTCTCTGATTATTAGAAGAAGCTGATTATTTCAATAACTGTTACCAGTTAGGAGAAGAATAGTGCACAAACACAGGCACATCATTGCATAAAAAACACTGATAATACTTTTTTGGATCGCAACCAGCTGGCTGATCCTGCATCTCTTTGTATTCATGACATAATGTTTGTATGTTTTTCGGGTTTGTGCTAAAATGTTTCACAATTCTAAA
This sequence comes from Diplodus sargus, assembly GCA_903131615.1. Classification (NCBI taxonomy): domain Eukaryota; kingdom Metazoa; phylum Chordata; class Actinopteri; order Spariformes; family Sparidae; genus Diplodus; species Diplodus sargus. Next base: position 8,524 of record CAEMYA010000748.1, on the reverse strand, counting down.
ATATTCTGGCCCAAAATATTAAGATAATAGGTTTTGATAAGTAAGCTAGTTGAGCCTAGGTTGCAGTAGATTGCAGGTGATGTACATGAGTTGACGCTGTAGGTAAATCTGCCCTAAATATCGTCTTCTGATTTTCCTATATCTGTGGTGGATGTGGTGCTCAGGTCATATGAACTCCACATGAATGTGAATATGTGGTCCCATATAAGTGTATAGCAGATTGTGTGAACTGATCAGGAGTTTACTGTAGACCTAGCCAGCAACAGCGACTAGCAGCTAAAAGACTGAATCAGAGATGAAACAAATGAGCAACAGATGCCGTAATGTAGGTTTTAGTTCTCCAGTGTTCTTATTTTCTTCGTAGACATTTTCATGTCTGTCAAGTTTGAAGACTCACATGTGCAAGAGTCAATAGTTTTTTATATTCATATCCAAGACGTGTGCCATTATTAGTGTGTGTGTTTTGTTTTTTAAATTGTAAACATGTCAACAGCTTTGAACAAAATGTGGTACTAATAAAAAATAATAAATGCCATCACTAAAGATGACAAGCAACCAAGTCAATTCATAGATGTTTTTTGTTTTTTTCGACACATGATTTGTCCATCTTCTCTGTAGATCTGTGATCATGTTAGTGAAGAACTTCAAGGTTTATGTGCAGCTTAACTTTTCTTTGAAATTACCTCAATTACCACATTATCTATCTCAAACGTTGTGAATACCCCAACGTAACTTCAAATAATAATATTCTGCTTTTTTTCTAACAACCAGTGGTAATTTCTTTACAATTTTAATCTATAACTCCGCAGGCCGCTAAATGGAAATGAATTGTTGCAGCCTAATATCCATCTTGTTTCTGCCCAACTTCTACAGGGTAGTAAGTTGGGGTAAAGGGTAGTTGGACAGAAACTACTCACAAAATCAAAATGGCACGATCAACAGAGGTTAAGCAGAAACCAGTTTGAAGTTTCCTGGAAATATATGAAAAGAATAAGCCGCTACTTACTAACTGCTTGTTGAGAAAAAGCAGAATATTCATATTGAATAATATTGGGGTAATTTTCAATGGATGGCAATTTGAGGCAATTATTCTGGGAATCTGAGGGTAACTTTAAAGCAATTTCAGATATAATGCTCTATAATAACTACTTACCATGAAATTTATGGACCTGTAAAATGAAGTACTACCATTTTCCCTTTACATTGTACAGATTTAACATTGAAGAAATGTTGCTCTGACACAGAGAGTGGTGACACTACATGCTTTTATTAAATCTCTTACTTTGTGAGCAACTGAAATCAATTGCGATAATCAATGCAGTAAATCAGCCGTATTAAGAAAAGTATGTAAATCATGAAGCAACCTCAACAGCAGTGCAGTTACAGTCGTGAACATGGATACAGTGAATGTTATTTCCTCCTTACATTTAGAGTTCACAGCAGGCGCGTCAGTAGACCTGGGCATTCAAGGCTATAGCCACGGATGTTTTGGGAATAGCCCCGGATCTCTGTGTCTTAAAATTTTTTTTTTAAATAAAATCAAATATAATTGCCTAATGTTGAAAGTAGCCCCAGAGGTTTTTATGTGGTTGCATATCGAGCGGCCAGCAGCCACACATGCAACATTGTTACCAATGCAAATTGTGCAGAAGCTGACCTGGCTTTCTTTATGTCATGTGCCCATATATGTTATTATATATGTTATATATGCAAATTCAACATCAGTGTTATTCTTTCCCCCTCTTTGTGTCACTGATATTACCAGAGCTCATCTATTAGCCCACTGCTTAGTACCATTGCAGCATTTATTGTAGTTAGTTATTTTGGATATACGGAGGTTCTTTGGGAAAAAAAGTCACAGCCAGAGCAAGAAGACGTGGAGAGTGAGACATCATCTCCCCCAACCCCTGATGAGGAGCAGAGATAGCTTTCTTGCACAGATTCAGCAGTCCCGCCATGAATTCAACCTCTATATGGTCACCTTGACACCGGGTCGGCACAAGTGTTATTATTCTAATCTTAATTTCTAATTTTGCCCTCTGTGGTAAATCCCGTCGGAACTGTGGTCGTGGGTGTAGTCTGGGTGTGTAGTCTCTGTTAAATGACGATTTAGGCCTAATGCAGATAGACAATGAAGCAAAGAAATTATAATAGGGAATGTTCTACCTGCTTTAATAGCCTATGCACACAGCATAGGTATATAATATCTTTATAGTAAACATTATTCAGATGGCCTATGGTGCGAGAAAATTAGCTTGTTTTGTGATTAAAATATGACGATGAGGACCCCAACAATTGGCCTTCCTTTCCTTCTCAAACTACATTGAAATTGCATCTTTAACAGCCCAATTTTCAAAATGTACCAGACCACCGTTAAAACAAGACTCTATCCGCGCTGGCTAAAGCCCCGGATGTTTTGCACTCCTAGCGACGCCCCTGGTTCTCACTAACCCCTTAGCCCAATAAACAGATATTTCACTAGTGTTTTATCTTTGCATTAGTTTCATTTTTATGATTAAATACAGGACACACTTCAACATCAACTTCCTTTATGAGTTGAAGCAGATTTTGCAGAGGTTTGTGCTGTTAATAGCCCTTATTGGTTTTGTACCACTGAGCTCTGGCAACAACATCGTTGGAGTAGTCTCCACCTGTTGAGCCGACATCAACATTTGCAACGGTGCGGACGTTTCCAACCCCCATATTGTAGGCTGCTATCCCTCCTGCAGAGACAAAATGAGAACGAAGCTGATCAACAACCAGTGAAGAGAGATGGTGAGTGGAGTGTGAGCGGACTGGTTCAATTAAACAAACCTTTCAGCTGCTGCTCCTTGGTCCAGCTAGGTAATTTTTTGGTGACCTGTTTGATAAAATCAACCAAGATCTCAGTGCCTTGGCAGAGGTGTTCCTCACTGTCCCATGCACCGCGTTTAGTGTGTCCACCTCCTTGTGGATTCACATCAACCTACAGAAACAGGATGAACACTGCTGTTATTGTATTGAACTGTAGGGTTCAACTAAGAAGACATGAGTAAAAGAGTAGTCTTTGTTATGACCTGCATCAGTCCCCAGGCGTTACCCCCATCTCCCCAGCCATCCTTTAGTTGATTTCCAGCCCTGGACTCTCTAGAGATGATTGCAGCGATGATAGCTGGATCGATTCCATATTTACCTCCCACACTGATGATTTTAGACTTGTACTTCTCCATTCTGTCGGCGTCAGTCTCTGCCATCTTGTGTGATGCTTTCACTCCTTTAGAGAGAAATCAGACAGAGAACAGGATTGTGGCCTAACAATTATGATGAAGACTATATAGTTTGTTTTTCTTTCATTTTCATTTTCAGCTGCTGTGTTTGTCTTTGTTACTGTAGACTTTACCTGTGTATCCCAGCCTGTCCTGACCAGCTGTTTTCGCTGAGGCACCAGTAGTTTCAACATCCATGATGTTTCCATAACCTGCAAATGTTCTGTTTGTTAGATTGTTCTTCAACACATCTGCACATTTAAATTAGTGTAAACCATGTGGACTTTAAATGGTGCTATATGTAAAAATTGGCAACCTGTTGAATTCATTCTAGAAACAAACAAAGAGTAGCAAAGTATCGTAGTAACAGCTAGCTGCTGCTAACTGTAGCTGACATTTGATGGTTAGCTCAGCTAGCCATGCAGGTAACGCTCCTATTAGTTGGCTCTGCCCGGGCTGGGAGTTCAGAGCTATAGGGCAGTGTTGGTGTTGTATACTAACAGACTATCATCTCCTAGGGTACAATGTGGCTAGGGGGCTAGCTGGTCAGCCTGCTTACTTCAGTGGATGTCACTGCAACACACGACAAGACATTTTGATGATGCAAGCCTACTTACAACTCCACATATCTATGTCCTAAGACCTTTGTTGAAGTGATGCCTCTAATAGTCCTGTGCAATAAGGCCTCTAATCATCATGATATCATAATGTTTTAAGCAGTGTTGTAAAAAGTACCCAAAAGTCATATTTGTGTAAAAGTAAAGATATCATGCTAACATTTTACTTTCATGAACGTGAAAGTCACCCATATGAATAATACTTGAGTAAACATCTCAAAATTATCGATATTAGGAGTCAAGTATCAAAAGTAATTTTATGGCACTAAATTTAAGCATCAAAAGTACAAGTTAAAGTAGATCAAACATATATTTGGATGCATATCTATACTCTGTGTAAGTATGTTAATTATTAGCCAGGTCGATTATTGGATCCAATATTTGTTATTTCTGACTCAAACAAAAGAACACCCTAATGGCTAATGACTGACGACTAATAACTAATGACTGGTTGTTCTAGCCCATGCATGTCCATTAGATTACAATAGAGTTTGCTCCTATGCAATATTTGTTTACATGAAGTCCTTTCCCTTTTTTTTAGGCTCCCTGTTCTTTTTAAGGAAGTTACAAACTCGTAACTGCCATTGAAAATATATGTGCAACAGCCTTTTCTGCCCACTGTTACCTGATACTGGTACTGATATTTTGACTTCACGGGAACTTTAAGAGAGAGTACAGTTACATGAGCCTGCACATCTCTACAAACAAGAGCCACAGTAATGTGGGTGTGTACAGCATACCTGGCACAACAACGAAAGTACAACTAAATGAAATAATAATGGTTCAAGAAAGATACAGTCCATTACAGTAATAACTTTGAAATATAATGACTTTATATAAATATATAGAGTGATAGCACACACTATTGTTTTTTGTGAGTAAGTATTTTAGTTTCTTTTTGTTTAAATCACAGGCACATTAACAGCTAGAAATTCAAGTTCTACCAACAGTCAGACATCACAAATACTCACTCATCTTCCCTGATTCCTTCTCTGATGGTCCACTTTAGACTGGAATGTGAGAGCTGCAGCACTGTGTCCCTCTGTTCACTGTTGGGTGTGAGCTGGCAGTACAGCGGTACTTATACTGGTGGATTACTTCTGGTTAAACTATGACTTCCTCATCTTGGCTG
>CAEMYA010000747.1:131768-143796 GCA_903131615.1 Diplodus sargus | reverse complement strand
TGGAGCCTCTTTGACAAACACCACCCACCCAAACACCGTTCAGACAAACTGCACCCCCGCATGGCAAAGAACCCAAGGTGTCAAACTGGCCTCCTCATTCTCCAGATCCCAATCCAGTTGAGCATCTGTTGGATGCGCCAGAACCAACTCCCATCCATGTGGGGCCCCGATGGATCGTTCTTGGCTCAGACTGCATCCAGTGGAAGCTCAGTTGGATTGAGATCTGGGGAATCTGGAGGCCAAGTTGACACCTTGAGCTCTTTCCCAGGTTCCTCGGGTCGTTCCTGAGCAGTTTTTGCAGCGTTGCAGGCGCGTTGTCCTGCTGGGGGGGCACTGACATCAAGGAGTGCTGCTGCCATGAGGGGGTGTACTCGGTCTGCAGCTGTGTTTGGGTGACTGGTGTTTGTCAAAGAGACATCCACATGAATGCTCGGACTCATGGTTTCACAGCCGAACATGGCATTGGAACACAATGATCCATGTTATTTATTTCACTTGTCACTGGTTCTAATGTTGGTGCTCTCAGTGTATACCCATGTTAAATGCTTCTTACAGATACGCTCAAAACCTCCCAAAAAAGACTAAAAATCTTCACAATGACATTCAAAATAAATACACATAAAAACTCCACAAAACTTCACAAATACACAAAAATCCTCAACAGTGATGCAAAAACATCATGTTTGATCAGCGAAGATTTATTATTGATAATAAAAATCTGGAAATAATAATAATAATAACAATAATAACTACACGATAAAAATGTAGTTAAAAAAATATTTATGCAAAATATGAAAAGTATTCAACATGTATATCTTCACTGTTCAGCCGAAACATTAAAACAACTGACTTATGAAATGAGCATTGATCATCTTGTTACAGTCAAATGTTCTGCTGGGAAACTTTGAGTTCTGTCATTTCTGTGGAGCCTCTTTGACAAACACCACCCACCCAAACACCGTTCAGACCAACTGCACCCCTTCATGGCAAAGAACCCAAGGTGTAAAACTGGCCTCCTCATTCTCCAGATCCCAATCCAGTTGCGCATCTGTTTGATGCGTCAGAACCAAATCCCATCCATGTGGGGCCCCTATGGATCGTTCTTGGCTCAGACTGCATCCAGTGGAAGCTCAGTTGGATTGAGATCTGGGGAATCTGGAGGCCAAGTTGACACCTTGAGCTCTTTCCCACGTTCCTCGGGTCGTTCCTGAGCAGTTTTTGCAGCGTTGCAGGCGCGTTGTCCTGCTGGGGGGGCACTGACATCAAGGAGTGCTGCTGCCATGATGGGGTGCACTTGGTCTGCAGCTGTGTTTGGGTGACTGGTGTTTGTCAAAGAGATGTCCACATGAATGCTGGGACTCATGGCTTCACAGCCGAACATGGCATTGGAACACAATGATCCATGTTATTTATTTTACTTATCACTGGTTCTAATGTTGGTGCTCTTAGTGTATACACATGTTAAATGCTTCTTACAGATACGCTCAAAACCTCCCAAAAAAGACTAAAAATCTTCAAAGTGACACACGAAATAACCATAAATACAGACAAAAACTCCACAAAACTTCACAAATTCACAAAAAACTTCCATAAATATACACAAAACCTCCACAAAGACACAAAAAATCTCCACAGTTGCTCACAAAATCTCCACACAGAGACTCAAAATCTTAACAATGACAGGCAAAACCTCCACAAATACACTAACAACCTCCCAACAAAGACTAAAAACTGTCACAATGACACGCAAAATCTCCCCAAAGATACTCAAAAACTTCATAATGACACACTAAACCTCCACAAATACACACAAAATCTCCACAACTACCCACAAAATTTCCTCAAATACACACAAAAACTTCACAAAACTTCACAAATTCACAAAACCTTTTATGAATATACACAAAACCTCCATAATGACACAAAAAACCTCCACAATGACACACAAAATCTCCACAGAGACTCAAAGTCTTCATAATATCACACTAAACCTCCACAATGACACACAAAATCTCCAAAAAGAGACTCAAAATCTTCATAATAACACACTAAACCTCCACAAATACACACAAAATCTCCACAGAGACACTCAAAATCTTCATAATGACACACTAAACCTCCACAAATACACACAAAACCTCCACAAATACACTAACAACCTCCCAACAAAGACTAAAAACTGTCACAATGACACACAAAATCTCCACAAAGAGACTCAAAATCTTCATAATATCACACTTAACCTCCACAAAATCTCCACAAAGACACTCAAAATCTTCATAATAACACACTAAACCTCCACAAATACACACAAAATCTCCACAACTACCCACAAAATTTCCTCAAATACACACAAAAACTTCACAAAACCTCACAAATTCCCAAAACCTTTCATGAATATACACAAAACCTCCATAATGACACAAAAACCTCCACAATGACACACAAAATCTCCACAAAGAGACTCAAAGTCTTCATAATATCACACTAAACCTCCACAATGACACACAAAATCTCCAAAAAGAGACTCAAAATCTTCATAGTAACACACTAAACCTCCACAAATACACACAAAATCTCCACAGAGACGCTCAAAATCTTCATAATGACACACTAAACCTCCACAAATACACACAAAACCTCCACAAATACACTAACAACCTCCCAACAAAGACTAAAAACTGTCACAATGACACACAAAATCTCCACAAAGAGACTCAAAATCTTCATAATGACACAAAAAACCTCCACAATGACACACAAAATCTCCACAAGGAGACTCAAAATCTTCATAATATCACACTAAACCTCCACAAATACACACAAAATCTCCACAAAGACACTCAAAATCTTCATAATAACACACTAAATCTCCACAAAGACACAGAAAACCTCCACAAATACACACAAAATCTCCACAAATACACACAAAATCTCCACAAATACACACAAAACCTTCACAAATACACACAAAATCTCCACAAATACGCACAAAATAACCTTCCATAAATATACACAAATACTCCATAATGACACAAAAAATCTCTACAAACCTCCACAAAACTTCACAAATTCACAAAAAACCTTCCATGAATATACACAAAACCTCCACAAATACACGCAAAACCTCCACAAATACATACAAAATCTCCACAGAGACACACAAAATCTCCACAAATTCACAAAAAACGTCCACAAATACACACAAAACCTCCAAAATGACACACAAAACCTTCACAAATACACACAAAATCTCCACAAATACGCACAAAATAACCTTCCATAAATATACACAAATACTCCATAATGACACAAAAAATCTCTACAAACCTCCACAAAACTTCACAAATTCACAAAATCTCCACAAATTCACAAAAAACGTCCACAAATACACACAAAACCTCCAAAATGACACACAAAACCTTCACAAATACACACAAAATCTCCACAAATACGCACAAAATAACCCTCCATAAATATACACAAATACTCCATAATGACACAAAAAATCTCTACAAACCTCCACAAAACTTCACAAATTCACAAAAAACCTTCCATGAATATACACAAAACCTCCACAAATACACGCAAAACCTCCACAAATACATACAAAATCTCCACAGAGACACTCAAAATCTTCATAATGACACACTAAACCTCCACAAATACACACAAAATCTCCACAAAGACACTCAAAATTTTCATAATGACAAAATCTAATCAAAGAGACTCAAAATCTCTAAAAACCTCCACAAATTCACAAAAAACCTCCACAAATACACAAAACCTGCACAAAGAGGCGTGAGACTACCACTGCTCTTCTTTCTCATCTTGCAAGTGACGGACGGTTGAAAGGACGAATCACCGAGACGAACAACACAAGCCAAACAATGGAGACGAGCCGCCACAGGAGCCTGAAGGGAAAGTGTGAGTATCTTTCACTTGGACTTTACGAGGGAGATCAAACATGGCTGATATATCTGCAGACTGCTGATGGTCACTGTTGGTTTCTCCAGAACCAGAGCAGCTAGGAGCTGAAAGTGTGGGCAGAGGAACCGGCTGCTGAGGACGAGCTGGACGACGGTTTCCTGAACTGAATCCTGATTTCCTGTCATCAAGTTTTGCGGACTGACATGTTGTCTGGTTGGTGCTCAGCCGAGGACAGGAAGGCTCTGCAGCGGGTGATCCATCCATCCACAGAGCATCAGAGACAGGAGAGGTGAGGTGTCTGCTCAGAGCTCAAAGAATACTGAACACTCTAACAGAACCAGAAGTAACCGCTGACGTAGCTTCTGTCCTCAGACTGTGAGACTCCTGAACATCCTCAACAACACAGACTGCTTTGGTTTCTGTCCGTCTGTGATGAAGCATTAAATGAGTCAAACTGATTCTACAAGCCTGGTGTTGTCAAATGTTTTCTGTCAGATCAGTAGGAAATGTTGTGCTGCTCAAACAGACTCACACACTCGGTTGTATAGACTTCAGACACAAGAGCACCACCGTCATCAGAAACTCCTGTGTTAAATTCCAAACTTAATGTCTGCAGGAGAACAAACAGAACCAGTTTTCTGAACTCGCTGTCGTTCATCCATCGTTCCCGATCCACATCAGTTCATTCAGAATCTCCTGTTGCTCACAATGGAACAGTTTGGCAACAAGAGTTTGGTGTTTTTAATACGAGCAGGAGGTTTTTTCTTTAATTAAGCAAACTCGCAAACATTCTTTCATTCATCAAAGCAGAAACTCCTCTCAAATATTAATGTTCCCATCTTTGTTTTTAGTAAGTATTTTGTAGTTAATGAGTACGACTGAGGGTCAGTCTGATGTCCATGGCTGTCGGCCATTTTGTCCCCCTCTCTCTCACAGACAGACCACAAGTGTCACGTAACAAAGTATTAAAGCATTTAATTAATTGTAAAGTAAACATCGGCATTAATAAATTATTTACTAGTCTAAAATAAGCTAAATAAAGTTTTCTATATCATTATTTAAGGATTTTGACAAAGTATTACTCAAAAAGTACACAGTAAAAGTACTTCATATTCATGCAAGTAGTCTTGGAAGTACTCAGTTCTGCAGTGTATGAATCTTGGACTACTTACGGAAACAGTGTTTTTTTTTTTTTCTCACGTCGTCCTTTCCTTTGAAATCCGGAAGCATACCTTCGGGATACCTTCAGTTTATTACCAGGAATAATTATTGTAAAAGTCTCGTATGTTTCATGGTCTGACTGTGAGACTGCGTGTTAGTGTCTCGTATCTGCAGAGAGTTTCTGATTTTCTCTCTTTGTTGCTGCTCGGGACGCTTTACCAACCCAACATGTGTCTGTTTGACGTCCTGGGAATGAGACTTAACAATCAGCTGTCTTTGTGGTGCGTTCAGGAACAGCTGGGACAAATCCTGCTGATTCTTCCTTTAACTTTAATAGTCTTTGAATTCTATTAATATGACGTGAGCTTCAGTTAGCTTTGACCACAAATGTCCTTCAGAGGGAGACTTTTTACTCTGAGACTCTGAGTACATGTCAGAGCCTGTACTCTGTTGCTTACTTATTATCTGAACTTCTCCTGGAGGAACAATGTGTGGACTTTCTCTGTCAGGAACATAATTATATGAACAAAAATCATGGCAATCGGTTGAATATTTGTTCACATGTTTCAGTCTGTACCAAAGTGGTGACCTGCCATACTGACGCCTTTTTTTGAAAACATTTTCTCACTAGAAAAATTTGTATTATTTGTTAGTTTAGTGTTTCACATGTAAGAAAAACAACTTCTCTCACCTGCTGCTGTTGAGCTCTTGATGAAGCTTCTCCATGGCCTTACCGCTCTTATCGTTCACCTCCAGTATCACCACCATACTGTACTGAGACATGATCTGGAACAGACACAGTCAAAGCAGCGTGCTGTTTGAATGTGCACATATCATACTGTGTACATACACGTTGTTAATCAGACCAGGACAAAACATTGGCAGTGAACGTTTCAAGAGATTATTGATCCCTTTACATGTTAATGACCTGACTTAAATGTCAGCAGGTGGAGTCACAGGTGAGAAGGCTGCCAGGCCAGTTTGAATCTGTCTTTTAACATTTGTTGAAGAGTGAAACTGCTGAATAGTTTAAGGAGTCTGGAGTCATTTTCCAGTCGTGTTTGTTCCGACAAAAATCCTGATATGTTTAATGGGAATTTGGATTTCTGAACCTTAAGCAAGGGGATTTTGAGCCATAACCCAACCAGAGTGTAAGTACAGCGATGTCACAAGATGAAAACAGAAAACAGAACATAAATAAACATTTCAACATATCTGTGGTTTGCAGAAAAGCACATTGCCAACATTTATTCTGTGATCTGGTCGTTTATCGTCGCTGATTTTTCAGATTACGTTATTATCAAAGAGTCACCTTGGTGAGGTGGCGGACCACAGTCTCATCTGTGACTTTTTTCCAGCCCAGGTTCTTGACATTGAAGGCTGCTATCTTCATTGTGACTTGTGTTCAAACTGTGGAGGAACAAAAAAAAGGGAAGAGAGGCAGAAGAAGCTGAGACGGATGAAGTGAAGTGTGGGAAAGTAAGAACGCTGAACACTGCGGTTGGTCAGCTGACTTTTACACCACAGTGTGACAATTTGAATTTTATTGCTATTTTCATCTGTGATAACGCATCATGGTCTATAAAATGGCGACATGTAAAGTAAATGGAGTCATAAATACAGTATTTAACTCTGAAATGCAATTGAGTTGCAGTGAGTTGAATTAAGAAGTAGGATGTAATGGAAAAATAAAAGTACTGAGCTACTTTCTGACACTAAACTTAACTTTTTTCCCTTTTACACATTAATTTCAGTCAGTTGCACTCTCTCAATTACAATTTAAATGCATATCACAATGTTCAGCCTCACTGTTGACAAAGTTAATTTCAATGTTATGTTATAATACTGAGCTGACAGCGTTGTTTTGTGTCCAGAACAACGCTTCAGCAGCAATTTTCAAGTTTTAATCTTTCTAGTATTTGAAATAAAACTGAAATTAAAGTTAAAAGTTCACAAAAGTAGAAAATGTTAAACAAACAGCAGAATAACTCACTGGTCAGGTTGAAAGAAGCTTATAATAAAGTGGCTCCTGCGTCTGCAGACGGACTGAACGACTGTTGAACCTCTGAGCGACAGGAAGACTTTCTGCTGGTTCCCACACATGAATAGACCCACAGTGTGATATACAGCACACACATGCAAACCACCCAACAGCTTCTGTTATCAGTAAGTGTTTCCTGTCTGCAAGTGTTGCTCAGCCCTCGACCACAAAGCATCGCCGCGCTCCGTCATGAATAAGCTCTGTGGGAAAGACCTGAAGAGAAATTTAAATGAAGAAAATACACTTCTCTGCTTTGTCTCTGACAGTGAGTGTAGATGACCTGTGTGTTGTTGGTATCGCTTTAATCTGACCTACCAGATGGTTCACTTACACAGAACTATCTGATAAAACTGTTTGGAAAAGTGCGGGCACTTTAAATAAATGTGTGGCAGGTGATTGGACGAGCCATGTGTCTGTCACAGGCTAACCTCAACCAATCAGATCAACAGTAGGATCATTACCAACAGTGGTACTCGTCTTTGCTGTTCTTTCAATTAAGTAAACCCTTCTGATATAACTGATGCTAATAGCAGCTATGCTAACCTCTGGAGGAGTCTGTCACTTCTCTCTGTTGGTTCAGTGGTTGTGTGTTCGAGTCTGTAAAGACCATGTATGATAACTGTCACAACTTTCTTGTGGATCTGATACTACGTGCAGTTAATTGTTCGTCCTGATGAGCAGAAGTCACGGCTGCAACTTCCTTAAATAGATGGATCATTAACAAACTACTGTTACCTTGACAACGGGTCCATCAACATGGCTGTCAGAACAGCGAATACGACTTGGACTCAATCATGATACCTGCATGTGTCTTATACTGTTACACAATAATAATAATACACTTTGTTAACTTATGTTGAGCACTTCAATGGAGTGATAATTAATATAGTGTTCTACCAAAAGATGGATGATGACCTCCAGACCTTAATGCAGCAACTGCAGAGGTAATTCACCTTTTAATTAAACAGGCCTGCAAATTAGTAAATCTAATAAAAAAAAAATACCAAGTCACCTCTCAGGCTCTGTAGAACTCACCTACCTTATTTTTATTTTTAGTTGTGTTCAGTCATTTTTGTGGACTTCCTCACTCTCTGACTCTGACGAACTGGAAGTTTAAGTAAAACTCTTTCTCTGGTTCACAACAAAGGTCGAGTCAGTTTTATTAAAATAATTATAAATCTTACATGTTATATCTTTAATGCAGAAAACAACAGAGAGCTTTTCATAATAAAGAAACCACAAAAATACTCTTTCAGTATATGTTTTTTTTTTTTCTTCAGATAACCCAAAGAAATAAGCGTGACTATTGACTAAGTAGTGATTTAAAATGTGATAAGCAGTTTATATGGTTAAATGTTGTGTTATCATAGTGGGTTATGCTGCAGCCCTCCAGACATTCTTCTTCTTCTGACTCCCCGTCAGAGATTAATTCAGAGAAAGACACAAACAAAACAGAAATTACAGGTCAGACAGAAGAAAATATGAAGAAGAGCAGAAACATCAGTTAACGTCTGACATCAGCGTCCATTGTTGGAGCTCTTGCTTGTTGTATTCAGGACTTTAGTGACACCTGGTGTCAAACAGAAGCTGTGGCTGACTGAAGTACGAGATAATTCCTCAACACGTCTCATGACTGAGCTGATAAAAGCACCACTGTGGTTGATTATCTCATTTCTGGGGGACAGTTGAACACAGACGGAGCTTATTTTCACTCGACAACAAAAAAAACATTAAATAAGAAAATGTTTAAATGCTATAATCACAAAACAAAGAACATTCAAACAGTCGAAAGCACCAAAAACCCCTCAAAACGATTTGTGTTGACCTTCAGACTGGATGAGTTTTCTGTTCTGGTTTGTGTATCTCACTCGGTGCAGATCAAAGAATGCATTAATGATGACAGTAAGATACCTTTCTTCTTCGTTGGTTGTCCTCTGGGCTCTTTTGTCTGATGTTAATCCTCCAACAGCTCCACTTCCACGGGGTAGTGGTCACTGATCTCTTGAGTCTGGACAAAAAACAAGTCAGAGAAAGTTTGTGAACTTTATTGTATGAAAGTTTTTCAAACTGATATCGGTCCAACTCCTCCATGCTGAATGTCAGTCTCACCTCTTCGTCAGAGAGACGGTAGGCTCTCTGGAAGTCGAAAGGTTGAGCGGAGTCGGGGTCAACAGCATCATACATGTCGTCTCCATACACCACAATCCTGTTGGCAGGAAACGCGTCACAATCAGGGACAAATGTGGTCGAGTGGTCGAGTGGTGAGGCTGCAGACTGTAACCAACAACTATAGTAACAGAAACTGTATTTCAAACAACATGTAAAGTAACCTGTCGTAGGTGTGGTCATTATTGTTGCTGGTTGTCGTGTCGGCGTCTTCATCTATCAGCCAATAGTAGGGCGGTTGGTATATGGAGACCTTTGCCTTCTTCTTCTTGGAGAGGTAACGTCCATCTGCATTAAAGTCCCCCAAAATCATGATGTTCTGCAAAAAAATAATTTATAACCAAAACATCATCAGGAAGACCAAACTAGACACAAAGACAAACTGTGTTGAAGTCTTCCAGAGTCACATGAGACCTTTTTACACAGCGTTCACCAATTCTCCGCCGATGGTGATTCACACAGAGCGAAGCGTCTCCGCCTTAAAGAGGAACCGCTGTGTAATTCACACAGAAAGCCGGCACTGCAGCTCCTAAAGAGACGTGACGGTACACGTCATGATAATGACGTCAGTGTGTTTTCAAGGTGTTTCCCAGGTGTCCTGTCAATCTAAACCCACTGACAGTTTATAATCATATGGATGCTGTTATAATGTGTAGTGATTGAGATCCTGACCCACCAAACATCCTGGAAAGTGACGAAGTTACGTTTTTTATACTGGAGGCTGTCTGACTCTGTCACTGAGGCCGTTTTCTGGGGGAAAGTTCCCTGAAGTCTCGGTTCAGAGGGCTGACGGTCACAAACACGCGGTTAGTTAAAGATTTTTGCTGGTGACAGATGCTGTTTTTCGGCAGAAATGTGACGAAGAGTCTTTAGGACGGACAGGAGGACAGACGCTTCTCCAAGTACAGCTGCAGTATTTTCTTGCTCATATAAGTTACCAAAGACAGTTACAGTAACTACGTTACTGTTGTTTGGTCCTGTAACGTTTGTGAGACATTTCTCTTTATTAAGTTGAGTGAAGGACCAGTGCAGTTATCAGACTGTACGACTGACACGCCCCTGCTCCGCGCCAAGGCTTATTCGTTCACACTGGTTCGGTTCTCCAATAATGCGGCCCTGATACTATCTCCAGAGGCGGATCAGCGCCGGAACGAAATTTCACCCCTCGCCGCCTACGAGAGATTCACACTGAGACGGAGGCGGGGAATTGGCGTACTAAAGACGCATCCAAACGCCGATATGAATGAGGTTACTGAAATTAACTCGGCATCACACAATTTATATAATCTATGCCAGTGGTCCTCAATAGGCAGCCGGCGGGCATTTGTGGCCCCCAAACTATTATTCCTTCACCATGTGTTTTGGTTGGGTCAGCACGTGTATACCAGGACTTGTCTCCATGCCAACGATACACAGACAGCTGGGTCACTCGCTGCTGCGAGTGCAATGTTTAACTCTCACTTTCGTTTTTTGAGCAGTTCCCATATTGACATTTTGCCGGCTGTAGGAGCCTCTAGATTGCACGAAAATGGCGTGCTCCAAGTTCACTGCCAAAAGAAAAGTGGACAGTGAAAATTCAAGAAGAATGGACTGAAACATTTGCATTCATTCTCCATCCAACCAGCACAAGACCCATGTGCTTAATATGCCAGGAGACAGTAGCTGTGATGACGATTTCCAATTTGAAACGGAATCATGAGACGAAGCACAGGAATTTTAAAGAGACATTCTCTCAAAATTCAGAGGTAACAACAAAAATAAATGCACTGAAATCGTCATATCAAGCTGCAAGCAGGATTCTTGTCACATGACACAACAAAAAGCAGCAGAGTGCTCACTCAGAGTGGTGTGCATTCTGGGTCAGCACAAGAAGACATTCTCAGATGCAGAAATAATAAAATAATGCAGGACTGAAGTGATGGACACGATGTTTGAAGGCAAACAAAAAGAGGAAATATTCAACTATGTTTTTTGATTTATGTCAAAATGGAAATGACATTTTATTTTAGCTCGTATTTTTGTTGTTGTTTTGAATGAAAAGGACATTTTGTTTTGAACATTACAGTATTATTGCATGTGGCCTGACCGACCTCAACACATGGACCTTTGAGTCATTGAAGATTTGTATCTGAGTACCCTGGTCGATGCAGATGTACAATAAAGACAAATGAATAACAAGTCTTTTATCGTTCTTTTGGATCACGGTATGTAGAGGATTCACAGGATTAATATGAAAGTACTCAGTGCAGAAAATGTCCTCTGTGACTCCAGAAGAATGATAATGTTGTTCTGTGTTTGTTAGATGTGAAAATAGAAAACTTTCCCTCAGGAGAAAATATGTGGATGGTGATTATTATTTTGATAATTAAATTTGTTTTAATTAGAATAATCTATCAAAAGCTATAGCATCTTAGAATCCCATTTCCAAAACAGTGAAGCGACAATTTCATGATTAATTTCAATTAAACATCCACATCAAATCGTAATAATTATCATAATTATCATATGTTACATTTATTATCGACCACTTACATTAGTACTAAATTCGCTTCTTGCAGCTTCGACCACCTCATCCAGAGCACTCAGCTCCGTCTCTGCAGAGTTTGGTGTGGTGTGGACGGGGATCAGGACCAGGTTCTTCACAGCTGGAACCACAAATACAACCAGTAAGATGCAACACACACACACACACACACACACACACACACACACACACACACAGATACCTGT
>CAEMYA010000747.1:119347-125987 GCA_903131615.1 Diplodus sargus | reverse complement strand
TTTTTTTTTTTTTTTTTTTTTTTTTAAATGTGAATATTTCTGGCTTCTTTCCTCCTCAGTGAGCGTGAACTGAATAGATTTAGGTCGTGGACAAAACAAGAAACTTCTAATAAATCTCACCTGGGAGCAGCTGGCGATGGTGCTGGTGGGGAGACCAATAGATGGAGCCCATCCAACATCTCTCACCCAATCACTGTGAGCCTCCAGCTTCTGGTCCTCCTTCCACTGACCGTCTTCCTCTCTGAAGGTGGAAACATACAATCAGTGACAGTCTATTCAACAAGATATGTTTCTTTTTTAATCCATGCCATCTTCCTGGTCAAACATGGCTCCTATATTACCCACAATGCAATCAGACTGGAGACTAACCCTTTGCACATATATGCTAGTGTTATAGTGCGTGTAATTAGTCGTGTAAACTGATTTTGATGTGAAAAATCGCAGTTAACTTTGAAGTTCTGTTGACAGTCAACCTCGGAAAATTAATATATTTTCTTTCGTTATTTATGCATGTAAATTTACTAATTTAAATTCCCCTTATTCCTTATTTTTTAAGGATTCATATTAAGTTCATATTTTGTTTGTTATCAAGACTTTAACGCACAGATCCACCACATTACTGATGCTCCCGACCAAACTTCTGTAAATGCCGGGAAAACAAATGCTACTCACAGAGTGTTGAACCTGCATTACAAACCATTCAATTATTCTCTGCTCCCGATTCTCAAGTCACAAAACACCACACAGAAAAACGTGTGATGCCACAGAAAGTCTACGAAACAGAACTTACTTCCAGAGTTTGACGAGGTTGTCGCAGCCCCCGGAGACGAAGCGCTTCACATAGTTCGGTTTCTGTCCTGACGGCTGATCGATCAGACTGCCTGGAACGACGGCAGGAGCCCAACTGACTGCGTTACAGCCGATCTGCAGAAAGATTACAACTGAATTAATAACGAGACACAATATACTCTCAAAGGTAGTATGATACAATAATGAACCGTAGACACAAAGCTGGAGTGAAGACCAGTCTGGAAAACAAAAGCAAAACAGAGATATAAACTCATAATCTCCTCAGAACTGCTCTCAGACTTACAGTGTGTGCGTTGCTGATCTTCTTGACGTCCCACTGCTGATCCCCAGTAAATGTGAGAAGGGAAATGGCTCCATCTGAGCTGCCGCAAGCCAGGATCAGACCAAATTCATAGGGACCCCAGCAGACAGAGTTCACTGTGGACAGACATATAAAACAAGACCAAAGTCTTAAGAAAGTAATCACACACTGATGTCTCTCTCAGAGGAGACGCAGAAAAGAACTTGTCGGATGTTATTCAGCACACAGAGATCTACTGACCTGACGACTCGTGTCCGGTGTATTCATACATCTTATCCCAGGATCCGTTGTCCTCCTTCCAGATGATGACTTTACGATCGTAGGAGCAGGACGCCAGAATGTTGCCGAACATTGGGTGAGCCCACGCGACCTGCCACACGGGACCCTCATGGCTACACAAACACAGAGACCCACATTTAGCTCATAATGCTCAGACTGACAGAATATATGTGAAACAAATATGCCGGCAACATGCTACCAGTGTTAAAACAGAGTAAATACCTCTAAACCCTAATCCCTACCTTTTTTCTTTTTTTTAAACTCTACTGCAATTTTAACTGTTTTATATTTTACTAATTCATTACAAGGAATAACCTGACAAAAAAAGAAAGTGTCTTGAACAGAATCATAATCTATCACTTGCAGCTGCAGTTAACTGACGCTCAATGTGAATAATTTAATTTAATACAATTATAAAAAGTGTTTAAAAATGTAATAAATACAGTGTTTAATAATCAGATAACACTGATAAAAAAATGTGTACAAGACACAGCATCTAAATTCGGTGTTTGGTTAAAGCATTTAATGCTTTGATGCATGATTTAACCAGAGTTTAGTTCAGGGTATCATGTAACATGTCATGATGCTCAGGCTGTTGTCATGAGTCAGCAGCATTACAGGTCAGAACCAACATGGCTGCAGAGAAAGACTGCGGCTCTAAAGTCACTTATTCTGGTCCAACAGACGCATGTTATTGTCTTTATTTTGCTTTATACTGATGTATAATGTTTGTTAATGTGCTTAACATAGAATGTGGTGATAGATTATCATTAACTGTATTTAACTTCAGCCAATTTCTGTTGGGACCGTCTTTGAGATTTACGTTTTCATATTTATGTGGTTTATGTGGTTCTAGTTTTCAGGGTGTCTGCTGAAGAAACAGAGCGACAGAGTTTAAATTTAACTTCTGTATGCTGCTGCATGGCCATTATTTTACTGGACTTGTGAAGCTACGACAGTGTTTTACCCTCTGAGGTCTGCGACCAGAATCTGTCCTCCGTTTCTGACATCGAAGATCTTCACAGTGCGGTCAGAAGAACAGGTGGCGAGTCGAGTACCGTAGTAATCCATCTGGGCATCGTGCTGAAACAGTCAAACATCAAGACATGATGTGAGACAATAATCTCACACTTTACCTTCTCACATTTCATCAAGGCTGAGAATATCAAAAGCACAATGAACACATAGCAGATGGTTTTTTGAGAGTACATATATATGAACTGTTCAATATCTCCTACCCAGTTTGCTGCAGGAAAAACCTGCACAGACCAGCACCAAAACACTGGTCACCAGCAGGACCAGCATATGTTGTGTTTTGGTGCTGGTTCTTTGCTGGTTTTGCCAGCAGGGTTCTTTTTCCACATCAATCAAACCTCTAAAATGTATTGTGTTAAAATGTTTATTTATAATATCGTTTCCTATAAGATGTGGCACAGTCACCCAAATCAATCAGTGTCAGCAAAATTACAATATTGACATAATACTAGCAGCCAGCGTGTCAGCTGTGACTGCCGCGGTGTTACCTTCACCTGAACCCTTGTCCTAATAAATCAAAGTAACGACAAGTTACAGTGACGCCACTGACAACATGAAGCTTGAACTACACAATGTCATCTGAATTAATCCTCACGTATTTGTTGTAACAACCTGCAAATCCTGTTTCAACTGAGAATGCTAACGTTAGCTTTAATGACAAGCTAGGGCTAAATGGAAAAGCAAGAAAACTTACGATCATGTCCTCATGAGAGGTGTCCACCGTGTTGATAACGGAAACCTGAAATTGACAAACAATAAAATCAGCATTAAACATGACAGAGAAATAGAGATAAACACTCCTGCTTTAAGGATTAGCTCTCTGTCATTAGCAAGTCTGCTAACGGGCGAGCTACTTGGGCACGTCAGCAACTAACGGTCAACGTTTAACAGCACAAACGTTAACAAGAAGCTTCACCTGCAGCTTTAATTCAGAGTTATATCACTCACCATAACTGCAGATAAACGAGAATCCCCTCAAGATATATATTCCTGTTTTGTCTTCCGAATGAATAAACCCGGTTCTTCACTATTCCGACGTGGCAACAAGTACTCCAACCGCTTCCCAGCGTCCGGGTCCGACGACTCTCTCTACCGGCGGAAACTAGTTCCCACACACCAAAGGTTCCACATACAAAAACTTTACTGAGCTCGATAACTTGCACATTAAATCAAATTCATCACTAATGTTCGATAAAGAAAATAAAGACAAAATTGCGAGTACATATTCATTTAAAACACAACAGTGTAACTTTTAAGCTAAGTGAAAGGGCGGTTAATTCAAAAGGTTACGCCATTAAGAGACGGACTGACGGTTGATAACGATATTTGAATCGAACACTTGACGTTTAACGTTGATTAGCCAACAAAATCAACTATTAGCTGCGTGTTAATTAAACATTTCTGACAACGAATGCGCTGCGATTCCTTCTCTGTCCACACGGTGGCGCCACAAACCCTGCAACACTTTCTCCTCGCGTCTATTTTTATCCGGACCGAACAAGTGTCAGGTTCCCCGCCGGGCAGCTATCGTGTGTTCGCTCTCTCCGTCCCTGCGGCCTCGCCATGTTGTCGGGTTAAATCTGTCGCCCCAGTGTCTTTCAGACTGTTTGTCGCAGAGTAACTTTCGTAGCGCCGGTGACAGCTGTCAAAGTACCAAGATGTCGAATGTGTCTTACCACATCTCCAACTTGTTGGAGAAAATGACATCTACTGACAAAGACTTTAGGTAAGACGGTGAACGGACAGTGTGTGTGTGTGTGTGTGTGTGTGTGTGACAGTGAGATGACACTTTGTGCTCCTCACTCAGTCACTGTCACTGCGTGTGTGTGTGTGATTTTAATAAACAGACGACACTTACTTCATTTTATTACATTTAATTTGATCTGAGATTTTGTTATTTGAAGAGAAAGTTCAGTTTTAAAAAGTGACATTAGGCTACAAACTTCCCTCAGCTGGTCACCTTGATTAACAGGTGATGAGTCTTTCTTCTCCACATGTCTCATATTATACTTTATATGTATTTAATAATATATAATAATATCTAAATACATATCTGCTCTGTTTAGCTGTCATTTAACCTTTCATCAGTGATGAAATGTAACTTAGTACATCTAACCAAGTGCAGTTTTGAGATACTTGTTCTTTAAGTATTTTAGAACTTTAGGTACTTTTCAGTATACATGCTGCTTTAGAGCCAAATGAGTGCATGTTTAAATCAATTTATTTTATTTACAAATGGTCCAATAATCAGAATAAGGCTGATAATCAATTGACTCATAGTTTACAGTATATTAATGTAAATATATGTTTAATACACTTGTATTACACGTGTACTTCTTCATAAATACATTAAATATCGGATCATTTAAGACTTTTACTTGAGTACTTTTTGTATGAGTGACTTTCACTTTAACCAAAGTGATATTTAACACGATATCTTTACTTTTGATGAACTCTGGATACTTTCCACGACACTGTCATTCAATATTCATACCAGCATGATTCATTAACCAGGTAATTTGAAGGTTTTTGCCTCTTGTCTCTTTATTTTAACTCTAAACTCATCCCAGCCGTCTCTTCCTGTGTCTCCCCTGGTGTGATTGTGTGTGTGTGTGTGTGTGTGTGTGTGTGTGTGTGTGTGTGACCAGGTTCATGGCCACCAACGACCTGATGCTGGAGCTCCAGAAGGACAGCATCAAACTGGACGAGGACAGTGAGAGGAAGGTGGTGACCATGCTGCTCAAACTGCTGGAGGACAAGAACGGGGAGGTGCAGAACCTGGCGGTGAAATGGTAAAAATCACACACACACACACACACACGCATCCACAGGTTAGGGTGTGTAAATGGAAAGAAGTAATCTGTAACACTTTAATAATCTGTAATCTGGAGGCTGTGTCCTGTATGTTCTCCTTCTCTAACTGTTGTGGTTGGAACTTCCCTCTGTAGCTCCTTTTTCTGTCGTATTCTGACTTGTGAAATGTCAAAGAGCATGTTTGTGTCTCATGATGTGTACAAGGGGAAAAACACCCAAATCTAGACAACCGGGGAGGCAGGAAGACTTCAGGGATTTATTGATGAAATTAAGAGATGTAAACTCACACAAAAAGGCAACAAGTCTGAACAGAGGTCACCAAGAATGAGCTAAACAGGACTCAGATAGAAACTTGGTGATCAGTGCCAAACTTATTTTACTGATAGTAAATTATTATTTGCACTTTTTGGACTGAGACGACTCTGAGTCAAGGTAACATCAGACTTTCTGTCTGAAATCTGATTATTAAAGCTTAAGGCTTCAGCAGACAGGTGAACTTTCCTGCTCAGCATCTGATCATCAGTGTGAAATGTTAAATAAGAGCTGGTTCTGGTCTTGTTGAGTCGTTGAACAGCTTCTCTCTGTTTCATCAGCTGCACATTCATTTATTCTAAGAAAAATACTTCAACCAGCACACAAACGTTTAACTTCGTGTTGTTGTCTGAGACAAAGAAGAAATATACGTGTTCTCATGTTTTTGTGGTGTAGTTACTCTTAAAATAAAAATGACCAAAAGTGTCTGTGTGTCTTTATGCAAAGTATTCTGTGGGTGCGTTCGATTTTCAGCCTGGCTCCTCTGGTGAGTAAGGTGAAGGAGCCTCAGGTGGAGACGATGGTGGACACGCTGTGTTCGAACATGATGTCAGACAAAGAGCAGCTGAGAGACATTTCCAGCATGGGACTGAAGACTGTGATCGCCGAGCTGCCGCTGACTTCATCAGGTGAGAACTGACTTCTCACTTAATTCCAAAGTTTGGACAAACAGCTTTTTATGCCAGCTGTCCTTCTAACTAACTCACTGGGTTGCCAGGTTTGACCCTGACAGCCAGTGTGTGTAAGAAGATCACCTCCCAGCTGATTGGTGCCATGGGGAAGCAAGAAGATGTGTCGGTTCAGTTGGAGGCTCTGGACATCCTGTCGGACATGTTGGGAAGGTAAAACTAAACATGCCAAAACATTCTCAGTCTCAGCAGCTCAGCGTCAGTCGGTCAGTCCAACACTTTGAACCAGAGTGGAATACCTTAGTGATCCATTGACTTTGATGAGTATGAGAGGTTTTGTCCTGAATTTGGTTGTAGGTATTCAGGAGGATTTATCTGAATGACGTTAGCGATCTTCTTCCTTCAGCACCACCACGAGGTTCATATTTGTGTTTTTGAGTGAAATGTCTCAGAAACTATT
>CAEMYA010000747.1:25983-88586 GCA_903131615.1 Diplodus sargus | reverse complement strand
TATATATATATATATATATATGTGTGTGTGCGTGCGTGTGTGTGTGTGTGTGTGTGTGTGTGTGTATATATATACCATATTCTACCGTATTCTATTAAGGGACTTGTTTTGTGTATTATGTGTCTTTGAGAATACAGTAGAAAGCATTACAGCTGGCTATCAATAGTGCTAATGCAGCTGAAGCTAAGACACAATCACAATCACACCACTGTAATGACAATATTCATAACAAACACAACATGGCTGCCACAGGTAGACATTGTGGGCCAGTTTCATGTCCCAAGAGTTTTTACCCTAAATGTAAATATTGGCATTGTTCCATAATATTGCTATTTAGCAACATTTTTTTTTTTTTGGCAATATGAATACTAACCGCAGAGACATTTATAGGTTTATACACTAACCTCTTTGATGTTCTGTGCTGTCGCTCCATTTCTTGTGTTTTTGGAATCAGTAAATCCTGACAGACAGAAATGGAAGAGGACAACAAAGAAACAAACAAACAGAAGGACACGACTGAGACACAGTTACATCTCTGTCTACCTTTTTTCACAACTATTACCTGCTGTACTGTCCAGCTACAAACTAACAGAGTTGGACTGGGTTGGTTCTGTAGTATTAGAAGTACAGAATTTAAAGCTAGACCAAAGGTAACGCTCAGTCAGAACTAATGTCAAACAGTATGTCTGCTTTGGCTTTTTATGACATCACATCTGTACAGGATGGAGAATGTGGTTTTATTTGTACAACATGTTTGTATTTCCTGTTCTGTGAACGGATGATAAGTCTCTTACTTTTATAGATAAGGATCAATATGAGCACAAACAGCAGCAGCACAGCTACAGAG
The DNA here is from genome assembly GCA_903131615.1 of Diplodus sargus. Lineage (NCBI taxonomy): Eukaryota > Metazoa > Chordata > Actinopteri > Spariformes > Sparidae > Diplodus > Diplodus sargus. Next base: position 87,739 of record CAEMYA010000747.1, on the reverse strand, counting down.
ACAGTCACAGTGATGAGCACGTGAGGGCCGTCTGCAAGATAAACCACAGAGTAAAGAAAATGTCCATAATATTATTTTATCAATGCATGAGGATGGATCTGCTCTTGCTCTTCTGCAGCAGAAAGTTTAAGATATCAAACAAGCTGTCTTACCATTATCCTTAGCAGGTGCTGAAGTATTTAGCTCGGTTGAAGAAACACGAGATGTGGGTGTTGGTGTTGGTACTGAAAGCAAATAAAAGTAAATTCAAGCTGAACATGAACATGGAGCATCTCATCAAAGGACAGAAAATTCAAAAAGAAAATTTGGCAGAACCTGGTAAATAAATAAATTCATAATTCAGTATTTTGAGAAAAATGGAGGGGAAACCCCCAAAATGTCTCCATTACTCTGGTTATCTATTTACATTTTATAACAATTAAAGAGTTCAGTGAGTGTGTGACAACTTTGTTAAACATTTTGACATGTCACAATAGGAAAAGAACAGGTGTTAGTAATAACGGTGTGGCAGTGAGTCAATACCACAATCCTGCAACTGAAGCTGCTGGAAAGAATTCAGTCTCAGGATGAGTTTGATGAGAAGACTGAGAGCAGTTCCATACCTGTCTGTTTAGTACGCTATTTAGCTTAGTTTAGCATGAAGACCAGAAATAGCTGGCCTGACTCACAAAATCTGCTCACCAGCAAAACTAAAGCGCAATATTTATCATATTTATGTTCTGGACAATTTCTTGGCCGTGAGCAGTAATTTACTGGAGTTGTCACTGGTTGTCTGGCAGCTCATCAGAGCCAAAAAATGAGCATGTGAGAGCCGGCTGCAGGATAAACCAGAGAGCAAAGAAAATGTCTTGATTATTTTTTTTACTTTAAGTCAATACATGAGGATGGATCTGCTCTTGCTCTTCTGCAGCCGAAAGTTTAAGGTATCAAACAAGCTGTCTTACCATTATCCTTTGCAGGTGCTGAAGTATTTAGCTCGGTTGGAGAAACATGAGATGTGGGTGTTGGTGTTGGTACTGAAAGCAAATAAAAGTAAATTGAAGCTGAACATGAACATGTAATTTAAATAAATTCAATTATATTTAGATTTAAACAAAAGCATCTCATCAAAGGACAGAAAATTCATAAATAAAATTTGGCAGAACCTGGTAAATAAATAAATTCATAATTCAAATCAATATTTGGAGAAAAATAGAGAGGAAACCCCCAAAATGTCTCCATTACTCTGGTTACCTCATTACATTTTATAACAATTAAAGAGTTCAGTGAATGTGTGACAACTTTGTTAAAGATTTTGACATGTTAATATAGAAAAGATCAGGTAGCATGTAGCCTCATGTTAGCTTCAGCTGAACTTCACAATGCATTTTTAACGTCCTTTCAGAGCGATCCCTTCACTGTCAGTATGGGTCACAGTCATGATAATCAATAACATTTTCAATGCATTTAATACCTGAACATTGGTTAAAGACAAATTTGAAAATGTGAACTTATCATTTTACGATCCCCTCTGCACATGCACCCTGTAAATCCATACGTTAATACAAGACGTGTTTTTTGCAGAAAGAAAAGTATGATCATAATGTTAATAATCTGCTCAAACACTGTTAGCATAAAAGCACATTTTTGCCTGGAGGACAACTATGTGAGTGAATTAGAAAGCAGATTACTTGTAAAAAGAAGACTCGACATCTCGATAAACTCTGAGAGCTTCAGAATTGATAATTGAGGTTTTGATTGTTGCTCACACGTGCTGTGACCGCGCTGCAGCGGGCTCCTCTGAGGGTATCAGGGGAAGTGCAGGAAATGGAAACAAAAGCATAAATAGCAACAACCACAAGTGATCAGAGTCTCTCTGCATCAAGATGTCACAGTTATCTGCCATTTCATTTTTTAAAGTGACTGATCACATTAGTCAAATTCCAGAACTTAATGAGTCAGTGACCGTTCTTGATTTACAGTAAACACACTGAATCATGTACAGTTCAGGCAGCGCAGTCATCAAAGGAACATGTGCTGAAATGTTGATTAATGAAGCTGTTACAATTAAGATCATGATCTGTGGCAGTTAGTTGAAACAGCTGATATAGATGCTTTAAATCACCTGTGGACATATATCATAGTAATATTTGGATCACAATCTTGGGCTGAGATGAATATTAAGGTTCAGTTTGAATAATTAAAGCGTTGGTTAAGTTTCAAATATGTTTTCAAAAATGTTAAAATTATTTTTTTTTAAAGAAAAAAGAAAGACAACTTTATTCTCAGTTGAAAGTTGTTTGATTTGAGTATCAGCACATTGTCAGTTTTTGACTAACCACTAATATCAAACCACTTGCTTCAAATTCTTTTCCTTCCATGCAACATTCTTAATAGTTTAGATCAACTTTATCTTCTCACACACAGTGAACTGAACTTGTTCTCCTCCTACAACCTGAACCAGCATGAGAAAACATCCACACAATGAAAAAGCACAACTTACCTACAGTCATCGAGAATTTGTGGAAGAACACATTGCTGCGTGTTTTGTCTTTGCTTTTTGCTCCGCACCAGTAAATCCCACTGTCCTTTGCTGTTACTTCTCTTACTGTTATGGTGAAATTGAAATCGGTCTTTGACCATTCACCATTGACCTTTGACCTCTCCATGGAAAACTTCCCAGTGTTGTCGGACTGTGTGCTGTTTACTAGATGTTGACACATAGATGGATCTTTTCCCTTACAGATGAATATCTCTATCAGAGTATCATTACGAGAAGAGCAATAGTATGTAAAATCCTGTCCAATAGTTAGAGACCTTTTGAAGAACTTGATACCTGTGGATGGACAGACGGACACACAGATGGACAAAATTGCCTTTTAATGACTGTAAAAACACGTATTTCAGATACATCTTAATTATATTTGTGAGGAAAGAAAGAAGTTTCAGAAGTGAGCGACTCACCTTCAACCTTCAGTTTTATACTTCTGAGTGCAGCTCGGTAACACTCATCACTTGTCTCCGCTCCACACCAGTAGACACCAGCATCATCTTTGGACACGTTACTGATGGATATGCTGAAGCTACTGCTGGTTTCAGTGAGAGTGAATTTCCTGTTTGACTTTGAAGAACATTTTGTTGATAAAGTATCCTCACAGTTTAACATGTCGTCTTTGCAGAAAAACTGGAGACTGGCCCCATTTTTTTTCCGTGGGTAATCACATGTGATGGTGGTTTTAGCTGTTTTGTACACAGTTTGATCAAATGGTCCTGGGCAGCCATCTTCCTCTGCAAATAAAAAGGGAAAGTACAACATGTAAACCACTAGTAAGCTTTGCATTACCTCTATTGTTCGTTTTTATTTATCTGTATCTGTCTAGCCCATGCTAATGTCCTGTAAATGTGTTTATGTCTTATGATGCGACATGACTGTGGTTTATGTTCCATGTTCTGCAGAACAGGAACCTGCTGGAAACCAATTTTTGAACTGGCTTAACTGAAAATGAATGTTATTTCTAAACTTTCCTATATTACTATATACTATCTCTGTGGTGTGGAGAAAATTTAAAAAAACATTAAATTCAGCATCATATCAACACCCTTGATTCCTAAAAACTTGGGATGCTGCGTAAAAGGAGAATTAAAATCAGAATGAAGTAATTTATAGATTCTCCGTGTTGGCTGACAAATGTGTTCCTAACCCCATTTAGTAACTCTCACAAGTTGGAATCTTGATTGTAATTTGAACCATATGAAACTTTATATCTTATTTCATAGTGATAAACTCTGAGCAGTTTTAAATTTGAGTTGAATAAAAGAGTCGATCTCTTACCAACTACTAATTTCAGTTCCTCTCCGTCAGATGTGCATGTAGATTTACATTGTTTGATGGACACCGTGAGTTTTTTATTTTTTGTGTCATGTATCAGGGAAATGCTGTCTTTGTTTTCCCACCCCTCCATGTCTGTTTGCCTTCGATAAGCTTTATTACTCCCAGGAACTTTTGAATTTTTGCTGGCAAATTCAGCCCATTCCTCGAGGCATTCCTCCGGTTCAGACATGGCCTCACAACCTGCAGATCAGACAAGGACAAAAGTTCACATCTTCTGAAAAGTATAGTAATTTTTCATTAAAAACTGTTTTGGAACCACCTTTCTGTTATTTTCACAGCAGCAGCTATCTGGAACAGTCACTGTTGAGTCAAACTATGTCCAAAACCAATGTTTAAAAAAATTCATAAATTGACAACATATATGACTACAAATACATGAAAGGAGTCACATGTAGGCTGAAACCAACAAATCAGCCAGCTGTGCAAAGCATTTTATCATCTATCAGCTCAGTGTTATTGGCAACTTTATTGATTTGGTTCACTCACTGCTCTCAGCAGGGTTGATACCAGCAGCAGTTTTAAGAAAAAGAGCTTTGTCAAACCCACTGTAAACAACTTGTTTGGCACCGAACAGCAGAGTGACAGTGTTAGCCACGAGCTGGTGAAGATTGTGCAGCATATTAGAGATATTTCCAAGTCCAAAGTCAGAGCTGAACGAATGAATGCTAGTGATATTCTGTTTTCACTGGATGTTTATTAAGCAACTGTAAGATAACTAGTCAGCCATGTCGACTTTAAGGATGACAATAAGTAAATGTGATGTTTAAATCTGTGTCCACTGCTCCCGAACGGTCACTACATAGTAAAGATACAGATTTAAACGTACCAAGTGAGATAACTTGTTCTAACAATAACATGGCAAAGGTTTCAGCATTTTAGTGCCAGACTTTTCAGTGTGTGTTTTCCACAGAAGTAGAAGACATTTTAACCAGCAGAGAAACATCCAACGACTTTATTCACTGTTTTTATGCTCAAACAAACTAAATAAACAAATTACTGACTAAACTGAAATCTGAAATAAACAAACTGACCTTGAAGGAAAACACAATTTCATACTGTTTTACTTTGTTTATATGTGGCGGACCCTGCCACCTTACTAGCTTTAAAAAGGGTTCAGGGGACCTTATTTTCCTCTGAGACACAGTGTGTTTATTCAGTTATGGAAAAAATGAACATTTCTTGGTTTGTACTATTACTTCATTGATATAATGTGAGATGATGCAGTAAAAATAATATTCTGAGTTTTAATTTCTTCTCAAAAAATGACAGAATGCCCCTTTAATTAAGACGATGTAGGTTCTATCGGTGCTGTGTTGAATGATTTACCCAAAGCAAGATGTAGGAAATATTAGAATGTTAAAATGCAGCAGACATTTTTTTCGACTCAGTAAACTGCTGTGACCAAAGCAGAAATAGAAGCTGAATCTGCAGCTGGTTAATATCTACAGACAGACTGTGACAGTTATCTATCAGATCTCTAATAACAGGAATCAGGCAGAAAAAGTATTTTACCTTTCATCAGTGTGAAGAAGAGAAGAAAAAGAATGCTCCTCATTTTGATGAACTTCGATGTGGAAATCTCAAGTTAAACTACAGAAACTTTTAAACTCCTGGCAGGTTTGTCAGTTCCTCCTTTTTGTTTGTTGGTTGATTTAACATCTGCACAGCCGTGTTTCCTGAAATGATAATTTTAGCAACCTCAAAGTTGCCCATCCCCCGTTCACGTCTTCCTCTATCTTTCTTTCACTGTCAGGGAGGTTTGTAGATCAGCATCAACTCAAACAGTCTAAACTGTTGAGGCCTCAACATGAACTATTGTGTTTTCTAGATGTTATGATTATGGCTTACTAATTTGTTTTGCCAATTATGTTTTTTAAAGAAAATGTGTTTGCTGCCGGGATCATGCTCCATGGCAACTTTGTTAAGCGCATTAATAGCTGCTTTAGCGTGCACACAGTAGCTGTAGAGAAGTGGTCAGGATGGGTGGTGGACACATGAAATATAGCACTTTGTCAGTTGCATCCATCCTGTGGTAATGTTCAGGCAACAAAAGTACTTTGGCTTCTGGTTTTAGTTTTCAATAGTTTCAATATTTAACGGAGAACACGTTCCGCTGCTAGTCTCAACCAAAATGTTACTGTTGAGTTCATTTTTTTTTTTTTTTCATTTTGTGATACGTCAGCATTTTAATATGAACTTTAATATGAATTTGAATGAACAATACCTCATTATGTTAATAGAAGCATGAGGCCATAAATAAATGTAATTAATTCAGTGATATCAGTAATAAAATGGATATAATGAAAACCGGTAAATCCATAGCAAAGCTGTAATTTGTGTAAATAAAGTAGTTTTGCTAGAAAACAAAGATCCACACTTTCCCATCTAAACTTTAATTCACATCAACTCCACATTTACAGATTTATTCATGTCGTGTCATGTCTAACCCCCCCCCCAATCCAGACCAGGCAAACCTGGAGAGACATTAATATAGTTTGCCCTCTTTTATAATATCACAAATTCAGCACAAGCTAAAGCAACAACATCGACTGTAAGAATACCAAATGATTGATTAAAATGGTCAATATTTCACACATGGTCTAGAATACCTGTATCTCATGCAACTATTATGAATGTAAAGTTATATCGCATATCTACAGCATCCAATATATATGAAAGGTTCATTTGCAAAAAAGCATAACTGCATATTTTATTCATTTTCTCTCAAACTTTTTTTTAAATGTTGTATTATTTTGGTGCACAGGAATATCAATCAGACCGGTGTTGGTTTATTCATTTTAAGAATGCTTGTCTGTTGTTGCAATATTAACTCTTCATATATTATATGTACACTGTAAATCATGTTAACTATTATGTGCTATTATATTTCTACATTGTTAACTTGGAATTTTACTTTACTGTCCTTTTTGAGGTGGAAGCTGATGTTAAACTGCATTATTGGTTACAGAACTGAAAACTTGTAATCAGTTCCTATAAACAATACAAGGACTCCTGTCATTTCTAAAGATCTGTTTTGAATAGAACAGGAATCGTAGAAATGAACGAGGTGAAAACCGTCGGGACTTTTCTCAGGGCTGCTGTGGCTTGTTGAGCGTAGAATAGCAAGGGTCTTCAGGAAGTCCTGATGGGTGATTGACAGTTGAGTAGGTGGGATGTTGGTCATTGTCGTTTACTGTAGAATATGGGTCACCAGCACTAACTTCAACAGAGCTGTTCTTAAAGCTGGAGTTGGAGTAATAATTTATGTCAGGAGAGGGGTTTGTGGGGAAGTTGGCAGTGGTATAGATGGTTTTGATTGCAGTTCCTGAGTCTGGCTCCTGGGGGCGCTCCTGTATCTCTTCATAGGTACGATCCTTCCAGAGCAGAATGAAAAACAAGATGAATGATGTCTGCATCAGTAATTCTATGTACATAATAATCCCATATGCATCAATAATCCTATCAAGAAGCACCAACCATACTGATAGCAGAAGATCACTAATTTCTCTGTAATATTCAGCTTTCCCACAGTGTAGTTGGTTGTATGACTTCAATTACAAACGATGATCCCCTGATTTTTACCTAGCACCACAGGCAGGTTGACATTTTGGTTATAAGTGACACGTCTCTTGGATCGAGTGCCATCAGATTTGATGTAAGCATTCATGTCTTCATCAGGGTGAACTGTTATGACTTTGCTGATCCCTCATCTTTTCATCTAGCGCCATCATCAGGTCAAAGTTAGAATTTGTCCAGTTCTTTAGTTTTTCAGATATTTGGTCATAAAACAAAGATGTCCCCATTACACTTAACTGTGCTTAATTATGAATTATAAAATAGGCAGGCAACACTACAACCCAAACATTAGGGCCTCTAGCCTGGAAAAGTCCATTTAAATTGTTGTCCATTAAATCTAGCAACATGGACACTCAAGCGCGCGCACACACACACACACACACACACACACACACACACACACACACAGTAAAACTATTTACACAAATGTTTTCTTACCTCTTTGTTGTTCTGAGCTTCTTCGCCTCTTGTGTTTTTTGAATGCTGAATTCCTGACAGAGAAAAGAAAATGTAAGCAAAAGAAATAGAAAAAAACAAATTCACAAGTTGAGTCTTTTCACCACACAAATATGCTTGTGAATATGTGAATGTGTGTGTGTGGTATGACTGCAAACTGTTCTTATGTTTCTTACGTTTGTAGATGAAAACCAAAATTAGCACAAGCACCAGCAGAACTACACAGACGACCACAGCAATGATTATAGTCAATAGAGAGCGACCTGAAAGATAAGAACCACACAACAGGATGAACAGCCTTATTTAAACCCCCAAAAAGTTTTACATCTTCATCCTTCAGAAAACCCAGTGCTTTATTCTGAGCAGGTGGACTTGTCGGTGTTGATTTTGTTGAAGAAAAGACAGATGGTGTTGATGTAGCTGGAGGCAGTGAAGATAGACATTACAGATTTAAAATATATAGTGGCAAGGTATAAAAAAATAGGAAACACTTTGCAAAAATATTAATTAAATACATGAAGAACTTTAGTTTTGGAGCCATTGATTTTTACAGAGGCCCTAAAGTCCCAATGTAAGATTGTATCTTCATCACCTCTCTCTACTTTAGTTGCTTTTCAAAGCTTTATTCGCATGATCATGTCATTCTTTTAATCTCAAAAATCAATTGTGGTTTAGATGTGGTGACCAATAAGAAAAGCAGCTGTTAGTTTGGAAACAAGGGTGGCTCTTCAAGAGGTTAGCGTAGATGCTGCTATTAGCATCAGTTGTATCAGAACTGAAGAGTATATTTCATTGACGGAAGAACAAAGAACAACACTGAAGGCTTTTCCCATGTTTTCGCTCTTCTCTCAACTGGCTTCAGTCAGAGGTTTGGTTTACCAACTGGCTCCTACTGTTGATCTCTTAGGTTGAAGTAGATGGTGATAGATTGATGGTTTGTCCAATCACGTATTTTTTGAATGTGCGTGCCCCTTTTCAGTTTCTACATGTAACTTTTCGAGGTGATTCTCTGTAACAACCTATCTGGTGCATCAGTTTACGACTTTAGAGGCTCTGTGGATTTGCTTTTTTTTTTTTTTACAAAAGGAGTTCCACTTTTTTCTGCAGTCTTTATCCATTTTAAAAGATAAAAATATGTTGCCTGACACTTAACAGACACAAATGATTCTGTTCTCAAAACACATAATTTTTTGAATACATCTTAATCAGTAATCAGCAGTAACTGAGGCTTTTGTTTTGAAACTATTTCTAGCCTTCACCAACATCCCCTCCACCTTCTGACATGAAAGTCAGTTCAGATACAAGTTATGTGACTGTGACAGGACATGTTTTGTAAATGTTGATATGATACATGTGAAAAATTACACATTTGAAATATCTGTAATTTGGACAAACGTGAAATGTCAACATTTTGTCCTCGTTACTAGGCTGGTAAATCAAACTTCAAAGTTTCAGATGTAACTCACCTCTGACCTCCAGTCTTATTTGTCTGAGTGCAGCTCGGTATCTTCTTGTGTATACTCCACACCAGTAGACACCAGCATCACTTGGGGACACATGACTGATGGATATGGTGAAGCCATCGTCTGTTTCTGTGAGAATGAATCTCTCGTTTGACTCCGGAGAAGATTTTGACGTTAAAATGTCCTCACAGGTGAAATCGTTCTCTTTGCAGAAAAACTTTTCACTTGACTTGTATTTTTTTACTGGATAATTACATGTGATGTCGGTTTTTGTTGAAGCTTTGTGAATAAATGGTTTCTGGCAGCTGTTTATCTCTGCAATTCAAAGAAGAAACACAAACATGTAAAATATCTCCAGTGTATCTCATGACTTGACAATGTGTCTTCATGGCAAACAGTTTAACCTTTTGTCTCACTTGGATTGACTTGAAATAGGAGGAGGCTTGACTCAATGTGGAATTTAATATCAAAATCCTGGAAGTATTGTCTTTATACCTGTATGCTCTGCATGTGTGACACACTGGTTCTTTCGAATCTGTCACCAAACTATGTTTTGTGTTGTCATGCAGCATAGACGTATATGATATAAAACCAAAATACATTTTCTCTTTGAATTATTTTATGTTAAACGTGTTTGTTATTGATTTTGACAAACTTAACTTTCTATAACTGTATTTATTTATATACAGAACATTATACAAATATTTGTATATTTGCTCTGCACACACAATCACGTTGATTCTTGTTGGCATATGATTGTAATACATAATTTTTTCACTAGAGGTCTCTCAATCTAATTAAAACAAACGATTGTTGAAAGGGATCTATTTGTGCAACTCGGGCACAGATGTTCTCAGATGAAGTAATGTTTTCAAGTTTAGTTATGTTTGATGTCTTCCTTTCTCACTCTGAATGTCTCAGAAGTCATAGTGACAGATGACCAAACGAAACACACCGTTACCTTAAATAAACCTTTGGACTTCTGAACATTGTTGGGATGATGTAAGTACACAACTAAGCAATACACCATATAACAATAAGCGAAAAAAATCTGTCCTTAACAATTGTGTACTGACAATAGTTTCTTTGATCTGAGTACCAGCTTTCTGTGTCCTCTGACCTTCTGCCTGACACACTAAGCATCTTATTGTTGTTGCCTCCTGTTGCTTTAGTAAAAAAATAAAATTGTGTTATCAGAATCAGAATCAGCTTTATTGGCCAAGTATGTAAACACATACAAGGAATTTGACTCCGTTTTACCTTCGGTCACAATGGTTAGACATAAACATGAATAAAAACTTAAACATAACATAACAAACATTCAACTAGAAGAACAAAAGAATGGTATAAAATTAAACAAGTAAGTAAAGTTTCAAGTATATATAACAAAGGACATGAGAGATGGTGAAAAAAAAAGCCATACTTCTTACCAATACTGACATCCACTTTGTCCTCTTTCTCACTTAATGATTCTTGAAACAGACACTGGTACTGTCCAGAGTCCTCAGATTTTAGTTGTTTGATGGTCACTTTGAATGTTTTCATTGTTGTGTCATGGAACAGGGAAAATCTGCCTTCATTTTCCCACTCATCTTGTGCAGTTCTTGGGATGAGTTTTTCATCTGGCTTTTCTACAACAACAACACTGACATATTCTTTTCTTGGGTTTGGATACTTGCAGGTGAATTCAACCCATCCTTCTTGGCATCCCATCACTTTAAATGAGGCCACACAGCCTGTCAATCAAAGAGAAAAGTTCATATCATGACAGATTCTGAAACAGTCGTCTGTATGATCTCAAACAACAAAACATACAACGTCTGGATCGTGCTGGGAAATACAACTTCATACCTCCTATTTTTATTTTTGGTAACATCAGACAAAGGTTTTCAAAGGGGATCTTACTCAGTAGAAACGTTTTTGACTCACTGTTGTGACTTAATGTAAATTGCATGTCTAACTTAAGGTCAATTAATTTTTTCAGGTTATTCAGTCATGAAAATAAAAATAGTTTGTTTATTTTGTTCGTTTAGGATCAAAATTCAAGCCAGTGTCGATCTTTCTCTCTTCTGGTGAACATTTCTTCCCCAAAACTAGAAAGTTCGACTTTTATTATCAGTATCAGGTAATAGTAATCACTTTACCTGTCATCAGTGAGAGGGTGAGCAGAAGAAAGCCCTTCATTGTGTAGTTTTCCGCTGAGCTGTGCGTCTAAACAATCGGTTGAGTGTTGTGTGTCCCACTTTTCTGTCAGTTCTTCCTCCTTCCTCTTTATACCTTGTTTCTGTATGTTGGCTGCAAAGAGGAAATGAGTGGGGACACAGAGAGAGTGAAATAACATTTTAAAAGGAAGTACCTGATGTAAACACATGTCAGAAATAGAATAATGGTAAGTTGCTATATTCACATATAAGCATCATCATGGTCATTGTTAAGATTTGGTTAAACGTGTAAATTATATCTGCATCATAAATTCACGCTCTTCCTAAATCTAAAAACGGCTGATGAGGGAAAATAAAGTGGAAGCAAGAGGTTCTATTAATGCTTAAGGGAGCGGCTGTGGCTCAGGGGTAGAGTCAGTGTCTTGTTGTTGGAAGGTCGCTGGTTTGATTCCTCTGGTCTGCATGTCAGAGTGTCCTTGGACAAGATACTGAACCCCAAACTGCTCCTGATGTGCTGGTCGGCACCTTGCAAGGCAGCAACCGCCCTCTGTGTATGAATGTATGTGTGAATTACTGTCAGTCGCTTTGGACAAAGGTGTCTGATAAATGCCCTAAAATGTAAACGTAAAGGAGAAGTTGGGGGGTTTCAGCAGCGTTAATGGAAGCACAGACTACTGTTTTTGAACCAGGAGCTAACAAAGCTTCAGAGAATAAAGGGAACTGACAATAATAACGTTGACTAAAAGTATGACTTTAAATAGTAATAATGATGATTATACACCCTCCTGCTTTCTACAAGTTGCTGTGTTTTACAGGATTACATTATGACCCTTGAAGGCCATGTAGAGCCAACCGGGTGTGAGTCATGTTGAGTTCTCTGCCAAACTACTGCTGGTGAGCTGCTGTCTTAAACCTAACTATTCCTCCCTCATTAGATTTGATCGCCAAGTTATTCTCTCATTAAGTCGGGCATCTAGGGAGACACCTGTTGCAGATATTGATTGGTGTTTACAGCCAATTGAGTAGTGAAGTCTGTAGTCCTTAAACCTGGAACTCAGTAAGGATTTTTGTACATCCGCTTCCCTCGTCTGAAAGTCTGAGTTTTTTATATTGTTTTTTGTTTTAATGTCTCAATTAAGGTGTGTGTTTACCACGGCTGAAGATGTTTACACGTTTTGTTGTCCGACATAAATACATCATTAAATGTCCCACAGTTTAGTTAGAAAGCTCTTACGCGTGTTTGAAAGCGGCGGTTGCTAACAATTGTCTGAATGAGACTACAGAGTTTGTCGGGGACATTAAATGTCCTCACAGCGAACATGGAGACTCATCTACTTACTAATCCGTCTTTACAGGCCCACTTTAGTTACAGACTATTCTAACACTGACTTTACAACTTGTGCATTGATCAGTTTATAGAAAACCTGGATGGTAGTTGTGTAGTGCAATCTGTTTATAGCCTAACATTAGCTTTTTAATGCAGGAAATTACATTTACACTTTAATATCACAAAGCGTTGTTCTTCTGTGAAGATTATCTTGATGAACAAAACGAGTATCATAACTTTGTGTTTGTCACAGAGACTATTTTCAGCAATAATCCAAAATCCAAATAAAAACTCCCATAGGCTTATTGTTGAGGGAATAAGGGCAACGCTAGCTTCTGGTTAGCCAACAAAAATGCGTTATCACTTCAGCATTCTATAACATTTACTTGGTTTTTAGAGCAGAGAAGTCTGTAATCGATTGTATCACACATATTCTGCCCCTCCCTTCAAAAGCTGTAAAAGAAAAAGGCTTTTTAAACTTTGTTTTGAGGCAAAGTCACTGAACATCTTAAGCCTTTTTTATCCGATTTGACGGGCGATTCTATACATGCAGTTTTTATGTTCTGGTGACCATTCAAAGTTCTGGCTCTGTTAAAATACCTAACAAACAACTTTCTGGGCCTGATCTCATGTACATGGCCATCAGTGCAACGTACTGTGGTAAAAATTTTAAAATGTATGTAATAGAAACAGGGATCCTTACTGATGCTTACATGTTTATCAGAGGCATGCGTCTCCAAACATTTAGATGACATCTAACAGTTTAGATGATCCATAATGAGCTGCAACAAATCATTGTTAAATGGGTGTTTGGCCTGACATGACTCGGAGTTAGAACTGGGAAGTGAGCTGAACAAAGGTCTTGCAACAAAAGCGACAGTATGTCGAAGTACAGCACTGGCTGACAAAATGTGGCCAGTGAATGTGTCCTTGAGTAACATATTGAAAAACCCTTTCACAACCAGTTTTCAACAACAGAATGTGTAAATTTGTAAAGTAGGTTGTTATTGCAGCAAAACCAGTGTAAAAAAATAAAAAATATCATAAAAGTGTTTGCAGGAGAAAGTTAAAGGAGCATCCTGTAGTGTGTGAGTACCATAAGTCCTCACACTGACCTCCACACACCATCAGATTGTGTTGATTGTGTTGAAACCTACGATTTAAGGCCATCTCTCACAACTAATAAAACGGATCATTTTCCTAGACAGTCCTCTCCGGGTATCTTGGCTGTGTAGACTGGGAGGGACACCCGCCTTATTTCACAAACACTAATGTTTTTTGGCCGGTGCCGTGGGTTTGGAGTCTGATAACGTATGTCATCTGCTCCAAGTGAAACATGGAACAATGGCTGAGTGTGTGTTTATGGTTTATGGGTGTGTTTGCGCTCCGTGGAGCTGCCTGCCAATCTGGAACGAAAACACAGATAAGATAGAGATTTTATATGGTAACGCGTTTGGAGAGTAAATCTAAGTGTTCAAACACACAAATTCCAACGTTGGTTGCTGTTTATAAAAACTCTGGCTGTGATTTATTAAGATTTATTAGATATTTACAATCTACTGGTGAGAAGAACATTCACGGGGGTGATCCCGTAAACAGCAGACTTTGATGAGGGATTCAACCTTATATGTGATGGTGTCAGTGGATATTTTTGGTTTTTGTGTTTTCTTATGTTTTGTTACCACGGAGTCATTTTTTAACGACTGCGGGGGGGCATCGTTATTATGTTTGTAACTAAACTGTTATCACAAACAGCTATTTATGCCAAAAACACAGACCCCAAAAAGTAATCAAGTATTAAACCTCTCTTGTTTTCAAATTTATCCAAAATAGACAAACACATTTTACTAATATCAATATGTTACTCATTGATACTGTCATTGATACTCTCCATAACGACTTCTGCTATTGATGAAGCTGTGGATGATGCGTGACTTTAATGTCTGTTATTTAGGAATATAAATTAGAAATACCAAAAACTAGGAAACACCATCACGCAATTTATTTATAAAGTTTATAACACAGTTTAAGAGTAGATGTGAGGAGACGCGTCATCAGAGTCTGATGCAGAATCTACCCTGTAGATCTGGTATGAACCGAATAAAAAAAATAATAATCAGAGTTGTACGGTGATGTAGAACGTTATTTTATTTAGAGAAATGTATTTAATTTACTACTATTTAGAGTAGAAAGGACGAAATGACGGGTTAACACGACTGTGTGGACACAATAGAGTTTCTAATGATGTTACGCACATGAAGAGTTGCGATGAACCTGTTAGAGAGTGGAGGAGCGTCACTGTGACGTTTGATTGATGAGGGTTAAGTTACCCTGGAGTGAGGGGAGCTGTAGTGTGTTTACTCGAGGGTTTAAAAGCCTGTCGGTAATCTGCGGCTGCAGGATCGACTCCTGAAAATTCCACTGTGTAACAGTCGGACACATGTTGATCCCGCCCACCGCTCTAAACCCAGTCACTGATTGGCACACAACAAGGGCAGAGGCTGTGCAACTGGCTAATAATGAGATCAATCATTTTAAAATAAATAAGCCACCAATTGAAACCGCATTAAAGCTATATTTCAATTCTGAAAAGCCACTAAAGCAGGTAGATAAAGTTGTTCTGAGAATTCCTTTTTCACAGTGTTTCTATACCATTAATTCACTGATTGACCTCTTTAATCTTCAGAGCTGCTGTTATCAGGTTTTGAATTACTTTTGTGATACAGTTAGAATGAAGCAGATAATAAAGTATAAACATGATCATCACTAATGGTGGGAAATCTCCTTCCAGTAATGCCAAGCTTTTGAAATCTAAAGTCTTTCTGAAGATATAACTGCAGTAAATTCCCCCCCCTTTTTTTAAGTAATGATGTTTTGACTCCCTCCCTGAAAGCATTCCTGTCTCCCTCTCTTCCCCCGGACAGAAGCACTTGACAGGGAGATTAGTTCAGATGCTACTGTGTATAAACTATGAGACATTTTCATTAAATAAAACATTATTATCTCTTAATGAAACACAGAAAAAGCCTGACCTCTTTATTTCATGTTTGGACAACAGCTGTCCATGTGGAGGAGCTCTTCTGTCGGATCCCCACAATGTTGAAAGAGAAAAGAAATCACCATTAACTATTATTATCACAAAGAGAATTTTATCTCTAAGGCTGCAACTACTGTATATTTTCATTTATCATTACTTTCTTGTTTAATTGAGTTGTTTGGTCTATATTTTAGTGTTTTTGTCTGTTTCAGTCTCCAGGACACAATGTTTGCTGTAAACGTTTCTACAAACCACAGATACGTCCAAGATTGACATTTGTACCGAACGTGACGTATCATGTTCACATTATATGCTCATAAGACACTTTTCACATCAGGAGGTGCATTCAGCAGCCTTATTTGCTTGTAGTAATGCCACAACCTCCCCTGCGGCGTTACTACAAGCAAATAAGGCTGCCAAATGTCCGACTGCAGTTCGAGTCACACCTGAGGATATTTTAAGTACACCTGTGCACTTTTCCAGCCATTTATGTGGCATAAAAACTGAGTGTTTTTGCTGGAAGTTGGACCGTCTCCCTAGTCCGTGGACAGTGGCAGAACCGGTATCTAAGACAAACCATGATGTTTTCTTAACTCTAACAAAATGGTTTGTGTGTGTAAACCTAAGCAGAGCATAAGACAGCGTGATGATGATTCAACATAAACAAACGTAAAGTTGTAACATCGAGACGTTCAGTTTGAACATATCTTCATTAATTCATTATAGCGTAATAACATCTATAACTATTCAACTGGCACACTTCAAACTTAGAACATAGAATTCAAGTTTTTATGAAAACAATTCACAACAACAATTCGGTAATTAATTCAAAACACCCATCTGGTAAAGTGTCAGCAGAAACTGAGCATTACACAGTAATCCTCTCGAAGTTAGAAATTAACTGAAGGAGTATTGTTCTGTACTGACAACTGTTTCTGTTATTGAGTCTATGCACAAAAACGAGCGTCAGATGACTGAAAAGATAACAAAATAAACGTGTTCCAAAAATGACCTGAGAAGATTCAGAATAACACTTAATGATTTTACATGATTCATTCTTAACCTACCTGCTCACCTCGGATCTGAAGTCTCTCCCTTCTGTGCTGATGGAGAATGCTCACTACAGTATAATACTGTTTACATGCCTTTGTTGCTATATTTGAATTAGAATTTTAATATTAAAATATTGAGGTCTCAGATCTTTATCATGACCAGGAAACTGTCCGTTGCTGGCATGAACTGGTCCTGTAGAGAGGTATGAGAAGAAGAACAAAGATGTCACAGCAGATAACATTTACATAACACACAATAGAACCACTAATAAACAGGAAGATTAATCAATTTTGAAACAGGAGAAGTCTGTATTTTTTCCCTAGTGGTGTCAGACTTTTGGATGCTTCTACACTTTTAATAGGAACATAGAGATCAGAGGTCACAGTCAGTCGCAGATCAGGTCATTTAGTGAACAAATTGACTTTCTCAGAATTTAACAACAGCAGTCTTATTTTGCAAATTTGCAAAGAAAAGTAGTCTGTGTGAAGTGAAACCACACAAATAAACCTGCCAGTGTGCTGACTTGGTTTATCAATACAGTTTCACTTAGTGATACTTAACAACAACATTTTCTAGGAAGTACTGAAGTAATCACTGAAGCTTAAAAAGATCAAACCATCATAATATCACGACTCGTTCAGATAGAAAGCGTCGCTCTGAGCCGTGAAGTCTCCTGTGATCTCTGAGATGCTTCATGTAGAATGATAAATGTCTTTAATTTTTTTAATCTTCTTTTCAGAGTCATGCAAGCTCAACAAATATGACTGAGTGATCGTGATAATAGTCGAGAAAAAGCACTTACAATCTTCAAGATAAACACAGACAAACATTGGAGCTCAGCTTTAAGTGACTCTCACAAAGCGCTCCGATACTTGGAAACTCTTCGGCCTAAGAGTAACTGATACAGTCGCATTTGTACCTAATTTGGTCAATATGCGTCTGCACTGCTTTCGTCTGAAAGGCCATTTCTACTAATTATGTTAAACAATTATTGAAGTTCACGTTGAGGAGTCTGTGTGCTTCAATACTTTGGTTTTCAAAGGGTATTATATGTTTTGTTTTGCCTTTACCCATCAGTAGCAGGTGACGTTTCTGTCCTGTTTATTGTAAATCATTTCAAGTCGACACAGACGGTGTGATGGTGGTTCAGAACATGTTGATAAAGGTTGATACTAAGTGCTGTATCGTAGACAACTGGACTTGATTCAGTTTCTTGAAGAAGTTTCACCTCTAATCCAAGAGGCTTCTTCAGTTCTTACAAACTAGAGAGGAGTTTTAAACTCAGTGTGGGAGTTTCCTGATGGAGTCGTTAAGGACACTTGTGGGTCATTTGTCAAATCGTCCTTTATGTAGGTTTCTCAGACTAGCTGAGCCCAGGTGTGAATGGTTGTTAAGCTGTCTGGGGAGAGAACAGTTAACTAGATAAATATGTAATTATTGTTGCATTATTAAATACAATTGTTGGAACAGGTGTGCATGTGGTCAGAGGAGGTCCAATGATTAACTAGTAATTCCACAAAAGTTGGGACGCTGGACGAAATGTGATGATTTGCTACTTATTTTTTTTTGTGAATATGTATCTGCTTATTGTGAATTTGATGGCAGCAGCACATTTCAATCAGGAGCAACAGAAGACTGTGAAAGTTGTGGAATGCTCCAGAAACACCTGTTTGGATCATTCCACAGGTAAACAGGTTTATTGGTAACAGCTGATAGTGTCATGATTGAAATGCTCAGACGCTGGAAACAAGGACAGGGCGGAGTTCAACACTTAGTCAAACACATGAACTCAGGAACGCTGTCATCAGCTCGTTTGTGAATGATTTAATTCTGTTTTTATTTGTGTTTTATGGAGCGTTACAGAAGATGAAGTTATTCCTGCAGAGGTTTGATTGGCAGTCACAGCTGAGTGAGATTTATAGATTTTATAACCAGATGTATCCCTTTTCACCTAGTTTTCCAAGAGAGCTTGGTATTTATACATATGTATAATAATTAAAGACAGAACTATTCCTACACATTTTCTATCAACATAGAATTGATGCATTTAACTCAGCTGTGTTATTCATTCATCCTGTCATTCCTTCTTCTGTCTGTCCACTCAGTGTGTATGTGTTAAACGCTCCCTCTGTTTCTATGAATGAGCTTCTCAGGTTACATCCCATCATGTGTTTTCGCAGGTGTTGGGAATTACAAAGTGTGAGGAGGGTCGAGACCTCATCCATCACAGCGCCGCTACACTATCAGGTTCAGACATCATTTCACATCGTGGGCGCTAAGTGTGCCACACAGTTTACATTCAGAGGATATTCCACACACTGTAGTGGAAGTAGAAGTACACCGTTAATTAAACCATCATGTGACAGCAAACATCTGTCCTGCTGATATCTTTACATCCTGCCCAAAGTCTTATAGATAAGAAAATAAGTTAAATAACTTGATCATTGACATAAACAAAGAATCAGAAGCAGAACTTTTATCTTGATGCTGAATCATCTTACCAGCGTCTCTGCACCAACAGCAGTGATGAACATAACAGAAGAGTTTCAGTGCGACATGAAATATAAACATAGATTTCTCTTCTTTGTAGAACAATGATTGATTCTGCAGATTGCAGTCAAACTTGAACTTTATTAGAACAGTGATGGTTGTTTTCTCATCGAGACTTGGTCATCTGAAACTTGAGGACAGGAAATCTGTCTTTCTCTTTCTTTCTGTTGGTCTGTTTCTGTCTCTCACTCTGAATGTCTGACTCCACAGTCCTCCTTATTTTGTCTGTTTCTTCTTGACGGTATCTATGTTTTCACTCCCATCTCTCATCTCCTCTGTCTCGCAGACACTTTGTCTGAAGTAATCCTCTTTGGCTTTACACATGGAAGAGAAACAATATTGCTAAATAACATTAGATAGAAAATGTAATCAGAATTGTCAGCTCATAATGAATTCACGCAAAAAAAGTTTTCCCTCATGTGTTGTACAGTACAAATATTATCATTCACTAACTGGCCGCCCAGAAAAAGAAATCACTGGAGACATTAACCCATCATTTCTGCCTCAGTCAACTCATCTCAGACACGCCTGTGAGTTTCTACACAAGCTGAATCATTCAGTAATAGAACCAGTAGTCCTGTAACGGTGTAAACAGTCACCAGATGATAAAAACTAATAAACCATGAAGTGGTAAATGTGTCCAAGATCAAGGAAAGAGAACGAGGAAAGAAACCAGATGGACAAATAAAGAGACAAACATCAAGTTTGGGAAAAGGGATGAAAAAGACAGAAACAGAGTGAGAGCTGAAATCAAATCCTTGAAAAAAAAAATAAAAACACATCCTCATCCGTCCGCCGGTTCCCACAGAGAGAAGGTGAAGGGTTGGTTCATGACTCGTGTGCCCTCAGTTATTCCTGATATCAGCCCGAATAGAAGAGAGTATACAGACATCAGCAGGACACAGAACTGGACAGCACAGAGATGTCTTTCAACATGTCGTCCTAAATAATCCTCTTTGACATCCTGGGATGACTGCAGCTGAAATTTTGAAATGTTTTTGGCATATAGACGTTCAAAGATGATAACGTTTTATTGGAACTGATCTGATTTCAATGACATCATAAGAAATAAAGTAAAATAATAAGAGAAGCAAGAGCAAAACAAAGTTTATCTGAATTACCATGTTCACTGAGAAGCGCCCATCCTCAACCCTCAAACTCAAACCAAACTGTCAAACAAAGAAGAATAATGTGGCAACACCAGCCTCTGTAAAAACAAAAGACTCCTCCAAATGAACTATTTCAGCACAAGCTGAGATCTACTGGATGGATCAATATATATTAGAAATAAGGGCATGAAGCAAAGTCATGGCCCTGGTGTATTTGATGTAGAAGTGGACAACCGGGCATGTGATGTATATCGTACAGTCCATGAATTTGAGCCGGGGCCGTTCTGAAGGTCACTTTGCATTCCACACAACCACAATGTCCTCAGGTGATTCCCACCATGTTATGTCACACCACTGTCTCACTCACTTCTTTTCCTGTCTACTATCAAGTGAAAGCATGGATGTATAAAGTACTTTAAAATATGATACAGTTTAAAGACTGTGAACAGGAACGTCTGCAGATTATAACAATTCTTTGCTTTGACCTTTACAGTTATAAGGAGGTGAAAGTTTCACTTCTGGTCAGATGTTGAATGCTCAACACACAACAAACCAAATCGTCCCAAACTAGGGGTCACTAGAATTATTCTCTATTTAAAGGGAAAAGTCCTGGGAAGTACAGATGAATCTTGCTGATGTTACCTTGGAAAGATGTAGAATGGAGAACATTTGCTCATTGGGAAGATCGTCAGCATGTCGCAGGTCACCTGCTCACTCCTAATCAAGCCAACTGCACTCACCTAGTTTTACAGCTGCTCCTGATCAACTACTAACCCCGAGATACCCCGACGTCACAGACGCTCATGCAAGACTCTCCATCTTTCTCCTCCGGACTGATTTCCTGTTGCCGACCCTGTCTGCCTCTGACCTATCCATCATGTCTGCCTTCAGTCCCTGACCTTGAGATTTTCTTGTCCCTTCTTGTTTTGCTTGTGGCTGTCAGGTGTTACCACTCTACGACAGCGCTGCAGTGTGAGTGTTTCCTGCGGTCATAGACTTTCACTTCGTCGCCACATTTGCCCTTATGTGTGTGCGTCCTGTGAAGACACACCAGCTGGCTGTCCAATCCTCTGCCTTCACGACTACGTCACCTGCCTGCTCCTACACTGCCTGATGCTGAACTGATCTGTGTGTGAGTTTGTAACACTGAATCAACACTCAGCACTCTCTCCACACACCTGTATGCCACAAACAGATTTTTAATGGCATACGCAGCAAAGTTCAGTTATCGGGGATAACCCAAACTTTTTTAATTGTGTTTATGCTCCCTCAGACTTTTTTGATGAGGTCGCATAAAAGATAATTGATATATAATAAATATGAATCCATTAAAAAATCATCACTAACACATCAATAATAACTGTCCATGGATAAATGAGGACGTAATTAAAACCTGCTGCACACTTGGGTGACGTACAGAAAGATTAATTAAAAATCAGATGACTGGGCTCATCCCTCCGTCAGGGTGGAGAAATAAGAATCAGATGTGAGAGAGAACTGTTATTGGAAGTTTATAGACTTAATATAAGTCCTTTTTATATACTGTCTGATCGCATGTACCGATGATATGTAAACAGATTTTCCCACAGTTAGACTATTTTTTTGAAACGTAGATACAAAATGATGCACTGAGAGGATGTTGAGCAGGAACAGCGGCTCTATGTGTCGCAGCTCTGTGTGCTGGGCTCTCTGTCCACTCCTGTTCCCATGAGAATGATCTCCGGTTGGGGCAGAAGCCACTCACTGTGTAACCCCTCTGCTCTGCTCCAAAGGACCAGTTGGCCAACATTAAATGCCCCGCCAAATTAAGATGTATGCCGCAGAACAACAGTAACAGTAGACCGAGGTCAGGCCGGGCTGAAAATAAAACCCTATTATGTCAAAATAAATAAGCGGTAAGACGATGAGAGCAGCTTTTTTATCTTCATGTTCTCTTTGACCAGCAGGGGATGATGCAGTCTTTGCTTCGTTTTTATTTTTTTAAGCCGAGATGTCACTTTTAACATTTTAATCTTTGTGCACAGTGTGTCTCTTATCACTCTGTTTTTATCAAAGATAAAAATGTATCGGTCAACTTCTGCAGAACAGTTTATCGCTAAGAAAATAAACTCAATAATTGACAACTCATATTGTCCCCCTGCATGTAGAGCTCGTGTTTCATAAGCCTGGGACCGAGCCATCGGTCTGGAACTAATCTTTGTATGTGTTTCCATGTAGAGTGAAGCAGGACAGATGAGAGGCAGTGAGAAGGTACATCCTGCGATAGAGAGACGGACAGTTTTTGAACTATATGTTGGTGCGCTACGTGGTTTTTCTCGGCCCCCAGATCTCCCATGATGCCCAGAGCATGGCTGTGTTTAGAGGACAAATTAAAATCTCCAGCTGCCAGTTGCTGACTCAGTATGAATGACCATACAAGGCATCCGGATTTACTTCTGAACTGAAACATCAGTCAGGAGAGATTACAGCAGCCACTAGACCTCTTTTAGAGATTTCTTTTTCTTCTATCTGCTTATTTCTTTCTGTTGGTCAACAGTTTAGTTTCTTTCTCTGCCATCTCTTCCTCTGTCTGTCTTTTTCTCTTATCTTGCATTCTTTTCTTTCCATCTTTTACCCCCTTTCTCTTTCTTTTTCTGGCTACTTCTTATTCCTTCTTTCCTTCCTCCCCTCCTTTCTTTTCCTCTCAGCCCACAAATAGAGAGGGTACTCTAATAGACCTCCTTCAGGTCTCCTGTCCCTCCACTCCTCCCCCTCCTTCCCCTCATCCCTCCCTCGCTCATTCCTCCTTTTCTCAGCCAGCCCCAGATAAGAAGGGGGCAGAAGTATTTCTCTTCAGCCACTTCTGAAACTGGAGCCACCAGAGAAGGATGAGAGGAAGAAAAGACTCTATTTTTTCTCTTTTCTTTTGTATTTAATTCCAGGACATTTAAGATTTAGAGGTCCATTTAAATCTTCTTTGGTTTTAAATTTTCTTTTTGTCTCACACTCTCACCTTGCATTTTAATTGTCTTTTTCATTCTCCCTGTCAGTTTGGAACACTGTTTTTTGCCCACAACCTCTGTTTACTCACTTCACTTTCTCCCCATCCATATTTTATCCTGAGTGGGTCTGAAACTGCTGCTGATGCATTAAGGACAGGAGGAGATTTCAATAAATCATGAGGAACCTGCCTAGGGTCAAACCAATGGACCCATCCTGAAAAATCTTCATCAGCAAGAAGATCCCGACCACAGAGAACAAAATCAAGACCCAAGAACGAAAGAAGAATTAGAAGGAAGAAAGCGAATGCATCCTGACTCATCTGATGTACAGTTTCACCACGAGTGAGGAGGGAGAAGATTCAGTGTGAGACCACAGAACAGGTGTTGCTCTCCATTTCTGCATTTCAAAAGACATCTGAACTAGAAGACGTCATCTCCTAAAGTTCAGCAGTACAAACTAAACTTATCAGATCTCATAGATTGACAGATTGGTGCAGATGTTTTCATAAAGTGAATTGGGGTCAAAGCCTAAACGAGCCTCTCTTGACCCTCTTCACACTGAGAGAAAACACTTTAATACGGTAGAAGAGAGCGTCATGAAAGGCTTAAATCTCATCCGGGGTCTGCTGGCACTTCTGCTGCTTTGGACCATGTTACTTGTCGCTGATGCCGCCGGTGTTGGGAGCGCAGAACGAGGAGGAGCTGGAAGAAGCCAGAGAAGAGGAGGAGGTGGTGGCGGCAGTGGGGATAAGAAGAGGAGGTTTCACCGCATCCAACATGGCCAGTGCAGCTACACCTTCATCTTGCCGGAGCTGGATGGATGCCAGGGCGGAGGATCGCCGTCGCAGACTGACCAGTACGGTGGCTCTCGTGGTGGGACGAGTGTGGTGCAGAGAGATTCACCGCCAGCTGACGGCGACTGGTCGGCTCAGAGGCTGCAGCACCTGGAGAGCACGATGGAGAACAACACGCAGTGGCTACAGAAGGTAAGAACTGCTGTCCTGTGTGTGTGTGTGTGTGTGTGTGTGTGTGTGTGTGTGTGTGTGTGTGTGCGTGTGTGTGTGTGTGTGCGCGCGAATGTCAGAGTATGTTTGAGCACTGATAAGACCTACAGGTGTGTGATGTCACATGTTGATGTTGATACTCTGTCCTTAATGGACCTGGAGAGACGAGACAGTAAGAAAAAATGTATATTCAAATATTCAAATGTTTTGGTGAATGACGTTGGTGAACGATGCCGAATTTGACTCTCTCATCTGGAAACTGCAGGTGAGACACTGTCAGACATCTGTATCTCGCTCAAAAAAGCATGGGTGGTCTTTTCTCAAACTTAACATGTGTGTGGCAGCACCATAGACCCACAATAACACCCCAAATCCCAGAAAAAGTTTTTCATAATATGGGACCACTAAACAGCAACTGAGAATCCCTTGAACAGAAGTGTCATTGGCATGAGCTGCTGTGAGTCATGTTGAAAAAAATATTCTAGATTGCCACAAGCCTGATGTTCTTGTTTGGTGATCTGTAGAATAGAGATCAAAGTTTTGGGTTGTGACTCTGGATGAATGGCAGCTGGTTTCAATCGGGAGAGAGCTTTCCCTCCTGTTGTCCTTACGCACTGTAATCCCTCCGTCTGTGGTTTCACTGGAACTGACTGCACGGAGCATAATGAGAGACATTTTTAAAGCGTTGTTTCCTCAATACCTCACATCTATTCTGCAGAAAAGTCTTGTTCAAAGTCATAAACATGTGCTCAGATACGAAGAATCAAGTGTGAATCTCCCAGGACTTTCCTCGATTGTGCAAGATCCCAAGTTAACCAGTAGCTAATGCAACAACAAGGAGAAGGATCCTCACTGGCTTCCAGATAACATTTATTCAGTCTTGTATCTTTCGGGCCCTCTTCAGATGAGGGCCCTGGAAGCTCACTCCCCTTTTCTCCTCAAGTCCAACACCCCTGATTGGAGATGTTCATATTGTTCTTCTGTCAGCTGCTCCTCTTTAGGGAGCGCCACAGTGAATCACTTTCAGTCTTGAAAAGAAACGTCTCACCAGGCCCCACCCCGCCCACATGGACATTCGATTTCTGTGATCTACATATTTGCTGTGGGCTTTATTACGCTGGACTCCTTCCTGACACAAGCCTCGCCAAATATCCAGGCTTAACTCATACAACATTTGATTGTAGTTCACCCACACAGAAATGTTCATTCAGAAACATTCATTTGAGAAACACATGATTTGTGTGCAGCAGTGCTGATCAATGATAGATGTATGATGAGGACTAGTACAGTAGCCTCTGTAGATCCTGTATTTAGGGACCACACAGTGTCTTCCTGTGTCTTGCAGTTGTTGCAGAACCTCTGTCATCTGCTGATAGTTAAACCTGTTGCTCAGACTCCTGCTGATGTGCAGATTGAAGTGATTTCGGTGCAGCAGGTGATGTCGATCCATGAAATCAGATTAGTGAAAGAAAACGTTTTTGAAAGGAGTGTGTGTGTGTGTGGTTGTGTGTGTGTGGGTGTGGGTGTGTGGGTGTGTGTGTGTGTGTGGGTGTGTGTGTGTGTGTGTGTGTGTGTGTGGAGTCGCCATTCATCATCATTAGAATAATTTAAACGTTCCAGAAGAATGAGAGCCACCGCAGCATGAATAATGCTTCTGTTTTAAGAATCAGTTCCTGTACAAATCATAATTCTTGCAGAAGGAATGCTGAGTGAACTCAGATTTATTTACCTTTCTAAACGTAAGGTGTATCCATCACGGCTTTCTCTAAGATGTCCTGTACTGTAGATGATGTTTGGAGAAAAAAAACCTTCCAGCAGCAGCAGGCTGGTGTCCTGATTAATGGAGCAGCAACCAAATGTTGTATTTGGCCAAATAGTTCCAGGAACTATTCTCAGAAACTAAACTAGGAAATAAAATACCCATTTGCACTTTCCTGTTTGTGTTTCCACCACATCTGAAGAAGCGTGAAGATTAGGGAAATTACACCCAAGGCGAGTTAAACATTTGAATGTTGCATTGTGTATTGTGTTAACTGTTGCCTGATTGAGCTTGATGTAATGAATGAATGAAAAGGAGATGCAGCTGCAGCGTTAATGGAGACTGTCTCCACAGTAGATGATCTGCTGAGTGTTTGATGGTTATTTATTTCTGCTCCAGAGAGCAACAGCCATGAAACTGTCAAAAGTATTAAGAAAACTTTTATATCTCTCCTAAAGTTTTATTTTCTGTCTCTCTGCTCCTCCTCTCTAATTTGCTTGCTCTCAAAACGACAACAATTCATAAGTTTTTAGTTTTTGACGTTAATACAAACAAGACGTATGAGGTGAGTGCTCGTTGTAGTTGCCATGGCGTCTGTGTTTGACCAATAAGCAATGATCAGGGCTACAAACTCTCTTCATAGTTTTTTTTGCCAGCGAGTGTGATTGCTCTTGAGCTTTACTCCTCTGAAACTGCACACATGCTTTAACGCTACACCTCTGCAACTCGAAGAGCCGATACTGTCCCCAAATCAGATCTCCTCATCTTAGCATTTTGATGCACAGCAGCTCAGATCACCATTGATACATTACATGAGTTCGGATACATTCCAGTGTAAATGGAGCGAGTAAGAATTTCATTATTTCAGCTGCCCACCGGAGTTGATTTCTTTCTTCCTCTCTGCTCTGCATCTGAAGGACGGATTGAATTACTTACTAGAAAGATTTTAATCTGCAGAGAGTGTAAACTCAGAGTGGTGCTTCACGGGATTAAACCTCCAAGATTTCAGGAGTAAACCATTGAGTGTGTGTATGTGAGAATTTCATTATATGTGTATGTAAGCGCCCGCATGTATGTGTGTGTGCTGGTGTGGTTACCACCCACACAGTTCAACCTCTGCGGAGACGCGGGTCAAGTCCAGAGCCGAAGTCTGCAGCAGCCCGACAGGAGACAGAGAGCCGAACTTTAACCTTTCGCCGTCGATATCTAATCGCTCTCTGACTCCAAAACATCAGTCCACACGTTCGTTACCGTCCTCTCATCAGAGCTTTAATTCAATTCAGATAAAAGATAGCCGCGTCTCGTCTCTCTGTCTTTGTCTCAGTCTCTCTTTCGTCTTTTTCACCTCTTTCTCTTTCATCTCCCTCCTCCCTGCTGAACGCTTTAAGGTGTTTTTTGGCAGAAGTCAAAGAAAAAATTCTACTTTGGTATGACATTCTCTCAAACAGCCAAGTTTTTAGATTCAGTATAATTTACTGAAAGCTTGTTTTATTTGCACCAGCAGCTCCAACAATAATACCATTTGGAAACACGAGGGGCAGGAATGTATCTGTTTCTTAAAATGTCCTTTATGTTTTTGGCTGTGTTGAGTCTTTGCTTTTTCTTCTCCTGTTTCATGCCGTGTTTAACCAGATAAAAGTCTGATTGACATTAAAACATCCTTCTCAAAATGAGGTCAAGCCACTGTTGGAGCAGGAAAACAGCATAACGACAAAAAGTACAATCAAAACAAAAATTGTCATGTTCTGTACACAGAAGAGCTAAAAGAAATGTGACAGCTTACATCATTAGTTGTTTATTACATTGTACATTTTGCAACCACTGATTATGTTTATTTTGAATTAGTGTGCTGATTATTTTCTCTGTTAATCTACCATCAATATAAATACAGTATCACAAGTGACCGACAGTTCAAAACCCCCAAATAAGTTTGTTTAGGTTGAGTTAAGATACTTTATTTGTACCTTTATGTGTTTAACAAAGACAAGAGTCGCATCTTGACAAACATTGTGCAAATACTCTGACAATAGACAAACATAATAAAACATGCTTATAGTGCTCATGGCTCCAATAATCAGGACTGCCACAAAGCCACTCAAACGAAATGCAAAGTCAGTCGTTGCCTCTACTCTTAATATTGCCTCTTGTGATAAACGAAGACCAGCCACAAACTCCTCAGTCTAGAAACAGAATAATTAAAACTTTTAATTTATGATTTGTTTGTCCTCTCATGTGCTACAAACTAAGGTGAGATACATACTCAGGCTTTCTGTGTTCCTTGTAAACTGCACACAAAAGTTTTGAAACGATTAAAGTGATGTAGAATTGGACAAAGCAAATGTCTTGCACAGCTGTCTTGTGTCTACAGTCTGGCTGCAGTAAAGTATCCCATTTCCCAACCCCCTAACTGAGACTCGGTAGATTCCCTCCATTTGTTCATATTCTTCTCAATATTTGCGTTTCTCATGCGGTCACTGGTGGCAAATGTTCTGTCTCACAGCTCAGGAAGTCACAAATCAGAACTTAAAGCGGGAGTCTTTAACTTTGGTCAGGTTCAAACTGCAGCGCAGATGACGGAGCATCTACTGCAGCGTTGAAATGTTGTTTCACCTCGTTGTTTTTGGACTTCAGTGACAATGTCAGCCAGCTGTGGTCTGACAAACCTAAGCAGCAGACCACTGAGACATGAATGTGCTGGTGTCAGGTACGCTAGCCTACAGCCGAGCTAATGGCTCTGTGAGACTGTATGCTAACATTAGTACGCTAATTTGCTACAAGTATTATATATATTTGTGCCTTAGTCATGTTAGACAGGTTTCCTTAAAAAACACAAAGTTGTCACCAGATAAAAGGCTGGAAATGTTTCCACTCGCCCTTAAAAGTATCCAGTTGCGTGACTCTAAACTGTGGTCAGCTGTTCCGCAGCCTTCCTCTTGTAATAACGCCACCACCCCCTCATGAGCATGTAATGTGAATGCGATGTGACACATTTGGTACAAATGTCAATCTTGGACGTATCTGCAGAAACGTAAACATTAGATCCTGGTGTCGGGGCTGCAGCCTCGTGATGGTGCAACAGGTAAACTCTGATGATCCAGAGTCAGTAGACTTCAGTTTCTATGAGCCGTGAATGAAAAGTTTGATTTTTGGCGGCACTGCCCAAGATTTCAGTGAAATGACGTCTTACAAACATAAACACCCGCTCTAATTCTAAGCAACTTTCAGTTTGAACTTTATTGAATCTGATGTTAGTAGATCAAATTTTAACTTGTCTGTTATAAAAGTAAAAGTTTATGAACATGTCTTGTCTTTAGCTTAAATCTCAACACTCTGTGTGAATTAATACACAATCTATTTCTCTGCAGGCAAAATTAACCCAGCCAGTTCAAAGTGTAAATGTGTTGTTACTCAAGTTCCTGTCATTCTTTGGTTTCATGGGGCTGTGCGGCCTCTGCAGCGGTTTGGTGGTTTTTCGAGAGAGTCGGTCTGTAAACAGCAGTAAGTGAGGTAGTTAACAGGGGGCTTGTTTAGTTTTCTGCCAAATGACTGACTTCAAATGGAGCCGTGCCTGAGAGACGGAGAGACAGGAAAGCCACTGTGGTCAGATCACAGCCCGGCTATCTGCTGCTGCAACTACGATACCAAGCTTTGATGTCCTCAAAGGTTATTTGATGATAACGTTCTGCAGAGACACGAATAAAAGAGGGACTGAGGCAACTTAGACAAATCTGATGGGACAAGAAAGAGAAAAGACTTTGAGACAGAGAGAACACTTGTCAGAAAAATAAAAACCTAAGTCAAGTACAGATACCTAAAAAATACAAATACAGGCATAAAGTGTTTGTACTGTTATTGTGTGCAGTGATCATAGATTTCTGGTCCAAACTCGTCCCATCAGACACTGTGATCAGACTAATAAAAAACTATGCTGAGAGTTCCTGCAGATACAGTCCCACCTCAGTCTGGATGAACACCTGGTCTGTGAGCTGCTGCTCTGTGCTCCATCATCCTTTACAGCAACACATCAAACAGACCCCACTGACGGCGCTAATAACAGCCTAATGACAGCCATTATCTGCTAGTCAGCCTCCTTCAGTCTAAACATAACTTGGCTCTTTTTCAGCTGCAACTGGCTTTTAAATGCGTCGTTAAAAGTGAAGTGTAAGAAGCAGGGAAACAGAATTGAACGCAAGAGGAATTAATTGTAGTTTTCGTATAGATTATAACATTGTATAGAAAAAAAATTCCAGATTTGCCGTTTCTGAACTTGTTCTTCAGTCTCCCTGAAGTCTGAATGAACCATTTAAAAGTTTTCATCTCTGAGATTCTCTCTGAGTTTATTCCCCTGTTGGGAATAGTTGGGAATGATTATTGGGGATTGGGGGAAGTAGTGGGAGTGTTTGAGGACGGTTTTATTGTGTTTCGTGGCGATCTGGAAGCATGTTGGTGTGTTTTAAACAGTCTCGTAAAAAAGTTTGACTGCTGTGCGCTGGCTGAGGATCTGCTGGGTTATGATCTGATAATGTAAACGCCAGAGCCGCGTGCTTCACGTGTACACCACAGCTCTACATTAGTTTAGCATTTGTAACGTTACCTCGAGTATAGAGGTGAAGTGATGACAGCTAAAACAAACAACATCATGAGATTATTTTAGTTTTTGTCATTAAATTTGATTGTCTCGGATATGAGAACACAACATCTATAAATTGATGAGGAGGGGAGCTATAAAAGTAGAAATTAAAAACATAAGAAGCAGGAAATGGATTCACATGGGAGGTGGATGTGGTTATGAGTGGGAGAGTGTGTGTTCCTGTTTGTGTGTCTGTGGGTAGTGTGTATTTCTGTGTGAATGTGACTAACTGGGGCATCATACAGAACAACGTACACGTTATCCTGCAGACTGAAGCAGGCGTCCATACATGGTTATGTGGTTATGACTACTGAATTACCGTGTGTGTGGTTACTGTCTGCGGTTACTGTGTCACTGTTTCAACATTTTTCTGACAACCTGGTTGTTTTTTTTCCAACCTTTTTGAAGATGGACTTTATTTATATGTTGACTTCTAAATCTTCTGGAAACTAGACAATAAAGCTGATGCCCAGTTTTATACAGGAAGGCATATTCATAGACTCCCCTTGAAAATGAGATGGTGCATCTTAAATGGCTTATTGTAGAATTTGAAACTTTTTAAGATATACACATAGATGGGAGACAAATTAAAGAACAGTCTAACATACTATAATGTGCCTTGTTGTTCCACGACGAGCCACCAGATCAGCTTCAGTGCCTTTTATCATGTGTCCGGGTGTCTGAACGCTCCAAAATCTACTATAGATCTTCAGACACACACATATATTTCAGAAATTTGTGTCCGACAGTTTATTAGTAACTTTATACAATCTGACATTTATATCCACTTCATGCAGCTGTGTGGACGTGAGAGAGAATCCGGGTTTTGGACTTTGTCTTCACCACTTGTTAATTTCTGACACGACCCTTTCTGTCACTTTACAGAAGCAACACTATGAACAACTTACAAGAACAATACTGTGTGTTCTTCCTCTCATGCTCACTGCAATCTGTCTTTTTGTCTTTAAACTACCTGCTCGAAGCTTTAACTAATGACAAGTTTGTCTCGATCCCCGCATTACTACCGAAGAACCACCACTAACAAAAGAGCTCTGCTAATTCAGTTATCAATACATATAATCTCCCATAACTTCTTCACAGTAAATGACCACTTTTTATGCAGTAATGTAAACGCTTTTATTATGAAGCAGCCTTGCAGGAAGTGTTGTATTTTCAGCAGCAATAACGAAACAGCTGAAAGTGAACACAAGGAATCAGTAAAACACAACAGATGTTTGAAAGTACGAACAGGAAGAGAGAAACTAACGAGATTCAGTTAGAAGCAACAAAAGTACTGAAGGCCCGGCCTGGCCCAACCATGGAGCAGGTCCATCGCTCTGCTTGACTCTGTGTGGCCAAAAGTGCTGGTGGGAAATATGTATAAAACACTTGGCACTTTTATGTCAGTACTTGTGTTTGACGTCAGTTTAGTTTCAGCACTATTCTTTGCACTGTGTGATTCATTCATGCTCTGCTGCTGCTGTGATATGATTATCGTGTGTGTAAAGTTACCAGGAAGAAATAATGTTACTTCAGACCTCAAAGCTGACACAGTAACTTGTGTATTCAGAGTTTCTGGCTGCCTCTGTGTGCATCTCTTGTCAAGTTATCACTGCAGCTGCTTTCTGACCACATGTGGCTCATTTGGATTCCTGGTGACTGAATGATTTCACTGCCCCGTAAAGAGGAAAAGGATGAAAATAACTTTCCTGTAGTTTCTTTATAGTGGGAGCCAGGTCGGCTCTCTGTATCACTGCAGCTGATTACTGGACTGTTATCAGCACTCTGAATCTGACTGGCTGCTGGAGACACACTTCAAACAAACTGACAGAGAAAGACAGATTCACTAGAAATAAACAGGACAAAGAGCCACATCTTTACCTGTTTTACCAGTTTTCCTTGCAGAAAAAGTAACTTTTCATATCAATGAAACAAGAAGAGCTCAGTTACTTAAAAATCTGTTAAAACAGTTGATAGTTTCTTTCATAGGCGAAACGTTGAGCCCCGAAACTGCAACACTTTTATACATTTACAAAACCAAAACATCTGACATCTGACATCTGACTAAAGATCATGTTCAAATAGTTTAACATCTGCTTTCAAAATAAATCACAAAAATATTACAAAAGTGAGACGTGGCCGAAATGCTGCTTCAGTGGAACTCTAAAATGGGTTCTTACCTAAAGTTTGATGATTGTGCTGATTAAAAAATGACATTGGAACAAAAAAAGACAAAGATGCTTTAGGTGTTAGTTTGATATTGAGATCTTTTTGTTTAGCTTTACATGCAAACTCTGATTTACAAAGAGAAGAACATGTATGATGTGTGTAGACCAGTTAGAAAGAGGGATGGAAAGCAGCTTCTCTACTTAAAGACCAGTTTGAGGAGGATGAGGATGATCGAGGCAGCTTGAAGAGTCCATGCAGAAAAGTGCAGACTGAATTTTTTTGAAGATCCATTCCATTATGTTTTGTCATCGTTCCCAGAAGTCTGTGGGTAATATCGTGACACAGTATTTTGATTTAAACTGTTTTTATTAGATAAAACATCAGGAAAAGAAAGACAAAGTAAGTGAAGGGAACGCTGGAGTCGAAATGAAACAGGTAAAAGATCCAGAGAGTGGGAGTGTGAGTGGGACGAAGAGACAAGAGAGAGAAAAAAAACACAGAGGAGGATGAAACAGAGAGGAAGAAATAGTTCAACACTTCCAGACAAGTCGCCTGCTAACTCATTAATCACTACAGCAAGCAAGACGGAGAGGAACAAAGAGGGTGAAAGAGATAAAGTTAGAGGAGATAAATGGAGGTCAGGAGGGAGGAGGAGAGGGAGGTGAGAGGAAATATAAGACAGAAACAAAGAAGAGAGAGAAAAGAGACGCAGGAGATCAACTACTGGAATATTACATGACATGGAAGCAGAGTGTTGTACTGCTGAACTGCACCGACAGCAAGACGTATTTTAGCCCCCTAAAAGAAGACACAGCTAAAAATATTTGTATTTATTCACATGTAAACTATATTTTGAACATTTCTGGTGCTTTACATTTGCCTCCGACAGCCCTTTCCTTTGGGATTATATTCCCTCAACCGTAAACGTCCATATTCCTACGCACACATTGTGTTGCACCGCACGTCAGCTGTTTGTGTCCAACTTCCAGCGGCCACAAATATTCAAAATACAACCTAGACTTAACAGGATATATGTATTTTTAGCTGTGCCTTCTTTTAGGGGCTAAAATACATCTTGCTGTCGGTGCAGTTCAGCAGATCAGCGCACTGCTTCCCTGTCGGTGCGATGTGCTGCTTCTCCAGCTGAACACTGAACAGGGATAAATACCTCATCAAAAGACCCAACTATCACTTTAATTGTTGGACTTTAAAGCTCCTTACTCAAATAGAAGTGTCTCATCACTGCCTCCTGCCATCCCTACAGAAATTAAAGTGTGTAAGAGCCAGAGACCAGGCGGATAAAGGGGGGCAGGAAAGAAAACAGTGCAGAGGAATATTACTGAAAACTGAGCAGAAAAACACTGTTTGGCCAGAAGTATGTGGACATTGCTCTCCATACTTCACACTTTTACTCAGTGGCTGTTCTTTTTGGTTTGGGCTGAGGCATCTGGAGCAGAGATTGAAACCATGGAGGACATGCAGTTATAGAAGCAGATACTTGCTGGCAGTTTTTGGATGAGAGAGAGTGACAAAGAGAGGAAGAGGAGATGAAGAGAAAGTGGGGGGTTTCTCTCTCTCTGTCGGTTTGTCTGACGGACGGTGACAACTCCACTTTAGTTCAGGACATTACATCAACCACAGCCTCTTCATCTGTCTCTACACCAGCTGCTTAACATCTCAACTGCTACACACACACACACACACACACACACACACACACACACACTTTAACTCTTTATCCGTTACCATCTAGTTGAATTTGTTGAGCAGACAAATACAGTAACATATTATGATCTGAGTTGGACTCCGAGCCAGCCAACACTCACTGTCACCTCTTTTCTCAGTGAACTGTGTGTGTGTGTGTGTGTGTGTGTGTGTGTGTGTGTGCGTGCTCTTGATTGTGTGCATACACACTGTAGTTGAACATGTTGAGTTCATGAACGAATCCATAACATAATTTCTGATAATATCGCTGTTACGCTCTGCAGCTGCTTTTTATCGCACTGATTTTCTAAAATCATTGAGACCTTTTAAAAGCACTTGAGTAAAGCCAGATACTGAGATATGTTTCACACACACACACACACACACACACACACACACACACACACACACACACACACACACACACACACACTTCCTCTAATCATCTGATCTGTTGCACATTGAGAGACCATGATTACACGCATATATAAAAACAAAGGGAAACCCCCTCGCTTCTCTCTCTGATGCGACGCACTGTGAGCCGACACCATTTAGGTAAACTTAACCAAAAAAGTTGGGATGCCTTTTGTAAAAAGTAAATAAAAACAGAATCCAAACTGTGTAATGAACTCCCTCCGTCTTTGTTTGTGAAGCACTGAGCCTTTCCAGGACACTCTCACCTGTTACCTGTCAGCCTGCTTACAGCTGTTTTTAGAGCATTTCACAACTTTCCCAGTGTTTTGTTGCCAGCTTATATGCATTTATTTGCAAATATAAGTAAAGTAGCGGTGACGCCCATTGCGATTCTCCCACTGGGGCCTTATTTCTTAACAAACTTTGCCTGGTAGTGAATGAAGAGGGACAAATAATTTATTGATTCTGTTTTAATTGAGTCATTAATCACACATATGTTTGTTTATTTAAGAGATTATTTTCCAAGTCAATAAAGTGTCAAACATCATATGTGTGATTCATGACACAGCTCAAACAGCATCACATATTTTTCTCTCCCCGTTGACTACTGTACGATTTATTTTTCTGATCGAGGTCCCATGAGGTCGAACAGAGGGGCCGTGACTTCAGCTCTCTATTCCACAACTTTCCCACTCTTCTGTTGCTCTTGTTCCAGTAGATCTGTACAAATTACAATGAAGCTGATGAGATAAAACATTGAATATATTGTTAAATATATGTTAAAAGGGATAAGTAAGGTACCACATGCTGTTGTGTTATTTATATTTTACACAGCATCCTGATGAAAAGTCATGGACAAAACTAAACACACATCGCAAATGCTTGACTGATCAACTGATGTATTATTCATAAGCCACATGCTGAGAAACAAGCTGACTCACACACCGCGTCCCTCTCTAATCAGCTGCTTTGATTCCCATTGGACGTCCATATTTACTGGGTTCATTTGTCAATTAGCTTTTCCCAGAGAAACGATGCTGTCAGCAGAACAGCTGGAACAGAAACAAACCCACAGTCAGCAACTTTCCCATTACTGTCCTGAGAGCTGTGTGTGTGTGTGTGTGTGTGTGTGTGTGTGTGTGTGTGTGTGTGTGTGTGTGTGTGTGTGTGTGTGTGTGTGTGTGTGTGTGTGTGTGTGTGTGTGTGTGTGTGTGTGTGTGTGTTTGTGCATAAAAAATGTGGTTATGAGCAGTATAGTGTATCAGTGTGTCTGATGTTTGCCAAATAAAAGAGCAGTACAGTTTGTATGTTTGTGCATATCAGATGGATTAGTTGTTAATCAAGCATGTAATCAGCTGTGTGTGTGTGTGTGTGTGTGTCGATGTGTGTGTGTGTGTGTGTGTGTGTGTGTGTGTGTGTGTGTGTGTGTGTGTGTGTGTGTGTGTGTGTGTGTGAGAAATTTATTAGTAACATAAAATGCGAGGGGTTAAATAAACGATAAGATCAATATGTGATATGTTCTTTCATAATTAATGACAGTTGGCAGACAGGAGACAAAATGATTGTTCACATAGTTCTTCTCTTATTTTCTTTTGCGAGACTGTGGCCCAAATGTTACCCAGGGGTAATAATCTACATTCTTATGACTTTCTAAGAAATCTTGAATATGAAGTTAACAGACAAAACATATTCTTTGCAACTGCAGCTGAGAAAAGAGGCTTCACAGCAGGTTCAGCTCAAACTGTTGAAGGAACAGTTGTAATTTCAAGTGTTCTCTTCATCATGGAAATGCATTTTTCTGTTCAGAATCATATCAAATCAAATTGATACCTCCTCTCTATTGTTGATTGATTTATGAGTGTGTGTGTCACTTGGAGCCCGGTGCAGTTAGCTACTGATCTCAGTCCATCTGATCATCGGGAAACTCAGTAAATCACAGAGTGTTCAGGCAGAGCAGCCGGAGGACGTTAGAGGGAAACCAGACAATATTTTCTCTATAAAATATGATCACAGTGAATAAAGTTTTGTGCAGTAACATGAAATCTGAGCTCTTTACGACTCGCTCACCGATCAAAGTTGAAATTTGATTGATGGGTTGATGACATGATTTTCTCGGTTGATATTAGTTGGTTGCAGCTTACGTATCTAATACGTGACATTTTGGTTTAAAGGGAAAAGACAAACTGTATTTTGATATAAGAAATATATAATAGAGTGGCATATATTGTTAAATAGCTGGACAACATGACAGTAGATGTGATCTAAAATGGTTAAAGAATAATAATTTAAGCTAGACTTTAAATAATAGTGCATGTTGTTCTTAAGACTGTAACTGTGGAAGATTTCCACTTGATTTGACTTCAGTTTGTATGATGGAAAAGTTTCATACCAGCTTCAGACGAATAGTTGAACACATGTTTCAGAGAACAAGGACGGTGGATATTGTTGTGAATTGTGTCCTCATCCTTTGATTGCAAAGTTTAGTTCTCCCACTTGTATGTAATAATATTCTTTAGTAATAGGATATATGTTTTTCTATAAAGTCTAATTTTGGACCAGAAGAGTTTCTGCTGTGTTGTGAGTCCAGATTTCCCCCGGTACAAAACACCCACATGCTGATGTTGCAGGGAAAGTATTTTATTTATGTGACTTGTTGTAGATGTAGATGATTTGCTGGATATTTCTGAATAGAAGCACCTGCTGAACGTCTGGCATTTCAGACAGAAGCACTGCAGAACTCTCCTGCTTTTAACTCTGAGTCATTTGGGCCAATCTTGTGAGCATTACATTGTTCAATTTCATTTCAAACTGGGTAAAAAAAAAAGCACTGTTTTGATGAAGTCTCTCTGCTGCCAAGACAGGTGGCCAAGGCAAACAAAGATATCATGTTATTTAATAATGAGTAAGAGCAGTATTAAGACGGGTGAAAGTGATCTTATTTGATGCTGTGGGCCAAATACGTGCTTAAATGAGTGAAAATCAATCACTCCCTGCGGTAGTGTACAAACAAAACACACACTTAGGCACAGTTCTCAAGATGGATACTGATATTTCATCACTGACGTCTTTTGAATGTTTGTGTTCTTGGACTTCGGTACGTGCCGTTTGTGTTTGTAATGATAATTCAGCCTGTCACTGAGTGCTTAAGTTACTGCCATTAATTCAGTCCACTTAGTGCTACGTGCTGTGTGACAGCGCCAGCAGCAGCGGCGAGCTCTGCTTTTATTCAGCTTTCATTTGGTCCAATTATATAAATAGCAGATAATGATGTAAAACAGATAAAACTAATTTTATTGATTCCCCAAAGGCAACCTGTGTGATTACAGCAGAGGTGGAGGCCGGTGAATAATGAATAAAACTTACTAAAGGCTATAAATTCAAATATAAACACGAGAGCGTGTAGTAAAGCTGACTGGTTGGTTGATAAAGTCACTGACATCATGTTTAAGAAAACCTTGATTACAAAACGGGCGGGACGCTGTGTAAAACAAAACACAGTGCATATACTAATCCTTTTGGACATCTACTGCATTAAAAACCAAACAAAGACAATATATTTAATGTTTAACTCATCAGCTTTATTGATTTTAATAAATATCTGCTTATAAGAGTGGACAAGGGCAACAAGAGATTGTGAAAGTTGTGGAATGCTCAAGAAACACCTGTTTGGAACGTTCCTCAGGTAAACGGGTTCACTGGTATGAGGTGATGGTATCTGGAAAAGCTCAGTCGTTCAAAAGTAAGATTGCAGCCAAGTTCAACACTTGATTATATAAAAGAGGTTACAACCGTTGCTCATGAACACTTCGTTCAACTGTTTGTCCTAATTTGCAAATGATTGAATTCTGATTTTATTTATATTTTTACACAGCTTGACAACTTCTGGGGAATCAGGGTTTTACGTTACGAGGCTGATAGTGTTCTCACTTTGTAAGTCTTTGTGTCAGAGCTGTCACTTTGTAAAAAAATCAAGATCGAACAAATTTGAAATGACATGCAGTTCATTCGAATTTATATTTACTGGTGTGTAGTTCAAAGATGATTGTGATCTCGTGTAGTCATGGATCAGAATCTCAACATGTTGACGGGCAGCTGGTGTGATCACGTTGCAGGACGGTCTCTAGTTAAATGGTTGTGAGTATGTGTGGGAATAGAACAGAATACAAGAGAGTGAAAAACACAAGTCTCAGCATCAGCATTGATACATTAGAGCGAGGATGCCAAACTTTCTCCTTTGAAGGGCCAAAATTGAAACTTAATGCTGAGACACTGACCAAAAGTCAGCACAGATGTATTGTATCCATTTTATTGTTAAGAGGCAAAATGGTGCTACGAAGTTTGCTTAATTGACTGATTTCCTGTGTTAAGTAGGTACTTTTCGGCTTCCTTGCTGAGATTATCAAATCCTACAGGATCCTACATGATTATGTTTACCTCACAAAAACAAATCTTCATGAGAAACCTGCAGCAGGACAGATTGGCGGGCCCACTTTGAGCTGCCCTGAGCTTTATAAACCAGCTATCCCAACTGACCAGCATGTACCACCTTTGCTTATGTTACTCAGTAATAATGAGTGCACACACACATACACACACCTTTAAATAACACATGCAAAGCCAATAACACACCCATAAACACACAGCCATCCAAACACGTTCACACACTCGGGTGGGATTGGAAAGTCATTATTTTGCCATTACTCGGTTTTCTCTGGAGGTCTCATGATAAACAGTCACTGCTTTCAAAATGTCGTCACCTCTCCGCTCCAAAGAAAATGTGAAGTGGAGCTGACAATGTACAGATGTTGAACTGCATCATGTATCTTTATCATATGTAAATATATTTCAGTCCCGGCTAAGAATAAGATTTGTTCTGTGGATTATGGATAAAACAAAACACTTGTTCGTCTGGATCTTTATAGTTCAAACATGTTAAACACTGCAGCTCAGATAACGATTGTTTCTAAAGTGGATAAAACACTTTCAGAGATTAGCTTCATGCCGTTTAACGCTTCCAGAAACACATTAGCTCACACAGCTCCAGCTTCCATGTGTGACTGAAATCAGACTTTGATCAGAGACAGATCACAGTCACACGGGCGTCTGTTTACTCCACCGCAAACTCTGTACAGACACTTTGGATTTGCTGTCCTTCCATTTGATGTGCCCCCAACTCAACACATTCAATCACCTCATTTATGTTGTTTCAGTGGAAAGTTTCACTGCTGCATGGTCCAACCGCTTCAGTGGTGTTTCCCCCACTGGGTTATACACTGGCTGATATACTGCAGTATGTTTATATGGATGTAATCACACTAGTGTTAGTTTCGGAGCTCAGAAGAATTCAGTTAAACTGTCACTGCCGCTGTCAGTTAGTTTCAGTTAGACATTCTGTCGGAGCAACTCTCGCTGGCAGATCAGTGACCAACCAAATGTTGATAAGCAACTTTTATTCACCCATTTACACCATCTCGAAATTAGTTTGAGATATGGATGCATGGATACGTAGTAAAAGGCAATTGATATGAGTTGCATTATTTTTAAGGACAAAAAAATGTTCGCAAAACTCAACATATAAACAATCCAGTAGAACACTAAGATATCTCAATATCCCTGACTCATTTTTAGAAGTGTAAGTGCACTAAATGGAGAATTTTCTTTGATTCTTAGATGATTAATCCTGTATTTTACTTCATGCTGACTCAGTTTGACTTCTAAATGCTGCATCGTAGGCAACTGGATGTGTTTCTGTGTCTTGGAAGATGTTTCACTTCTCATCCAAGAGACTTCTTCTGTTCTAACTAACTGGAGAGGAGCTGAAACACGTCCAGTTGCCTACGATACAGCACTTAGAATTACAATGACCTGGATGACTGAGAAACCTTCATCAACACTCAGCTTGACTTGGTTTGACTCCACACGCCAGCTCAACAGGGATTTGCATTTCCACCACAACAGGCCACCTGCTCTTTAACTAATGATCCGTTTGTGCTCAGTTGTTGTCAAAGGAGGGTCTGCAAATACTCTTTTCACCAGAGTATTGTTGAAGAATAGCTGCCAGACGTGGAGACGGGGAGTCATCGCTCACTTCGACCTCACTTCTGAGAAGGTCTATCTCAAGCTCAGTTCAGAGTGGTAAACTTGTAATGGAAAAGCAAATCAGTGTGGCATGGTTTGACTTGGCACAGCCAGTAATGCCGGTGGAACAGACCCAGTGGTTTGTTGCTGGTTGGCACAGTCGTGATGGACTCCTGTCACCCGCTGCTTGTTGGGGTTGGCGTGTCTCTGGTAAATGGTCGCCTCGTGTTCCTAAACTCCTCTGGGACTTCTTGTCTGTTATCAAACATGTTGGATACTTTCACTGTAGTGGTTGAACAAGCCAAATCATCACTTTGGCCCACTTGAAGATGGAAATTACAGTCAGACAAGCCAACTGGACTCCTACACAACAACGTCTGCTGGTGTCTGGCCTAAATTGTCTAAATATAGCAGGAGTTCAACAGAGATGTCCAGTGAATAAGTCATCGTCATGCTAAATGCTGCAGTGGTCAGCAGCTTATCAGAAGCTTTTAGGACTGGAGAGCTACACTTATAACATTAGTGGCTGGAGTGTGTTGTTGCTTGTTGCAGAGAGCCTCATTCAGCTGTTAGACATTCACACAGCTGAGTTATTTGTGTGGAGGAGGTTTTAAAACAAGAACAAATCTGTTAAGTCAGGTAACTGAAAATATATTCCTGGGCATTCCTTGTTTGCAACAGGTTAGAAAGTGTGTGATTTCTTGCACTGTAACAGCTGGCGATGTGAGACCAGTTGTGTGTTCCAGGACGAGTACAGTTCACTGTACCAACATCAGAGTCAGCACATCGTCAGCTCAGCGATGTTTGTTTTTACAGTTTAACACACTGAGACCTTTACAGCATCACAAATAAGCGCTGTGGCACCCAACAACTGAGCAGGACCCACGCTGAGAGAAGCATGTATGTCAGAGCAGCCGTCACACAGCTGATTCACACTTATGAAACTTTTTTTTTTTTTTTACTTATGAAAAGCATTTTTTTCAAAACATTTTTCTGACGTACGTCCCATTTGGTTCAGTTATCATGTAATATCTTGTTAAAGGGCCAGTTCACCCCAAAGTCAGAACATACTTACTTACACAACAGGTACGTTTCTTCTCACCTGTAGTGCTGCATATCCATCCTGATCGTTTTGGTGTGAGTTGCAGAGTTTTGGAGATATCTGCTGTCGAGATGTCTGCCTTCATTCCAATATAACAGAACCAGATAAGCGCCCAAATATTTGAAAAATTCAACAGCAGTGTTTCATTCCAGAAATCATGACCCAGTTACAGACCATGTTGTGAGCAATTTCACATAGAAACCATTTCTTTATGTAGTGCCATGCAGAAGCAATCACATGTCTACTCATCTAATCCTCTAACTCACCCAGAGATTCCACCGAGTGGTTGAGTAGGCTACGTCGATAAGCGCTCATGTTATCTGTTTCAAGCATGCACACTGTTTTATTTTAAAAAACTGACTGGATGCACTACATCACCTGATTACCTGTCCGGCTTGATCTGAAAACTTTGCACATCTTCTCTGCGACCGTAACGCAGCTGAGAGCACGAGCCTCTTATTTGACTGGATGGATTCTTCTCTCTGTGCAGAAAAACTAAATGCTTTCGCTCCTAAATTCAGTTTCACATCCCAAATAAAAAGATATGTAAAAAGGAAGTTTGCCAATAATGTCTTTGTAAATAAAAACATACCAATGACAGCAATGATAAGACCGGCTCCCAACCTCAAGTTCACTGAGGTGGCATTTCAGTCCTTCAGCGCTCTTTTACTGTGCTGTTGGCCATTCGGTGTTTGTTTATGTGAGTCTGAGAGAGGAATCTCTCCTTTTGGCCCGCCGCTGCTCGTTCCCTCCGAGCAGCCGGGTCAAAGCACTCAGGCACAGTTTGGGGGAAGCCAGCACCATCTGAATTGCAAAGAAAACAGAAAATCCACCTCAGGCTCAGTTCTAACTTTATGATAACACATAATTAATCGGCTGGAATCTGCTGGCGCAATCAAATGTAGCCTTAACCCGCACCTCCGTGTAATTACAAGCTCAGGACAGAGCGCATGAAGTGAGTTTTGGGGGGAAAGTTTCTCCATATGAACAAACAACTGAGAGGAAGTGTTTACAGCACGTCTGGGCAGAAATTGTTGACATGTTTTTGTGTATTGAATTTTTTTGGTTTTGCAGGATGCTCGGTTTGTTGATTTGCCGATGGCAGTGTCTGTAATGAAAGTGTTTCTCCGGAGGGGAAACAAACGCTGTGGAGAGGTTTGCTGTCTGTGCTGCAATCTCTCCGGGGAGGTCGCGTCTGGACAGAGAGTGTCAGTGTCGGTATCAAGCGGACAGTCAGCCCACAGCGCTGCCTTCTGAAGACTCTGTCAGCATTCGCTGCAGGCTTAAAGGGTCGTTTCACCCAAATCACAATGATACATATTTTCCCTATAACCGCCTGGTGACATCGGACCATATCGGACTATTTCCAGAGCAGTCTGTGCATGTGCGAAATTCCTGAAGTCCATAATCTTAATGATTCTGTCTGGGTAGAACTATTCCATGTAAGAGCAGGTTTTCCTAAAATGATTGAATTATGGAGTTAGAATTACTTTTGGAACGTTGCATAAAATTCAATCTGGCTTTGAAATTTGTTTTGGGAACAGAAATTGGTCACGCTGTGATGAACCTACGGAACGAAACCATCATGGAACCAATAATGTAAACTGTGCAGCCCAGTCTGGTGTGTGAGTGTATGTGGAGACTGCTCATTGAAAAAAGATGCTACCTCCAGAAGTATTGAGTTAAAGATTGTTTCTTTTAACGTCTAATATTGATGCGCGCTCAACTAGACTGGGCTCGAAGACAGCGCCTTAAGTGCTCAATTGAAGCCTGCTGAAAGTAACAAATGTGTTGCGCTGCACCTTGTGCAGGAAATTATCA
This sequence comes from Diplodus sargus, assembly GCA_903131615.1. Taxonomy (NCBI): domain Eukaryota; kingdom Metazoa; phylum Chordata; class Actinopteri; order Spariformes; family Sparidae; genus Diplodus; species Diplodus sargus. The sequence goes on along the minus strand of CAEMYA010000747.1, from coordinate 43,473 downwards.
AAGGAGGAACTTTGGGTTTAAAGGTATTAGAGTCAAGTGGTAAGTCAGAAAAACATAAAAACTGCTGTAACGCGCCACCAGTAAAATCCTGCCGTCACCTAGTATTGTTCTCAGAAGCGTCGCAGCAGAGTGAACTGCTTTAAATCCAGACAGTAAGTCAGGGATTCTCTTTCACTTGTGTGAATTATAAAAAGTCACAAACTTGCTGAAAGCCTGAAAATGACCTGTCTTAAATCGAAATTATAATTAAATAATGAAAGAACATTTAAACGCTTGTGTTTTGTAAAATAATCGTGAAAGTTAGCCTGAAGTTATGAAACAAATTCAGGCTAACTTTGCTCTCACTACACTCGTTTCAGAACCGAAGCGCGTAGATCAGATGTCTGGATTACGTTCCGTTAAGTTCAAGATTGCTTTTAAAATTGCACCGGGAAACTTTTAGGTTCCTCCAGCTGCAAATGTAAATGAGTTATTGGCTGAAAACATTTAGAATTCATGATTGAATTGAAATTTTTTCTAATGTTTCTTGTGAACAGAGAACTGATTTCAGTGAACGGAGTCTCTGGTGTGTCAGTCCACTGCAGCTGACAGGTTTATTTTATATCCACAAATCTTCCCTCCTGCAGATTTAATGAACTGCGATTAGATTAACGTGCTGATTTGTTGTCTGATGCGTCCTGGGATCAGGTGAGGGTCTGCGAGTGAAATCCATCCATTGGCTGTTGTGGTAAAACAGAGTCGTCTCTCTGACCGACAGACCACCAACGTTTTATGAGTAAACAAGGAATAAACAAAATGCTTTGGAATAAACAAGCGTTTGGGAAGACCGCACAGTGATAACAGCTACAGAGAGAAACATGATTATTTAGATGTCACACTGTAAGTCGCCATCTTCGTTTGCATCTTACACAACTGTTTTATTTATCAGTGAGCTCTGGTGGACCAGTGAGGAACTTCTGAGATATTTTTGAATGAAAATCAGTTGTTTCTGATTGAACTTATTTTCCGCTGCAGCTAAGAAATTCAGTTGATTTCCCTTTTTAATCAAATTACTGTATAACTCAAAAAACTTGCATTAAAACTCTTTTAAATTGATGCTCAGGGTGTGAAGGCAGCATCGATCGAAGGGTGTAACATTTTAATCCAAAGTCCTAAAATCTTTATCACTACAGTGCGACCTAATGCATCCTGCAGAGAACATCATCATCATGCTGAGCATCACGAATATCTGCTTTTCTGTTTTACATCCAAGTGATGATGTCAACATGTGTCCGTATGTATTAAATGTAAGCATCTAAAAACACACTCCAGCTCCCCTCTGTGTACAAATCCTCAACATTTTTCATGGAGAGTTTGATGGGAGTGTTTTATGGTCATCGGTTACACTCAGATAACAGCTCGAACCCACACACATGTAGCTCTGGAGAATGTGAGTTACCTTCAACATGTTTCGGACCTCACGCGATTACATGTGCAGCCATCAGCAAGATTTACAAGATTTAAAATACTGCAGAAATGGAATTTAAAGAAAACGAAGATGACCCGTGTCCTTTCAGACTCAAAGTTTCTATGACACTCATCTCAGTTGATGGTTTTATTTGTACTCATTTCCTGTGAAAGAAATCTCAAACTCAGCAGGAGTTCTACAGAACGTCTGACAAAACCATCAGCACAAAACTGTGTGGGTCCATCTTCACTCTCCTCTGCTTCACAGACTGACTTTTTGTGCCTAAACCTAGCCAGACCTTAACCACAGCACAGTCACAACATTGTATTGAAATGTAGAAATATAACAGATTCATGGTTTGCAGAAACATACCATGCCAATACTTATAGGCCTCTCCAGGAGCCATTTTGGGGTCTTGAGTCGGACTTTGAGACGCGACACATGAGATGACAAACAGCCAAGAGGAGACTGTAAGTGAGATTTATCTCCTGTTCAAAAGGCCACCGAATTAGTTAGCAGAGCAGACAGACTGTTATCAGCTGGACAGAGATATAATACTCCTCCACTGTGTGTGTGTGTGTGTGTGTGTGTGTGTGTGTGTGTGTGTGTGTGTGTGTGTGTGTGTGTGTGTGTGTGTGTGTGTGTGTGTGTGTGTGTGTGTGTGNNACAGCAGTGAGTTGGCATGGTGGGAGATTTCAGTTGCCATAGAAGTAGACAAGCTGAGGGACAAAGGGAGGACGGACAGATGGAGGGGTAGAGATGAAGAGGAGGAGGCGGAGGAGGAAGAAAGAGCGACAGAGACCAAAATACTGTGAAGAGATGGAGAGAATTTTGGGCATGGAGGAGGATGGATGGATGGAGGGAAAGGGTACAGCAGTGAGAAGTGAAGGAGTGTAAAGATGGTGGGTGAGATATCAGATGAATAACAGATGAACATGAGGAGGTGAGAGCAGTGAAGGGGGAGAGAGGGGGAGTGAAAGAGGGAGAGATTCCCAGTGACTTGTGGCCGAATGCCAAACTGACCAAAACCACGCAGGGCTTCTTGGAAAATCTCTCCTCGTTCTCTCTCTCTTTCTCTCTCTCTCTGACTCACACCACACACACACACACACACACACACACACACACACACACCTGGCATGCGGCCAATCACCACAGCCACTGAGGGGTTCAAACATTCCCTTTTTATCGGCCTTAAAACGAGCGATTTCAAAACGTTCTCTCTCCTCCCTCGACTCTTTGGGGACTGCAGGTAGTCAAAACCCTGAATGCATTCAGACGTATGAAAGTCTTTTTTATTTTCCTTTTCATGCTCTTAATACTCAGGGGGATATATTTGGCTTTCTTTTGCATAGTTTCACTTTGAAGAGAAGCAGAAGTGATTGGAGAGAGTGAAGGACAGAATCAAACCCAGGACGCTGCAGATAAGATGAGATGAGATAAAACTTTATTGATCCCCAGAGAGGAAAAGTTTAGATGCTGCAGCAGCACAGGGACAGAAAATGTTATAGATGAACTGAAAACATTTAAAAGATAAATCATTAATTAGATAAGTATGTAGAATAAAAGTGGACTTAAAAAAAGAAACTATACAAAAGCAATTAAGCTCAAATTTACAAGTGAAGCTGTACACATGTAGATTCAATTTGACTTTTAATTTCAATGTCCCGACTCAATTAAATTGAAAGAAATTAAAATCCAGTACTGTTTTCCCAGCACAGGATTTGGTTTTATGCCCGGACAACTGTCACGTACATTTTCACTACCGCTGTTTTACCACAACAGCTCAGAAAATATAATCAGCCCAACATCTCTGTCGGCTGCTCGTCTTCCTGCACACAAGATAAGTGGCAGTAGGTGAGCTGTGTCGTTGTTCACTTGTTAGATATTCACACTTGTGAGAGAGAAATACTGGGAAAAACAATCCTGCTTTTGATTTCCTCGATGGAAATTGTAGAATCATTTCAATCAAGTTTAGATTTGGAGTTGAAATCATGGCGTTCCTATTAAGAGTGCTATACTGTCTCAGTCGTAGTTACGAAGGGAACAAACACAAATAGACTAAAAATGCTTTTGCTTGCTGCAAAAAGAAAAAGTTCTTCAACAAACTAAGAGTGTCATTCCTGTTGGTTCTGACTCTTCTTGTCCAACAGGTCAGATACACAAGTGTTAAGATGATCACGCAGGTTGTTACATAAACAAAACCAACTTTATTTGAAAAAGAAAATGAGAGCAAAAGTTAAAAACGTCCTGCACCTTATCGTCACCTCTCTGATACTGTGTCCGAACAGCTGGAATCTTGGTGTAATGGATTCAACATGCTTAATCACTTTATTCAATTAGTGAAAACATGTCTGCTCCCCAAGACAGGTGTGTTTTAGAAGAAGTCAAGCCAGGCAGAGTTGTAGTTGAGCTTTGAATGTAACGTAACCTTAAATGATTTCAGATGTAATCTTTGTGATGACGCGACCTTCAGGGCTTCTCACATGGCGGCTTTTAAATCTTCGGAGGTGTGTAAAGTGTCCGTCTGCCCTTTCACCTGAATGAGTTACTAGTCTCAGCAAAGAAATTAAAGCCCACCAGACGTTTCTGATGATCATTAGCACTCTGAACTGTAACTCCTGCTCTCTCACAAGCCACATTATTAGTCTCACTCTCGCTTCCTCTTTCCATCTCTGTCTGTCTTTCTTCTCCACAGAGAACCGAAACATCTTCCGACCACAATCACTGTTTCTTCTTCTTTTACCAAAATCACTTCAACCGCACTGTCTATCATCCAGTCAGTGACTCCATCATCGAGTGGCGTCCGTCCAGCACCATCTGTTCAAACACGCTGTCAGAGGAGCGCTATGACAACACCGGTCATTAATACTTCATTAAACGCCGGCTTTATTTATTGTCACAGTAAATAGATTGGGACATACAGGTAATGTTACAGACGTGTCTTTCTACGGAGACTTAAACGTCTCTTTCTGTGCAGTTCAGTGAGTGAATGTACTGTTCTGTACAGTGAATTAACCGCCGCTGCACTTCATTTATTTATCCTACACTTCTCCTGCAGCCTGTTCTCCTGAATCACATTTGTAATCCAACCAAACTATCTCTCTGTTTGCATTCTTCACTTTGTTTGAAACCTTCTTTTATACATAAGAGCATTAACCTCCTGTCGCACATTTTCCTTGAACCAGACGGTCACTCAGCGGGACGAGTTATAACCCTGAACTGAAGCAATAATTCTCAAATAACATATTTCCTAACCAGCCATAACTCACCGTGCTGTGTCTTTGCCCTCGGATGAGCATTCATGAACTGATTGTACCTTCAACCCTCTGACTCGTCTGGAGAGCCGGTCTCTAAAAGTCTGGCAGGATGAATGAAGCAGGTCCATGTTGCTGATAAAAGAAAGAAGACAAATGTTGCTTTTAACACTGAATCTCTGAAGTGAGTAGAATCGTTAAGATGATCTCCTTTCACACTGAGCCTGGAGTGGATCCACACCCTCCTCCAACTCATCCTTCATTTTGATCTCATCTACACCCGTAAAGTTTCTTGACTGCATGTTGCTCTGTTGTGACTCTGTGGCTCCGTCAAAGTTTGTTCACAGACTGACAGACAGACCTTAAAGCATCCGTTTTAAGATGCTCAAACTGTGTCAGTAGTGTGATGTGGTGTAAGGGAGTGATTCTGGTTGCAGACTGAGGAACCTGTCTGGAAACACTGATGCTGATCTTCCTCAGGTTTAAAGACAGAGTGAGAAATAGAAGAAGACATTTCAGGGTTCCACTTCATGACACCTTTAACCTGGTTTACTCACAACACCGGAGCACTAAAGTGTATTGTCATGAAACAAACAAGTGACAGTTAAAGTTTTACAACAAACACACACTTGTAGCCTTAAAAATGTGCATCTGCACACTTGCACAACTACACACACACACACACACACACAAACCGCTGTGTTGACTTAGCCCATCTGGTCCTGATTGTGGCGAGATGATTGAGATGTTTGTCGTGGCTGCAGTCGTGACCCGGCAGCCTGAGACACACACACACACACACACACACACACACACACACACATATACATTGCGGATTGTCGCATTTACTGACACACACTCACTCATTCATTCATTTACTCATGAACAGAGCTGTAACCCTTCAACAAGCTGACTGTTAGTCATCGAACACACAGTTAGAAAGTAACATGAAGTGTATTTCAGATTTTAATTTCTTGTTCTTTTCTTTTCTCTTCTCATCTGTTGTCCTCATGTGTCTCGGTGGGTTTTGACGCAGTCGTCTTGGCTGTGAATTATTCTGCTTTACAAGACTTTCATGTGAATCCTGATGCAACAACATAAAATGCTGACTGGGCATAAATAGTTTTAAACATCCTCAGGAAACATTTAAAGTTCGCTTCAGCTGGATTTGTTTTAAGCTAAATTAACCAAACTTTGTTTTGAATTCTTTAGAAAGATGTAAAAATGTAATTGCAGATCAGTAAAATAACTCGGATGTAGGCTGTGAAACAGTCTTCTTGGCTCTGAGTTGATCACTTTGAGACTTTTATGTGAGTCATGATGCAACAAAATAAAAAGCTGACGGAGCATAAATAGTTTAAACTTCCTCAAAAAACATTTGAAGTTTGCCAGAGCTGGTTTACTGCCATTTGTTTTAAATTAAATAAACTAAACCGATCAGTTCAATAACTCGTGTTAAAAACATGTTTTTGTGCCGTTGCTTCAGTGAAGCGTCTTTCGTTGGCAGCCAGTCGACTCTGACTGTTGACTTGTGTTTATCTCGTAAAGCCAAAGCTCTGTAACATAGTGAGAGTTAGATTAATTACCAGGCGTCAGAGCCAACGCTCAGTGGTTGATTTTATTGTTTTCTTCACTTCATATTTTCGACAGAGCTGCACCAGATTGATGCATTTAACGCAAAGTTGAGCAAAGCATTCGTCTGGGGGATCGTGTCTCCGGACCCCCCTGCAGGTCGTAGGTCCGCCCACCATACTGTAGTCTCACAAAGTCCTGTGGGAAAAACTCTGAAGTCAGATCTTAAAATCCAGTCGGTAAAGAATCTGTCCGCCGGCTGCAGGAGGTAGAAACGGTAGCAACATGTTGACGGTCGTGTCCTGCAGTCACAGGTGGACATGTGGATTAACAGCAAAGGAAAGAAGTCTGAAAACGTTGTTGTAATCTTTGCGTTTTGTCCCAGTATTGATTATTTCACCACTCTGGGCCTGTGACGGTGATTTAAAAGAGACTATGTGAGAAGTTTAGAGGTGAAATATCTCTTTGATAAAGAACTTGTAGACATCAGAAACATGTGACAGGGACCTGAAGCAGGCAGAAAGTTTAAAACCTTAACAATATATTTTATTTTACTCATGTATTGAATATGTTGGAGGTTAGAGGCACGATTACAAATACACGTATTTATCATATTAGATTTAAGATATTAATGAAAGTTTACTCAGAATTTTATACAATGTAACTGACAACTAACACTGGAGGGCGCCAATGTTAGTTTAAACAAATTGGCTATTTGGAGGAAACTTGTAAGAAGCTTGAGAGAGAACTGTGTGTGTGTGTGTGTGTGTGTCAGCCTCGACTCTGCTGGCTGTAGATTGTAGGATGTTGTAACAGAAGATTTGATTCAATCATGATTTTTTTTGGGAACATCTTTGTTTGTGTTTGGCCCACTTCAGATTCAGAGCCGCCGTCCTGCCGTCCTGTGGGAACGAGGTTCAAAATAACAGAACTAAGTTGAACCCACGCCACTGCTTTCCCACTCCTACCTCGCCCGTAAATTTAGTTTTCCCATAAAAAGCATTAAAAACTACTTTAGCACCAAGTAAAGAAAGTGATATGTTTCTTGTTTTATTCGCCTCATATAAACACTGGACGTGAACTTACGTGAGAAGAACAGATGCATTAATGTGCAGAATAACAAAAAGATGGAAATGATGTCGGGTGTTCTGACTGAGTTCTGACTGATCAGAGTATCCGCACGGCCAATTTAACCCTGATTGAATCTAAATGGAGAGCAGGTAGTAGCTCAGGCTGCAGGGACTTGGCCCGAGGACGTGCGGGTACACCTCCTGAGCACCACCAAGGTGCCCTTGAGCAAGGCACTTGAACCCTAACTGTTCCGTGGCGCCCCATACAGGCAGCCCACTCTGACACATCTCCACTAATCAAAGGTCCTGTTGGTGCATGTGTTTGTATTTCAGGCCCATCTTCTAAATAAGACAAACACATGTACCAACAGGACCTGCAAAATAAGACCAATGTTAAAGAAACAGTTCACACATAAATTAAAACACTGTCATTATCTCCTCCCCTCGATGCTGATGGAGATTTGTGTGTTACGTAGTCCACAAAACATTTCTGATCAACGCTGCAGCATTTTCCCAAACATCTGAAGTGGCTGGGGACGTTATTAACTCCCCAGAATCATTCGAGAATCAGAAACTGCTAATTTCCAGTCAGAGATGAAGCAATTCTTCACACACTTCACGATAAGTGTGATACAGAAAGTGAAAGAGAGGAGGAGTGAAGGTTTTGGAGGGTTATGGAGACTCAGAGAGTGTAAAAGTCAGCCACCCTACAGAGCGATATTTCCCTGCAGTGTGTCAAGTGGAGCGCTGCTCAGAAAACGAAGCCTCGGGCTGTTGGCCTGTTCTGCTGCTTCATAACGCTCTGAGCTTCAGCCAAAACATCTGGACGCTCTGATACTCAGAGACACGCTGCAATAATACAACAAGCTCAAGAGCTTTTTCCAAGAATATTATATCATTGTTTAAGCTGAAGGCTTTCAAGCAATGTGATAAAAAGATATGAACTGAACTGAAACAGGATCAGTTGTCGCTCATTGTAAAATCCATCAGTTTCACACATAAGTCAGTGTTTCCAGGATTGGAAGCACAACTGCACATATGAAAAGTGGTAAAAACCCCTCAGTGTCTCCAGAGCATCTGTGTGACTTCTTGTAAAAGTCTTCAAAAGAAACTGAAAGTTTAAAATGAAACACTTCTGTTGCTTTGGAGTCAGAAAGACGTGAGTTTACCTCAGGTCTGCAGGCGTCAGGCTGCTACCAGGACACTGTGGATAATGTAGTTGGTTAAGTGACAAAGACACTCAGTGAAACATCATCACCGCTCCATCAAAGTGAGGAGTTAAGCTTTGTGCACATTGAAGCACACAGGGCTCTAACAGGGCTTTGCCACAGTGTCCGACAGAAGCTGCCCCGGCTGAAAGTCACTGCAGCGGAATGATTCAGTTTCTGTTGGCAATTCAAGGAACGGCACCAGCATCTGCTCTCTGCAGCTCAGCTTCTCTCTGCTGAATTCTTCAGTCATATACTTGAATAAATTCTGCTGAATCATCATAAACCTCCACTGCACTTTAATTTTGGTAAGGAGCAGCGTTCAGGAACAGCTGGGACAAATCCTACTGATTCTACCTTTAACTTTAGCAGTCTTTGAATTCTATTAATATGACGTGAGCTTCAGTTAGCTTTGACCACAAATGTCCTTCAGAGGGAGACTTTTTACTCTGAGACTCTGAGTACATGTCAGAGTAATCTATTACTTTACTGGAGGAAACAAGCTGAGTCAGCAGTTCTACATTTACACAAGTATCTGAACTTCTGCTGGAGGAAACAATGTGTGTATTTTTTGTCACCTCTGTTTTGCACTGAACATAAACACGGTTCATACTGAGCAGTTGTTCCCAAACTACACTCCGACCTCGGTGGAGTCACTGCGGTCTGGAGCTGCCAGCTCAGATCCCGACACACTCCAGCGACCCACCGTGCACTTGTTACCCCAGATCTCTATCGGTGCTACTTGCCTGTGCGTCAGTCTTGTTATCGGGGCTGTTTGGTGACCCAGCTCCCCCCACCTCCCTCTGTGAAGTCACCCAGAGGGCCAGATCACAGCGAAGCCAACATGTGGTTTGAGTTAGCGTCGCAGAAACAAGCCCTCCATACGTGGGGCTGTCTGCGTAGCTCGCTGGTCAGCTTGTGTAGTTTGTGTGTGTGTGTGTGTGCATGCTTGTATGAATGTATGCCAGTTTCTGTCTGTGTAAAGAGGAGGTGTGTGTGTGTGTGTGTGTGTGTGTGTGTGTGTGTAGCTCTAATTCTGCAGCAGGAAATAAGGGTCAATTAAAGAGTCAGCACATTGTGTCTCTGGAGACTCGATGAAAAAATAACAAAAGACCAAAAAAGAACCTGCTGAACTTTTCTTGTTTGTTTCAATTATTCTCAATTTCTTTCTTCTTTTTGGATCTTAAATCTTAATTCTCTCGATCGCTGACAACATTTTGTGTTCATGCCTGTGTAATCAAAGCATTGCAGCTATTCTGAGCCTCTGTTTCCCTCGACGTCTCTGTGCTGGTCGGACTGAGCAGCAGCCAGGTGGAGATTTTGGCCTTCGTCAGAGTTTATCTGCGCAGCATCTCAGGAAGCAAAGCAGGAGGGAGAAACGAACCAGCTCGTTCCAGATATTTTCTCCTTGTTTGATTGTTTGATTAGCTTTCTGTCCTTGTTCCAGCTTAGCCCAATACACTCGCTCACACAAAAGTCCCTCCAAGAGGCCACTTTGATTCGTATCTGCGCTCGTAAAATCATTTTCTGATTGAACAGAGCGATTCTTGTTTTAATCTGAAGCTGAATTGAAGCAGACTAAACATAATAACTCTTGAGTAACTTTAATTGAGTAGTGAAAATGAGTAATAGTGCTGTCAGCATGCATGAAGAATGATGCATATGATAAAGTCAATCAGCGGGGATAAGATCAGCAGTTGAAAGGAATAAAACCATGAAAACATAACGCTGGTGAAACCGCAGGATTCGTCAGCACTCGTGAAAAACGAGGCAGCTGTCGACCTTCAGCAGTCAAAACAAACACACTTAAATCAAACTGAAACGGCTCTTTTTTGGGTCTTTTGTATTTTAATTTCTCAAAGTCGTGAACAGATTGAATTGAAAGTCAAGTTGGTTGTGAGATATTTGACTACTTGAAAGAAATCTGACACATATCTCAGGTGTTTCTCTCATGATTCTCTCGACATCATGAGGCAAATCTATGTCCAGGTGTGGAGGATATCTTCGTTAACATTGTGTGTTCATGATTTCACTCTAGAGGATGTGAAAGCTTCTGCATCACGGTGGATCAGACGATTTAGTTTGTGATAGATTTTGCAGGTGTCGCCATCTGCTTCTTGTCTAAATGTTAAATATATTAAATATTAGATATGTATGACACGTTTGAATAGCAGCTGATGACTTAATCTAAAAATATGAAGCTCATGCTGATAAGTTGTTGATTTGATATGAATGAAAGTTTAATTTGGAGAATGTGTTACCTGAAAATGACGCGACTCGATCCCTTGATCTTTCTGTTGGAAAGTCCAACTGTGAAAAGATCAGAAAAGATCTTTGGCCCAAACGTCTTTTGCTCCTGAAACTGAAAACAAGTGTGATGATTAAATGTTTTTGTGTTTGGAATCATTTAAGAAAAGTGATATTGAGCAGACTCAGATGAATTCCGCTCCCAGTGACTCATCAAACAGTGTGGTTGGTTACTGGTCGTCCCACTGGGACCAATTTGTTTGTTGGTGCAGCGATATATTTATCAACTCTCTGTGCTTCTCAGTGGCGCTGATATCCTGAAGTCGTGGAGTCTGAGGGATGAATACGCGGCCGCATGGATGGATTATTTATTTGTCAGGGGTTAAAGGTCACAGCATGGCAGTGCGAGCTGGCATCGGATGATATTCCCAGAGATGTAGAGACCTGCAGCTTTATATACCAGACCTCCTGACATGTTTGAGTGTTCATGTTTGATTTGGTGGACCTGATGCACTGAATGGGAGGTTTCAGCTCTCACAATCAAGTATTTCAACGCTGAGCTTCTGGAAAGACTCAACAGAACTCATTTCACTGACTGTATTCTGTGGGGAGGAAGAAAAACCGGAAACACGTCATCTGTCCAGTTTCTTTCTTTGCACACAGTTTTATTCTCTGTTGTGTTTATCTTTTTTAATCCACAGCTGGAGAACGTCATTCAGAAGAAAATGAAGCCGGACATCTCTAACATACCGCCGCACGTCGTCCACAACCAAACCGCCACCATGCTGGAGATCGGAACAAACCTCCTCACGCACACGGCGGAGCAGACTCGCAAACTCAACGTGGTAGAAGCCAAGGTACCGAGCTGCTAATGTCATTACCTCGTTACTTGAAAGCAGATTTCCTGGATCTGATGTCTTGTCCTCCACCAGGTGCTGAACCAGACGTCCCGTATAGAGATCCAGCTTCTGGAGAACTCTCTGTCGACCAACAAGCTGGAGAAGGAACTGCTGCTGCAAACGACTGAGATCAGTCAGCTGCGAGCAAAGAACAGGTAGAAAAGTCAAAGATCACACTATTGAGGGACAGATTCTTAGTAAAGCTTGTTTATTAAAGGTTCCATATTGTATTGTTATTATAAAGCAGATGTAGGTTTTATCTGGTCTGCAAATGTAGCAAAACACCGGGAGAAATGCACAAAGTCCATATTTAGAAACTGACTTCAAACAAGCCGTCAGGACTTCAGTAACATTGTGATCTTGGATGGACACCATGAGAAAAAATTATGTGTTTTTGAACAGTATGAATTTAAACATTTCTTAGCAGACACCCAAAATAAAGGTACGACCCTGAGAGGAGGTGATACGGGACCTTTAAGTGACTTTCTCCCACTTTGAGCAGAGTCTCATACCTCCTTTACACTGGACAAAAAAACACGAACATCTGGATTTTGTCTGACATGTGAATGTGTACAATCAGCATTCATTCCCACGTAAAACTTCTCTGAGTGTTTATGGGCTCAAGCTCCAAACGACAGTGATGTGTCTGATTCTGAACATTATTGATACTTTCAACGTCTTCTGCGTTCAGTCCGATGATCTGCTGCTTTTCGCTGTTTTTCAGGCACATTAGTGATGATGAACGTGACACAAAAACAAGAAGGCAAAGTCGCAATCTGTCAATGTGAAAGGAGTTAGGCACCAATTTTGAACAGGTTAACTCGTATCAAAAGAACAGTATTTGCCCCTAAAATGAGCTGAAGTGAAAATATATAAAGAAGAAAAAAAGGCATATAAAACAGATTTACTGGAGTTAATGTACTTAGTTACATTCCATCGCTGTTTTTAAGTCGATAGACAGTTAATAAATAGCGTCAGCTGTTAAAAATCCCCTCCAGACAAGTTTAAAGACGTTAATAATTACTCTGCTTCGAACAATAATTTGTGTCTGATGTCTAAAACGTTTAATAACTTCGGGAAAAATTACATCCACCCTCCTCTGACCCAGATATGAGTCTTATCAGTGATTTCACAACTGAACAGTGAGAGTATTTGAAACACAAGCAAGTCATTAGAGATGATGGAAATACGTCCACAGCTGTTGCTGCGAGACACACCAATATTTGGAATCACAATATTTTCACTATTTTTCACTGTGAGATGAAGTTGGACGGAGCTCTGAGCGTAAAAACCATGAGTCATTATCGAGCGTGTTCTCTGTTTACAGTAACAGATGTAATACAAACAGGGTGTGTGTGTGTGTGTGTGTGTGTGTGTGTGTGTGTGTGTGTGTGTGTGAGAGAGAGAGAGAGGGAAACATCCTTTATCGAGTGTTTTACCTCTTCTCTGTGTCAGTGGAAACAAACAGACAGCTGATGCAGGACATTGGATTTTCGCTGATATTCGATATTTTCCATCTCATTTCATCTGACTGCAGACGCTGATATCGATATTTGATCTCATTATTTTCAGTTTAATCGCAGTGAACATCGAGTCTGTCCTGTTGTCGAATTAACAGATCATTATTCCTTCTCTTACTGTGATGGTCAGCTGGCACATTTAGTCAGTGATTTGCAGTGTGTCTGTGTAATAAAAGCCTTATTGATCATGTCATCAACTTGTAATAATAAGGAGAATTTTGTCCCGACTACACGTTGAGGTTTGGTCAGACTACGTGACTTTCAGAGTCATCAGATCACATCATCGCCATCCTCATCGTCATCATTCACACATTATACGATCATTCCGAGCTGTGACTCAGGACTGACGCAGGTTTCTGTCCGTTCGGTTTGTTTCGGTCGTATTTAATTAAAACATGTTCACAGCCTGTGAGCCGACATCTGCATCAGTAAATTAGATTGCAGCAGATGAAGGTGTAAGGTCTCATTTCGTCACAAAGCATTCCTCAGATAATCCCGGAGGTTTTTGAAGAGGTTTCCAAAAAGCCTCAGAGGTTTCAGAAAATGTTCTCAACCGCGAAGCGTTTAATCCTTTAATTTACCTGAAAACTTTAGAGAGGTCGTGACAGTAATGGACTTCTCTCAGAGAGCTGCTTCTGATCATTGTGTGATTAATAATAAGCAGGATTTAATGAGGTGGAGCCGTTCTGATGAGCTGTTTGCAGGGACCCACTGCGTGATGACGGCTGCTGCTGGGTCGAATTTTCCTCTTAAGAATCTCATGGATTGTTTTTTTCATGTACTGAGTTGTGAAACAGTTTCAATGCTGCTAAAGGTGTCCTGAAACTAGAGGTAGAGTTTTTGGTTATTGTTTCCTGATAGAAAAGGAAACAGACACATCAACAGACTGTGTGCGTCAGTCAATCAGTTGATTAGTTCATCAAAGTAAAATTAAGATCATTCATTTTATCGTTTTTCAAGCAAAAATATTAAACATTGTCTGTTTCCAGCTTCACAAATGTCTTTGTGTTTTAGACTGTCGGTCGGACAAAAGAAGAAATTTGCAGACGTCACTTTGGATTCTGGGAAATTGTGATTAACATTTTATACAATTTGCAATATCTGAAAACATTTGAATTCAATTAAATGTAAAGCTTAGATTCTCAGTAGACTTACAGAACATGAGTCAAATCTGTGGTGTTTTACATTGTTGACACAAACAAAAGAGTTTTTTGTGGCAACTGATTATCAGACACATTATTTTCATTTCTGCATTTCAGTTTTTGACATAATGTTTATATAGAAATAAGCTTTTTAGAAGTTTTTACAATTGTCACCTCTCATGTTTCACGTCACGTTACAATCCGCTCACACGGCCAATAAAGCGATTAATACATGTAAACTGCTGCAAACTGATACTTTGAGCCACATTAACAATGCCAGGTTATAATGTGTAGGTCTTAAAAAAGTTCACTTGGCAAAGTTTATAATCAGAACAAACTGCAGATGTTGTGGACTCATTAATCTGCACACACACACACACACACACACACACACACGCGCTGTACAAACCGCAGCCCCCTACGATCAGCGACTCCCCATCGGTCTCCATCTCAGTAACGGCGCTGCCTCGTTCACCTGCAGGTCAACATATTGAAGTGATCAGAAGCAGGAGCCGATAATGTGTTTCAGCTCTTAATGTGACCAAAGTCTCACCTGCTGATGGAAAGTGATATCAGTCATCAGCGAAGCAGCGACGTGAAGCAGCTGCAGGTTAGAGGGTGATGGAGGACGATGTCGTACTCGTCTGCTACACTTCAGCACAATCTGGACTTCACGTCGCACAGTTTGGTTAGAAAAGCTGCAAATGTTTTATTAGCACATCTCACATTACATATCTGAGTGTTAATGTGGTGATATTCACATGTGGGTGAACTACAGGAGAACAGAGGAGCCTGTGAATCCAACTACATCCTCCCTGTTTTATAAAGAATGATTAGAAATCCTCAGGTGATGTTAGACATCTCTGAGGTAAAAGAAAGAAGGTATTTACAGGATTTATACATTTTTAGATTTCAGATTTGTTACCCAGGAAGTCGAGCCTCTTCTGTGAGATGTGTGTGATCGGCTTGTTTGCTGTATTCAAGGGCTCTCTCAGCTTTTGTAGTGTAATTGATAGATAAATAAACAATTTGAAATGTAACAATATTAGATATTAACACAACTGCTGTCAATAACGTTTGTCAGTCTGAAAGGGCGACTCAGTCATGGAGATGTTTGCTGCTGAACAAGAGTCAGTCGCTGCTGCATCAACCTCATGTGTCTTTAACATTATCATAACAACACAAACAACACACACTCACTGCTGTCTCACCAGTGTGTGCAGGTTGGCAGGTACAGTTATTGATTGCTGTCGGGATGTCAGGACGTTTTCAAGAAGTATCACAAAGAGGTTCTTGGTAAAAAATGAAAAACTTGAATGTAATTCCTGATGAAATGTTGAAAGATGATGAGCCTTCTCACAGGAACTGAGATATTAAATGGTTTTTATGATAATGATGGAGTGTGTTTAATGCTTTAAAGCACACATACATCATAATTTGTGGGAAACATTATAGAAGGAGACACATTTTCCCAGCCGACTCCTGCAGACCCCCCACCTCTCGTTCTGTTCCTGAGCCAGAGAAGTGAGTGTGAACTAGACGTTCAGCCACGTTCAGAGTCCCATGTTCTGCTCTGAAGCTGCTGCCACTCCTTCATCAGGTTTCATTCATTTGGCTCCTACGTTGTTGATCTAACTGTGAAGCAGAGTCTATTTTCAGCAGCTGTTCTGCTGGTTCAGCTGCAGAGATAACGTGGACTGTGGTCCGCTCTGGCAGAAAGAATGATGGTCGGGGTATTAATCTTTATTTCCCTGTTTTACAGCTTCTCTAACAGGAGGGAGGAGCTCAGGAGTTACAACCTCTGGAGCATTACAGACAGATTTGTTGTACAAATAGTTTGGATTCGTGTCCTCCTCCGACAGACACACGGCCTTCATGTTAAACAGTCTGATGTTAATACGACACATTCCTGGAGTTGTTCTGTGATGATGACACACAGTAATATATATATAATATTCTGCACACTGGCACCAAAAAGACACTAAAGCAGAGCATTTCGAGTGGACCTGTATGCGAATCGAGTGTTTTAAATTCTGTTTTTCTTCTCTGTGTCTGCTGTTTAGTCGTCTGGAGAGTAAAGTTCAGAAGTTGGAGTCTCAGCAGAGAGGAGAGCTGGAGGGCATGAAGGAGGAGAAGAACAGGCTGCAGGTACAGTCGCTAACAGACACATCTGTGTGTTTTACACTGAAGCAACATGCAT
This sequence comes from Diplodus sargus, assembly GCA_903131615.1. Lineage (NCBI taxonomy): Eukaryota > Metazoa > Chordata > Actinopteri > Spariformes > Sparidae > Diplodus > Diplodus sargus. The sequence continues at coordinate 26,911 of CAEMYA010000747.1, read as the reverse complement.
ATACCGTTAATAATGTCAGGATTACCTCAGGGACGTTTTTATGAGAATCAGTCGGCGTGTGTTTTACATTTATAAGGCCGAGCTTTCAGTGAGGAAGATGAAGACCGAGTGTCTGACCTCATAACTGTAGATTACACCGACCTGAGTGTGCAGAAGATTTATTTCACTGTTTCTGTTCAGTCAAACTACTTTACTCTCAGCTGGCTGATGTAAACAGAGACAGTTATAAAGGTGATGTATGAAGTCTGAGGTCAGTGGTTCATCAGGAGTGAATGTTTGTCTCTCAGTCTGTCGTCAGGACTCAGATGGCGGCCATCGACGCTTTAGAGAGGCAGCTGAGAGTCGCCAGCAGCAACAACACGGCGCTGCAGAGGCAGCAGGCGCAGCTGATGGAGTCGGTCCACACGCTCATCAACATGGTGGCCACGACTACAGGTGCACATTCACATTCACCGCTGGTTTTATTGGCTCTCAGTAGCTTTGTTATCAAATATTTGCAGCTCAGTCTCCAGAATATAATGTCTGCAAACCACAAACATGTCCAAGGTTTTACCACATTTTTACCAAACATGACACATCACGTTCACATTATATGATTATTAGATGACTTTCACATCAGGAAATGGAAGTAGGATGGTCTTATTACAAGCCATGAGGCTGCTAAACAGGCAACCAGAGTCTGTGGGATCATTTCAGACCATCTTTAGTGTTATTAGTGAACAAAATCAGTTGTTTTCATGAGAAGTCAGACCGTCTCAGGGTGTTTTTGTGGACCAACACAGGTATTTTATGCCAGACAAAGATGTTTTCTAATCTAACCAATTGTTTTTGTGCCTAAAAGTTCTGTTTTAACTCATCTGTGTTTGTGTGTGTGTGTGTGTGTGTGTGTGTGTTTGTGTGTGTGTGTGTGTTTGTGTGTGTGTGTGTG
>CAEMYA010000747.1:0-25951 GCA_903131615.1 Diplodus sargus | reverse complement strand
TGTGTGTGTGTGTGTGTGTGTGTGTGTGTGTGTGTGTGTGTGTGTGTGTGTGTGTGTGTGTGTGTGTGTGTGTGTGTGTGTGTGTGTGTGTGTGTGTGTTCAGGGTCACCTCCGAGGACCCAGATGTGGAGGGACTGTGCAGACGCATACAAGTCCGGTTACTCTGTCAGCGGTCTGTATCACATCTACATCGGCAACAGATCTGAACCTGTGCAGGTACAAACAGCATCAGAGCTGCAGCGCCGTGTTTCTCCAGACGCTTCGGTCAGCTCATAAAATCATTCATAGCGTTGATGATTAATCCAACAGTTTTTAGTATCAACACTCTGTTCTCTCCTCTCTGAAGGTGTACTGTGACATGGAGACAGCGGGTGGAGGCTGGACCGTCTTCCAGAGGAGATTTAACGGCAGCGTGGACTTCCAGAGGAGCTGGAGGGAATACAAAATGGTCTGTTTGTCTCTTTAGAGCAATGAATCAAAAGAGATTCTAGAACACAAAGCTTGAGTTGAACCTCCTCTCCTCCTGCAGGGCTTCGGGGACGTGTTAGGAGAACACTGGCTGGGGAATGAAGCTCTGTTCCTGCTGACCAGTCTGGGTCAGTACTCTCTGAGGGTGGAGCTGAAGGACTGGGAGGGAAACCCCGCCCACTCCCAGTACGACCGATTTACACTGACCAATGAGAGGCAGCAGTACAGGTAACTAACGGTTACACGACCAGCAGTATGGACACACACACACATGCTGAACACACTGGTTCACTCACCTTCTCCTGCCGTCTCCTGTCGTCTCCCTCAGGTTGTATCTGAGAGGTTACAGCGGGACCGCGGGGACACAGAGCAGTCTGGCCTCCCACGGGACCGGCTTCAGCACCCGAGACCAGGACAACGACAACTGTGACCACTGCAAGTGTGCCCTGATGCTCACCGGAGGTAACGTCTCTCCTGTCCTCTCCTGTCCTCTCCTGTCCTCTTACATCCTCTCATGTCTTTTCCTGAACCCTTGTCGACTCTCATTAACCCTCATATCCCCTCCTGTTCTCTCATTTCCTCTCCTCACCTCTCCTCTTACGTCTTCTCATTTCCTTTCCTGTCTTCCCCCGACATATCAGATCTCCTCCAGTCCTCTTCCGTCATCTCCTCAACTCTCCTCTCATGGCCTTTCCTGTCCTGTCTTGTCCTCTCTCATCTTCTCTTCTCCTTTCCTGTCCTCTTACATCCTCTCCTATCTTCTTCCTTGACTCCCTGTACTCTCCTCAACTCTCATTCCTTCTCATGTGCTTATGTCTCATATCCTTTCCTGTCTTCTTCTGACGTCCTCTTCTTTTCTCTCCTCCTATATCGTCTCCTTCTTTCCCCCGTCCTCCCTTCCTCTCCTCCGGGCTCTCTGGGTTGCTCCATGTTTCAGCTCTAATACATTTTAAATGTGAACTCCTCAAATGAAGCCGTTTCTCTGTTGGACTTGTCCGTTCCCTGGAAAGCCAAACTTAAATAAACAAGTTTTCTAGTAAATATCTTACTCATGTATGATTTCACCGGGTGGAACCACAAAAATGATAGCAGTTTGATTTGTTTAATCAAAGTTTATGAAACTGTCATTGAATTATATCTCTCTGTCATAAATCACACCAAATAAAAAAATACCTCACGATTCCAAAAACACATATTTTTGTTGCTGGACGATCAAAATAAGCCACATTTTCCCGAAAAAGCTCCGTCCTCTCAAACATCTGTCTCCGTCACCCTTCACCTTGTGTCAGCGCCAACACAAACAGCTCTCTCGTTCTCCTCAGCCTCCCCTCGATGGGCTGCGATCGCCCATTAAGTTAATCGCGCCGACAAAACTTTGATGTCTCTGAGGAGGAGACGTTGCTGCTCACGATTAGTCAGCGAGTCGTTTAAAATCACAACAACGCAGAGAGTCGAGAGACTGACGGAGACGAAAAGAAATGAACAGAGAGGGAATTAATGAAAACGATCGGGAGAGAGAAGAGAGAAGTGGTAATGTGAGTGTCTGAATAAGAATAATCACATCTACAGAATTCCCTCAAGTCCAACAATGAAAACTGTGAAGTCAAACCTTCCGTCTTCTTCTCACACGACTCGTCTCCCTCCATGTCTTTGTCTCTCCGTCAGGTTGGTGGTTTGACGCCTGTGGTTTCTCCAACCTGAACGGTATTTACTACACAGTCGGCCACAACATCAGGAAGCTCAACGGGATCAAGTGGCACCACTTCAGAGGCCCCAGCTACTCCCTGCGCTCCACCTCCATGATGGTACGACCCTATGACTTCTAACAACACCCCTACACCTCTGTGATGGTGCGACCCAATGGCTGTCAACGCAACTCCAAAACTCCAGCTCCATGATGGTTTGACCCTCCGCTCCACTGCCCTGATGGTACAGTCCTACAGCTTCAAACAAAACCCTGCACCTCTGTGCAACTCCGACTTCAGAGGATGCTGTTTTGTTTTATTTTATGTCTCCTCTTTGAGACTTTGTCTTCACAGCCGACCCTGGATGGAAGATGGAAAACTCTAGTTGTTGCAAGGTAAAAGTTTCTATAGTTGAAAAGCTGCGTACATTTAGCACTTTTATCCATCACCAGCCCTTTGATTAGTTGACCATCCGCCCCAGACAGCCACGTGAAGGTGAAGTGAACAGCCGCCATCAGACAGGAAGGAGACATGACTGTATAATAAGTATGAAGATAAAAGTGCACGTTTTTAGTTGATGTCTCCAAGACGACATTCAAAGTGTTGCACTTGTTTGTACTTAGAAAAACATTGAGAAAATGTTGTGTGAAAATCAAAGAGTGACTTTGAAGCATCTCTTGGATCAGACACTGTTTGATTGACAGACTTCAGAATACCTCTGCAGTTAGTAACCATGAAGTTTATCACATTGAACATGAGAACATTCCTCTTTGAGTCCTTCAGCTGGTAATCAGGGTCCAGTTCTTCTTCGGTCAACATTTTGTGACGATTTGGTTTCGCCAAAAAACATCTTAAGACACATCTTGGTCACAGAAAATCACGTCATACTGTCCTCCAGCCTTAAAACATCTCTCTTTACCATACGAACTCTGTAGGAATCAAAAACTCTGCGACCAGTTTGGACATCCAGACAAATGTTACGGTCACGAGCCCAGAAGGAGAATTTATCAGACGAACATGTAAATCTTTTCCATCGAGTGAACTCTGGTGCTTGAAACTTCAAGCAAACCAACCAGTGAGTCCACCAGTTCTGACGTGCCCACTTTGGTTCGCACTTAATCTCGAGGAAAACCTGCGATGTGACTTGTTTATTATTTGGTGCCTGAACTGGAACCTGTTCAGTATCGGTGGAAATATCCTTCAGAGGATGTGAAGTGAAGAAGAGCTTCATGTTCCAGAGATGTTTCCTTTCAGACGATCAGTGTGGATCTTCTCTCTGTCCGTCATGTGCAGAATGCAAATAGAAGAAGAGAATAATTACAGGAAACAGCACAGAGGATGTTTTATAAGAACCTGAGCTGAAGCTGTTGTTTTCATTGTGTATTAAACTGAAGTGGTTGAACGTGAAAAAGTGAGATTTCTGACACAAATTACACAATTATAAATCAGTGGACTGATGTGGATAACTGAGCAGCTTGATACTTTTAATTTGACATCTTCTAATGAAGCCAGTCGTCTAACTTCTAATGTTCCTGCATATTAATGAACTTTTTTACATGTGGAAGGAGGAAGTGGTGTGTGAGTCTTTGTAGTGTCGAAGCTTCACTGAGGAGCAATCTGAAGATTTTCTTCTTTGAACTAAACGTCCACGTGATGCTTTCGGTTTACGGATGTTTAAGATCAGCCAAGAGGACAAATGACGGCTCATACGCTCCTGACTGTGTTTACTGTTAACGAGAGCTAACAGACTTTTAGATAACAAAGGAAAACAGTGGAATATTTCAAGGATGGGACATGTAGATGGAGACACTTTGGACATTATGGTTTTGATTATTGTTCAGAAGAGGAACCACAAGCAGGCTGAATTTTTATGAGGAGATGTAATCACGTTGTTGAACAGAATGCCAGAGGTTTGACACTGCAACACTTTAAATCTTCATCAACAAACTGTAGCCTCTGAATTTTTATCAAGAAAGAGGAAGAAACGAAACTCTAAAAATGATCTTTACTCAGTCGTTCTATTTTAAAAGAACAGTGTGCAAGAAAGAAGGAAATAAACAAAAGAAGAAATGAAAGCAGAGAGTCGAGGCTGAAACAGAAATGTTGCTTTAATTATCGTCCTAATCCAAACAATCTGAATCTGATCGTTTCCTCGTTTGTTGCTGGACTCTGTTTTGTTCAGCATGCGCAGTCACACTCTGATGACACTCTCAGACATGAGATGAGTGACAGAACATATTGATTTTATTCAGAGCTTGTTATCATATAAACCGCCTCTCTCTCTCTCACACACACACACACATAACAATTACAGACAGAAACTTTACCGACAGGATTTTATGTTGTGACAAAAAGTAGAACAGAAAACAGAGAAAACAGAGAAGTCGTGTTATAAGTCGTGTGTCATTAGCAGGTAATTGTACACCTGAACTGAGTGTGTGTGAGTGTCTCTGTTGCACACAGACAGTCAGTGTTCGATTATAGTATGTGACTGTTGGAAAAGAGCTGAAGAACCAGGAGCACATGCAGATATTTATGGTCTGTTCATGGTCATTTTATATTAATTCATCCAATATTCTGCTTGTAATACAATGTCAGTAATGTCAACAATAAATACATGAATGCAAGAAATAAACAATTAAACATTATACCTGTATGATCCTCGCTGCTTGGAGCTAAACGCTAACATCCACACTTGCTGACATCAGGTTGTGTTAAAGAGGATGATGTTCTGAGTTATCATTAACACCCCTGACTCCATACGACCCCACATCACAGATTAATGGAGTAAATACAAGGATGTGACGGTAAAATGACTTTTGATTGGTCTTAAACTAAACCTATAATATTTGTATCACTATGAAATCAGGAGGTTACAAGATAATTACAAAAAAGGGTTGGAAATAGGGAATTCTGTGTTGACAGGAATGCTAACATTTGTTCATTAGCTCCTGTTGTGATGTCACCTGTTGGTTTGTGGGTGACTGAACTGAAACCTTCATGATTACGGACATCGCCATCTTGGTTTTTTTATACCTGGAAGTGACCATATTTGGATGACAGGGTGGAGCTGCAAATGAACATCAAGCTGTGTTGAAGAAGACTTGAAACTAGAGACCGAGACCATAAAGCAACATTTTCCTTTACATCATCGTTTTTTGTATTTGAAGCCTATAGCAAGAATAAACAAGTCTGTACTTCATCTTATTAAAATGCACTTTATGGAACAGAAGGTGGTGAAGTTTAGGACAGATGGAGTTTAACGATCGTTGCTTTCATTGTTACAGTGTTTTGTTGTGTTGAAGCCGTTTTTAAATACTGCAAACATCGACAAATTACAACTTTTCAGGTTTAAACATATTTTATTTTCTTTACTGCGATGTGTAGCAAAGCTTGTCCACTCAGCTGTCAACAGTCTGCAGAATTCTGTACAATAAAATATGTTAATAAAGCTTGTTTAAGGTGGTATTACAGGTGTGACGTGTCACTGTTTCCTTCTCACAGCTTCTCACTAATAATTAGTCAGATATATTATTTCTCAAGGAAAATATAAGTACCTTATACTTACCAAATGCATTTTGTTCTATAGCTACAGAAAATTAAACTCATGCAGTATTGTGTCTTTATCATTTGTCATTTTTGTTATTATATTGCAGCTCTTACCCCAAATCATTTTAGTTATGAAGACAGACTTCATAAATACTTTTTTAAAGGACCTGTAAGGTTTTTATTGCAGTTATTAATCAAACTGCAACCAACTAACAGCAGAGAGATTTTGCAGAGGTAGAACGTTCCCAACAGTACCAGAAGTTATGAATATTTAACATATTAGTATCAGTTGTCAGCAGAAGATACTGAACTGTAAAGAGGTTTCCATCAACATGTCTCTGATAGACGATGGAGAGGAAAATATTATCATCAAGCAAACATGTCCTGTTTTATCCTGGATTTTTACAAGTATAGTTCATTCACATTTTTAAAAAAAATTAAATAATGCAAATAATATATGATTTAAACTAAACCTAACACAAATTTTACAGATGTCATGTGTAGTCATATGTCAGTCGTGCGTCACTCTGCCTCCCTCTTGTGGTCAGACTGTGTTACTACAACACATTACACGTTTAGTTTTTTAGTGCATCTGTGTGGTAAATACGTGTCTGACAGTGCAGGTAAAGTCCTCCAGACAAAAATAATTAAAGATTAATGAATAAGAGCCCTACTCCAATATTGTACATACCATGATGTTCATGGCTCAATGATTTAAATTAGCACCCTCTGACTTTATAAACTCTTGATATACACATACAGATGCTTATAAGAATAATAAGCGCCGTGTTAAATTTTGTGCCATATTCTTAATAAGTATTGTTGCTCTGAACAGCTGTTGTCGCACTCTAAACACGTGAATTGTGATATTAAATGCAGCCTGTCGTCGCTTTCCTTGACCTCATCTGCCCTGGCTGACTTCGCTTTCACGTGACTTAAGTTTGTCCTTCCGCAGCTCCGGTAGAGTCTCTTCCGGTTTAGTGAACGCAGCTGAACTGTAATAGCGGTTTCTGTGAAGGTCGTGAGTCCAACTTGTGAGTATCCCCTAAAACAGGACAATTCAAATGTTTGCGTTTGATTTTATATTACAACGTGTTGATTTTTCACATTCATAACGACTCCTGGTTTTTACCGTTTTCCCGGTATTTTGCCGCTTTTCCTCCCAAGTCGCCGCTTGGTTAGCAGTTAGCTGCATCGAGCTAGCTAACGTTAGCTTATCGTGTTGCCGTTACCCTGTGCTAGCTACATGCTAACTGCTAACTGACAGCTCGTACCACTTTTTAACTAATATGTAAGTGGAAACGATATTGTTACATGTGTGGAGGATGTTAGTTAAGGTGTCCAATCAATACTGTTGGCTATTAATTTCATTTAAGGGGGTAAATTATTCTATATAAAGACAGGAAGTGTTTTCTGTCTTACCGTGTTTATGACATTAAGCTATGTTAACCTTTGTCACAGCTATTCTTTAACTTAGCTTTACTGAATGCCCTCTGTTGATATTTGCCGCTGAGTGAATATCCTTGTTAATGTTTATTATGTGTGACAGCTCAGTGTAACACAGGAGAATTGTTCCAGGAAGTAAAGCTACAGAGAGGTCACTGGATAGTCTGTGTGTGTGTGTGAGCTGCTGACCTGACTTGGCAGCAGTGTGTGATGGCGGTCTGCCTGCAGGGACACATTGATTAAATAAGACTTATGTCGGCTATTATTAATAATATCTGTACATCTGACAGTGTCCTTTAAATGTCTTAAGAAACCAAGAAGTAAAGTCAAACCGTGACGACAGTATTTTTGAAGTTAGAGTTAGATTGACCTTCGAATCAGAGTCTGAATGTTTTATTAAAGCCTCTATGTAAATCCTCATTCTCAGTAATTATTAATGCACTGACTCATCCAAGATTTTGTGTTATTGAGGACGTCACTCCTTTAGAGGCTTTGTCGCATTATCTCATCTAAAAAAAGACGATATGATTCTTGATACTGTTCAAATTAAATCAAACAACTATGAAGAGCATTTACATTTTCAGGACGTAGACTTAATGTATATTAATGATCTCCGGACCCCTTTAGTGATTATTTAATGTTTTAAAGTTTTCATACAGCACAAATTACAACACTTCTACCTCTGATTTTGCCTGAAAACCACTGGAGACTTCAGTCAGATGCACTAGATTGATGATCAGGTGATATGGTCAATAAAAAGGGCAGATAATAGAAACTTGACGAGCACATGAAAATGTGACACACTTAACCCTGAGATGTTTCTGATGGACCGACCTGCACTCTGCATGGTGTCTCCGTGTGTGTTTGTGTGAATGAGAGGCCAGTTTTTAAATGTTTTAGTATATGGTAGAAAGCGGTGGTAAATATAACAAGGCGTAACATCTTGTGAAAACATCTTGACATTATTCATGTAAAAAGGTAATTTGTCTCGACGTCACATGGAAATAAATTAAATTGACTGCATCATTACTTGAGCTGTACAGGTGTCTGTGGTGAATGCAGTCAGCCTGTGAATAAGATATTTGAGCCTGTTTCAATTTCAGCTTGAGCATCTTGTGCTGACGCTGATATCAAGTGAAGTGGAGTGATGTCATACTGATTGATTAAAACCATTTTTCTTCCTTTTTTTTCCTCCCAGTGATCCATCATGTCTCTGCAAAAGCCTTTGATGAGGGGGATGCTGGGAAAGCGTCTGAGGTTTCACCTGCCCATCGCTTTCTCTCTGTCACTCCTGGCTGCGATCGCATTCAAGGTGAGAGGAGACAAATCCACACTGACTACAGGCTTTATTCTGACGAAGCTGTTGTGATTAAAAAATGTCACCTAATCGGCATCTAGACTTAGAAACTCATTTCACAGCTGTAGTTGGAGGTGATAACTTGGATAGTGAAACACGCAGAGGTATTTCTAAAATGCAGCTAAAGGTTATTTTCATTATCGATTCATCTGCAGATTTTAAATTATATTGAACTGGAAAATTCTTGTCACCTTGTTGTCAAATTTCTTCTTTTGTCCAACCAACAGCCCAAAACTGGATGTAACGGACCGTGTTACTTATTGGCAGCAGCACCATTAACTGCACCCTTAAATATGTGTAAAGTGTGAATCGACACTTTCTGGACACAGTTTTAACCGCAAAGCTTTAAAAAACAGGATTTATTAGATAATGCACATGCGTTTCATCATTTTCCAACTGTACTCTAGTAATTGTTGAAGTGGCCCACAGACAGACTGTATCTTTATATAAACCTGTCAGTCACATCCGGTGACCAGTCACAGATCTTAAAGGGCCGGAGAAATTAAAGCTGAAACACTCAGAAATCTGTTAATCATTTAGAAAATATGTGAACGGAGTTTTAATCTTTATGTCTTGACAGTCAGCTCTCGCTTTAGGTTTGATTTTAAACTGTGAATGAACCGACGTATCCTTTTTTCCCCTCAGTACACAGTGACGGAGCCCAGGAAACAGGCGTACGCTGACTTCTACAAGCAGTACGACGCCACCAAAGAGTTCAACGCCATGAGGGAAGCTGGCATCTTTGAGAGTGTGCGGCCCTCTGGGGAGTAAATCCACTGTGAGTAAATCCACAGATCACAAAACTTAAAAAATACTGAGAGCAAACACTGTTTCTGTGCAGCATTAAGAAGAACCTCTTACACGCAGTGTTCACTGTGGACAGATTGTATAGATGGTGTTATAAACTTGTCAACATATAGTTTAAATTGTTGTGTTTTCATGTTTTCTTCCTGCAGCTCTTGTTCCTCGTCGTTCATTCCTGGTCTGAGGATGATGTTCCCTCTCGCCCCCTTGGATGTTATTTACTGGTTAGATGTGAACATCGCTATGCTGTTTTGTTCCTCTAAATAAAATATTCTATTAATGTAACGGCCTTCTGTCTCTGTCTTCTTCTTTTAAAACACTGTTCCAGATATTCTGTTGTTCTATTGTAATTCATTAGTAGTGAAAACTCACGTTAGCCTGAACTGCTGCAGGTCCTACAGAGTGTTACTGACTGCTGATTGATTACCGTTCATTTGTTATAGCTGTATTTGTGTGTATAATAACAATACTTGGACATTGGCTGTGCAGAACTGACAGTATTCAAGACGAATACTGTGTCATAATTCCATATATCATATTAATAGTATAAAGTAGATACTGATTTTTATAGTGTGGATTTTTTTTACCATGATAACTAGTACTAGTAAAATAAAATAAAAATTATAATAGAGTTAATTTATCTATTTGTGAACTATTAAATAAATCTCAAGTATTCTGTCGGTTTGAGGATTTCAAAATCCTCTGAAGTTGATTCCAGATTCTTACATCTGAATATTTTCTGGCTTTCTTTCCTCAGTGACGGTAAACTGACCAAACCTCATTCTGGCTCTTTTGTTATAGTTTGCTCATTAATTATGGATGTTGATGAGCATGAAAACAGTCTTATTTAATTAAAAAGCTCAAATCCAGGCTGTTGAAGCAAAAGGAAAATCACAAGAAACAAAGTGACTTTACTTTGATAGCCTCGAAATTTCAAAGTAAATCTGACTTCTGATTTTAAGATATTAAGTTTATTTTTTCCGAGGTAAAGAGAGTGAAAGATGTTTAATTCAAATTGTACACAGGCAGAAAAATACAGCAATTTGGGATATGAAGTGCCTGAATCATATAATTGAGATAAATCCCTTGTTTGTGTACACATACTTGGTCAATAAAGCTGATTCTGGTTCTGATTCTGTAGCTGAGCAGGGCTGCAGTCCAGTAATGGTTGTTGTCAGTGTGTGTGTGTGTGTGTGTCGCCCCCTGCTGTTCCCGCCCGGTACTGCAGCCTTTGTTCGGCCCGCCTTCCTGCCCACTCTTCTTCTTCTTCTTCTTCTCGGCTCTTCCTGGTTCCTTCAACTGGATGTCACCGCGGCTGCCAGGCGGGTTGTCAAACAAGTCCAAAGTTGTCCAGACACGGGAGGAGGATGAACCCGACGGCGAGGAGACGGCAGCTGGGTGAAGACTTCACACCGTGTACACCTCGTTTCACAAAATGATAACCGGACGCGGTGTTTTTCGAGGCTTCCAGGCGGCAGCAGCACGGACGCTGCTGTAACACAGCGGGCTAGCTGCTCGGCTAGCTGCTGCTAGCCACCTCGCGAGCTCGCAGCCGTTGGTCTGTTAACTGACTGTTAGCTTCGAGACGTTGACGGTCAAGTTTGTCTGACTTCTGACGATTGAGGAGGAAACTGTTCGAGCGAACCGAGGAGGGACAACATGGAGAATAAGAGCGGAGTGCAGATGAGGAATCACCCTCGCAGGTAAAACGATAAGATGAGAATGAAAACAAACGGCTTGATTTCTGACATCCTCATTGATTTTTTATCTCGTCTGGACGTTTGAGTGAAGTTCTGCCTCATAGCTGCGCACAGAAACTAGCTTGTGAGTGAGTTGGATCGACACTAACGGTTACATAACTGACACCAACAGACAAATGTGAGATTAATGTTAAACTCGAACATCTAAATTTGTTTTAAGTGCTCAGTTTCCTGAGTTATAATCTGAGGGGTCTTCAGTTAATTTAACACAGTGTTAACGAGCCTAACTGATCAGTGAGTTGGATCCATTATATTTTATTTCATTATTACGGTATTTCAGCTGTTCTGATGATAATAACAGGATCAGAATAATATTATTTTTCTTGCCAGTCTGAGGTTTCAGTAAGAAAATCTCTTCCTGATGTGTTTCTGTAATCCTGCGCTTTCCTTCTTATTCTTCCTTTAAGTAGGAATACAAACAGACATTTATCCATGAGTCCACTTCTTATTGTATCAGTGTCTGGATCTCTTGTGTCTAATAATCCGTCTCTGTGTCACTATCAAAGCCCGGCTGATCCAATTCAAAGCCTCACCTCTGTGTGTTAATCTGGTTTCAGCTGCTTTAATCTCGACAGGTTTAACTGAATCAACGCACATCAGATAAAATGCTCTCAGTCAGCCACGTGTGTGTGTGTGTGTGTGTGTGTGTGTGTGTGTGTGTGTGTGTGTGTGTGTGTGGGCTCCGACAGGTTGTCAGGTGGGTTTTTACATGACGACAGGAGTGAGTGAGACCACACAGAGAAATGAGGCCACTGGAAAGATTTCACATACTTTGGTTAAAAACAGAGAACAGCTGAGTTGATTTAGTGAACTGAAGTGAGACTTTATATTCCCTGTAATGTGTCACTTTGTTCTCCTGTGTGTGTGACTAAGTCAGCTGTCATGTCTGTGCTCCACCACTCCCCAGATTATTAAGGAAATAAACCTGATTCACGTTAATGTCAGACTAGAGTAGAAACACTTCAGACTGACTTTAAGACCCTGGACTCCAGAATTAATCAAAATAATATCAAGTTGGCTTCAGCTGGCCAAACACAAATGTATCATGTCAGCGTATATGTTGTTGATATCGACAGATGTAAAAACTTTTGGGTTTAAAGAACAAAATGAAGAAAAGATTTTTCAGCTGATTTTAAAATGACTCAATTCCAATATAACTTTTCTGTGCACTCATGTGATTTTAGAAAATATAAATTTTATTATTAAGATGTAAAATATCCTCCCTCAGTTGAACATCTTTGTCACAAATGTTTGATAATCACATCTGAGGTATCACTGCCAAAAAGACACACGTTTGTGTGGTGCAGATCCCAAAAAATGTCACCTCATCTCAATTTTAATAGTATTTATTTTCCATGAAAATGGAATTGCATTCCAATCTCTTAAAATAAAAGTGTCTGACAACATGTACTTTACACTGATATCGATTAGTCTGTGTTAGGCCAATATCTGCCACATTATATCTCCGTCTGGCTCTAAATATAATGATTGTAAACTGGATATCTGGTTTCTCTTGATTAGATGTTAAAATAATCATTAGTTGCGGCTCCAGTCAGTGTTTGTCTCACCTGAGGTGGTTGTGTCATGACTCATCTCTTCTCATGATTAATGTAGTTGGTAGATGAAACACTCATTGGAAATGTGACCTTTGTTATGTGTAATAGCACCTCTGCTTTTTCCCCCGAAGCATAATATTTTAAAGCACCGTTACATTATTGTTTTTAAAACCATTGTAGCACAGCTGGCCTTCCTGGTGTTGGACTGGTGAATGATATTAGCTTGTTTGCTAAATTATGTCGAGAGTTGTTTTGCTGTGTCACCAAAGTTGTCAATTTAAGACGGTGGATTGATGAAAGACTTAAAAAAGACCAGGCCATGTTTCTGATGATCTCATAACGCCGTAAATAGCAGTGACAAGACGTTCAGTAAAAGAGTCGCACGAGCAGTTTGTTCGTTTGTTTAGTTTAGAAATGTGTTTGTTTGACAGAAGGAAGTGAAGAGTTCCTATTCTGTCCATTAATCAGGAGGATGCCGGTAAAACGCTCTGTTCTGTTGTTATCGCAGTGTTTCCTCATTGACTTCATGTTGGTGTTTTTGTATCAGTTCAGCCCTTTATGTTAAAAAAGGTTTATTTAGGTATTAACAACTAATTTACTTTGTGTCCTGAAACAGTCTACATTAACAGTTTAAATAAAAGTTGTATTGAATCTCTCACGTCCACAAAATGTCAGTGAGCAGCTTTAACATAAAACAAGATCTTCACAGTCAGCTGATCAGTCGCTGTGCATCAGGCTGGTCTGTGAACTCATCATGGATGGAAAGGAGATTTCTGGCGTTAACAAGTTTTGATAGCAGTAAATGTAGAGTCAGATCAGTAGAAATGAGACTGAATTCTTGAAGTCAAATAGAAGGTCTTAAATAAAGAAAGAAGCCGGAGAAACTCTGGACGTTTTATATTTAGTAGTATAAACATTTGGTGTGTCCAGTAGTTTCAGCCACAGCAGATCCACACATACATTTGTAGAAGTTCACAGAGTCCACTTGAAAAGCAGACTGTGGGCTGCTACGGTAGATTAGCATTTCAGTGCTCAGCTGTGTCTCTTCTGTGGTTTGTGGCCTGAGGTTGAAACACTGTGCAGCTCAGCATACGGCCACGCTGGGCACAGGAGAAGATTTGACCCAGAAGCTTCAGAGAAAGTCGTGTTGACACAGCCGAGCTATAAACTGACCGCCTGACAGACAGACGGAGCGGCTGGGACAGAACGAGGCTTGATGAACGTTGTGTTTTAGAGCTTTTCAGTTTTTCAATTTTAAACAAAAAGAATAAAAACCGTAAATAAAACCAAGCGTTACAGCTTCCTGGAGGAGACCCACAGACGGTGGATTCAAGTGGAGCAGCAGTTTGGTCTTGTGTCTTTGATTGTTATAGACATAATTTAATATTTCTTTCTCTCTTCCTGTTGTCATACCAAGGATAGTTTGCTACAATCTGCATCTAGGACATATTTGGATCTATTTTTGTTCATGTACTGAGTCTATTTTTGTCCTGACTCATCAAACTGGAGGATCTGGAAATGTTTTGCAGCACTGCTCTGCTCACATTCCTGGAGAGAGTAAAGGTGGCCGGCTGCACCCAAAATAACAGCATGAATTAAATATTCTGGCTGGTTCTCATCTGTTTAGTTGGCACATACTGACTGTTCACATGGAGACTGTTTGGAAACAGAAATAGCTGCAGTGACTCCTTAAAATATCAGCATTCTGAGATCTCGAGCTCTTTTACTGTAAACTCTTGTTACAGCAGAGCAACAGCAGTTGTTAATTTACTCCTGATGTGAACTCTTATCAGTGTTTGTAATCAGACAGGTGATTGTGCAGTCGTTGTGTACTTCACAATAGAGTTGTTGATGTGTGGGAGTGCAGTCGTGAGTGTGCATTGTGAACAGAAGGGGCTCAGCATTCGGTGATGGGGTTTTGTATTGTTGGTCACACAAAACAAGACACCCGTCTAATCAATGAATCAAGGAACTTGACAGCAGATTTATCGATGAGACGAACAGCAGCCACACCCTGAAGTATTCACACTGAAACGTTTCAGTTTCTTCTTCTGTCTCGCTCCTCTCTGCCTCCACCACCTCCACCCATGTCTCTCTGTGTCTTCGCAGGCAGCTGAAGAAGCTGAGCGAGGACAGTCTCACCAAGCAGCCAGAGGAAGTCTTTGATGTCCTGGAGAAGCTGGGTGAAGGGTGAGTCACGTAGTCGCCGTGTTGGTAAAGACGACGGGCGACGCGGAGGATCAACACTCCCACACTGATAAATGTGAACGCTTGTGTCTCCACATTCTTGTCTGTATTCAAATGAGATCTGAGCGTTCGAGTTAATCAGCTTTTATTTCCTCTTTCTCTCCTTCACACTCTCTCTGTGACCCGCTCTCTTTATTTCTGCCTCGTTTCTTCTCCCTCCTTGTTCCGCTCCTCCTCTCTGGTGCCATCAACATCAACATTGCCTCTTCATATCCTGTTTCTCAACGCACTTCCTGTTCTGAGCGGCTGATTGACGCTGTGGCTGTGTGTGTGATACACTTGTCATTTTCAACAACCAGCTCTACTTAATAACCTTCCAGTTAACATAACTCAGACTCTGTGTGGAGTTTCTTTGTGCACCGTAAACCAAGCATCGGCTACGCTCGTGTTAATGACACTAATATTCACACCAGTTAAGTTTAAAGTTGTTCAGTGGATGATTTTCTCCCTCTCACTTCTTTTGAGCAGGTGAGAACACACTAAAGTTGTGTGAAAATGTGTGAGAAAATAATGAGAGAATAACAGGAAAGAACATTTGAAGTGACAGATGTCGACAGCTGACAGACGTCAGTTCCTCATGATTATAAAGCAGAACAATATCGCACAAACCATAATGATGATAATCATATTTTGATTATTTTGACAAATACTGTGATGGTGACATGATTCACTATTAGTGTGCATGATGATGACCTGATGGACTTGATATTATAAAGGCATTTAGGTTCTATCATCGACTGTGAAGTCTTTTCTCTTGTACTTTCATTGTACAAGCAACTGTTACAAGCATCCATCGTCTGTTTGAGCGTCTCACCTGTGATTCTGCAGATGATTCAGCCTGTTTCTGCTGTAAAGACGTAGAGAGACGCTTTACATCGAGGCCTCTCAGACTTATTAAGGTCTGCGTCTGATTTTATTCAAGGTCAGCAGACTGGAACAATAAGGAATAACAAATTAGGCAAACATTTAATCAATCTGACGTCTTTAGTATTTAATAATTTAAAAGTTATTTAATTGCGATTTTTATTTTAGCATCCAACTTTGACTGTTGTAGTGAAAGAACAAGAAACTTATAACAGATGTCGACTTTTGTATTTCAACAAAGAAATATAAGAACAAATCTAAACTTCAGATTACAAACAACCTTTGTTACCATTCCAGAGTGGATTTCTGAGTATATTATAACGCGTCCCTGTTGGCGCCCCTGCACATGACCAGCAATTTTGTTTTGGTTGCAGGTTAATTTACAGGTAACACAAACATGTAACACAACAAATGAAATCTGTGTGTGTGTCTGCAGGTCGTACGGCTGTGTGTTTAAAGCTCATTATAAAGAGACCGGGGAGATTGTGGCCATCAAACAAGTTCCTGTGGAGTCTGACCTTCAGGAGATCATCAAGGAAATCTCCATCATGCAGCAGTGCAACAGGTACACATGGTTTATGTGAATATACATGTGTTGTTAAACAAACACACATCTATTTTATATTATAAAATATTATACTTGGTCATATGAAATTTAGGGCACTTTTGTGACGTTCATCTGGAAGATGCTGTTGTTGAAATGAGATTCAAACATCGTTTCTTACAAATATATCACCTTTAAAGATGTGGACTTTATTGACTTACTCAGAACGCTGAAGCTTCATTTTATGTGATGTTCATATGAGCAGCTGATTATTATTTTAAGACGGACATGAAAGATTGTGAAGCTCTTTGGAGAAGACAAAGCGGAGTTCTGCTCCGCCTTAAAACATTTCTGTTTGCCGCTGCCTTTTTTAAATTAGTCTTGGGACTATTTCTCCACATCTTTGACTGCACTCTGTTGTCTTTTGTATTGCCTTGTTCTTTTTGAATATCATTTCTTTAATGCCCTTTATGTTTTGTGTAAACCACTTTGCCTCTCTGCCTTGTTGCCATAACAATAAACTTGCCTCGAAGGACGACAAAGTCTTCTACAGTTGAAGATGCTGGCTGTATCACCCTGAGTCTAATCTGTGTTTGTGTTCAGCCCACATGTTGTGCGATACTACGGCAGCTACTTCAAAAACAGTGACCTGTGGATCGTTATGGAGTATTGTGGAGCAGGATCAGTGTCCGATATCATCCGAATACGCAACAAGACGGTAATATGATACTCGCACACTAAAACACACGTACACTCACACAGTTTGTTCAGAGCATGGAGTGTTTGTGTAAGTGTACTGAAGTCTGTGTGTTTGTGTCTGTGTATCTGTGTGTTGTAGCTAACGGAGGAGGAGATCGCCACCATCGTGCAGTCGACTCTGAAGGGTCTGGAGTATCTTCACTTCATGAGGAAAATCCACAGAGACATCAAAGCAGGAAACATCCTGCTGAACACGGAGGGCCAGGCCAAACTGGCCGACTTTGGAGTTGCTGGACAACTCACAGTGAGTGAAGTCAAAGAGATTATAAAAGAATGAACTACGACACAATTCATGCAAAAGTTTAACTCAGGCTTGAGATCCTGAATCAGTATCAGTGCAGATAATGATCTCATGAAAATAACAGGTGTTTACTTTGAATAAGATCCGGTTTTTGAGTTAATTTTGATTTTATAAACCTCCCTGTACTTTCTTGAACTATAAGCATTCTCTCTGTACAAGAATTAAACATCTATAGAATCTATAATGTTCAGTTTGGATTTGAGCATCTCTCCCCGTCTCCACCTCTCTTCCTCAGGACACCATGGCGAAGCGGAACACGGTCATCGGCACGCCGTTCTGGATGGCTCCAGAGGTCATACAGGAGATCGGCTACAACTGTGTGGCTGACATCTGGTCTCTGGGAATAACGGCTATAGAGATGGCTGAGGGGAAGCCGCCTTACGCTGACATTCACCCCATGAGGGTGAGAGAGTCTGTACAGTGTGTTTGTGTATGAGGGAAAGAGTTGTTTTATCGAGACAAAAGGCCTGAAAGAAATGAAAAGTGTATTATTTACATTGAGTGTTTCTCTGTGGATGCTTATCTTAGTTCTGCGTTTACTGAATAATGTTTCCTCTTCCAGGCCATCTTCATGATCCCCACCAACCCACCTCCAACGTTCAGGAACCCGGATCTGTGGTCTGAGCCCTTTAGAGACTTTGTCAGCCAGTGTTTGGTGAAAAACCCAGAAAATAGGGCGACTGCCACACAGCTGTTACAGGTAACACAGTACAAAATCCCACTTCTCAGCCTGAACTGACAGTAGTTGTAGCATTTGCCAGACAGTTTGGTTATAAACTCTGTGAACAGGTCCACTTTAAAGATGGAAAATCTCAGTGAAAGGCAATATCTCAGTCTGGCATTTTACTGTATTTAAGAGGCATTAAATGCGGCCTCAGATGCTACTATATTTGCTGGTAAGGAAAATTGAAAATGAGTTTGCTGCTTAAATTAAATCTTTCTTGCTCATTCTTTGTTTCTCTCTTCACGCCAGCATCCGTTCATCAAGTCGGCCAAGCCCAACTCCATCCTCAGAGCCCTGATCACAGACGCCATGGAGATCAAATTGAAGAGACAAGAGGAGGCAGAACAGAGAGAGCAAGAAGCTGATGATGATGACAATTCGGTACGAAACATTATCAGTAACATATTTTGACTTGAAAAGGACTTTGTTATTTGGATCCCAATTAGCTTTCACTCAGTGATCACCTGTCTTCCTTGGGAAATGTACTAAATGTAAAAGTTCATAAAACAAGAAAAGGTCAAAAAAAGGATTGGATAATAAATTAAATCGTGAAGCTTATAGTGAAATAATGGAACCAAAAAGAAAATTGGAACTATCAAAAAGCTCCCAAAACAGGTTTTTTGTGATTTTTTTTGAATGAAAATCTCTTGATGTTTACTAGGAAGCAAGTTTACTTGGTTTGATACTCTAGAAGTAGAAGCTTTATGAATACAACACAGTGTGTTCATGAACATGATTAGTGCCCACCTGACATGTATTTAATAATTCTTTAACCTCTGCCGCTGTGTTTCAGGATGAGGACGAGGTGGACCAGGGAACCATGGTGCGGGCGGGAACAGGCGACTCAGGAACGATCCGGGCTGCTGGTTCGTTAGCGAGTTCACTCGGTGGAACGGCTCGGACTATGATCGAACACGATGACACTGGAACAATGGTGTCACAGCTGGGCACCATGGTCATCAACTCTGAAGAAGATGATGAGGAAGAAGCCGGTACTATGAAAAGTAAGACCTTTGAAGTACACTCACATAATGTGTGTCATCACATACAGTTTATATATTCTACAGAGTTAAACACAGAGAGATGTGTTGCATAAATAAAGGTCATCATGTGTGACCAAGACTGAAGAATTGGCTCCCAGTTAACTGAGCAAAGTGTAAGAGGAACCAGCTGATGAGGAACATGCTGACACTACATGCAAACATAGTTACTGTGTGGACACGAGCTGATTGTCAACTCATCTGAGCTGCAAAGACTGAAACTGTGTTTGAAATCCTCAAAACGAGGAAAAAACTTCAACTGGTCTCACAGGTGATCTTAATAAGTCACCAGATTCACCCACACACAGTTTTGAGTTGCTCAGATTGTATCAGACATGTTACTCAGTGAGTTCTGTAGTTATTAACATATTTGACGTGAGTGTCGGTGAATCCTGGTGATTTGTTCAGGAGAATCTGCTCCACAAATGAGTACTGTAGCTGTTGAGCAGTGAGCAGCCAATGAAAACCAAGCTGAGTGATTCAAAGTGGATGTTGTTTATGAACCCGTGTCATTGATCACGACCGTGTTTTCTGTTTAACATTTCTGACATTAAATCTTTTCATCATTCTGGAGTAGAATGATTCTGTGAACCAGCTGCTTGTTGCTCATCTGAATTTAATCTTCCAAAAAAAGTGCTGCTGTTGAGTTCCTGTTTTATCCACCAGAGGTCACAATGAGACCGTCACACTGAAGGAAAGAGTTCACTGACTTATGGTGAACTGGTGGAAAACTGTGGTGTGTGTCTGTTCTCACTGCATCATCTTGTACATGTGCTACAAGACAGGAAATTAATGCTTTCATCCACCAGTGAGAGTGGCTGTTGACTTCCAGAGTTGTTTTTGTTGTTGAAAATGGTGACTATTAGTAGGGATTCGTTTCAAATTAGTCTTTATTTGAGATCGATCTTTCAATACGTCCTCTTCCTGTTTATTTGTGATCGAGGGTCCAAAATTTAGCACCCCTCAGGCACAGAATGCAGGTGGATGTTTTGTCGAGTAAATCTCTGCTGTGTGTCTGTTTCGTCACAGGAACTTCATGATGCATTCATTTTCACTTGAATGCACCTCGTAAACTCAGAAATCAGTACGCAGATGGCCACTGCAGTTGTTTTAAACTGGAACGGTTTATTTTTTCATATTTTCCCATCTTGAAAGACATAAACCTGCGTCTGTTATTACTTTCTTTTAATAATTAGATAATACAAATCTAACAATATCCCCTTAATTTCTTTGTAGGCAGACTTTGATCACAAATCTTCAAAACTGTTTGATTAAATTCTTAGTGTTAGTGATGATATTTTAATAATGCATCCTTGTACAATTTACAGCATTAGTTCTCTCAGATTTCTTTCATATCCGGGCAAAATGTGTATTGTGACTGAAATATTCCTGGAAACTGGATGATATTGATATAACTGGAAATCAAATCGAATCAGCACCTTGTGAATCAGAATCTAATCAATTTGGAAAATCTGGCTGTGTGTTCATTTAGTGGGCTGAAGGCTCATGAACATGTTATTAAACTTCAAATTATTGTTTCCAATGTAACACTGTTAACAGCCTTTGTTTTAAAATAAGCTCTCTAGGCTGTTGCCAAAAACAAACTCTGACTTCGTGGTTTACACACTAACGTGATGTCCAGTTTTACTGATTTATTTTCAGTGACTGACCAAATTAATGCAAACACTTGCAGGGATGGATACTGAAACCCGGCATTAAACGTGTCCCAGGGCTAAATCATGAACTACAGCAGCATTAATGCACTCGGATGTTAACTGTTGTTTTATCTGTACTTTTTAACGTTGTGGTGTAATTTTTTATCGTGGTGTTGTGGCCTCTCCTCTGCTGAGCTGCTCCATATTAACACACACAGAGCGAGTCAGTCAACGGCCGAGCAGACAGGTGGCGGTGTTGACTGTGAGGTGAACCAGGTGATCACAGCTGAAGTTTACGTGTGTTGACAGCAACAACGCTCGTCACTGGTAGTGCAGTAAGTTCTTGTCAGTACTCAAACAATACACCCGTTCAACAGGCATAAATGTACATGAAGAAAGTGATATTCTAATCTGCTCTGTCTCATTGATAAAATCTTAATACTTAGTAGATATGATCAGAAGAGTTCCTAATTTGGGACACATCTTTGATTGACTGTTTTAATCCTTGGAGGACATGTGAACATGATCAGTGTAGCTGCTGGGACAGATAATAAACCAGCTGTGGTCCTGAGGGCCTGAATGAGGAACAGCTTCTGTTTAAAAATGTGGTGACTCATAAACTTCTGTTAGTATCCTATTTAATACAATGAATGTTTTACTTTGTGCTGGAGTGTGTCATTTGTTCAGAGATGTGTTGGTGCTGCTTCAGTCTGTTGGAGTCTTTTTGCAGTGTGGGAGTTGTAAGCGTTGGATGTATTGGCTGCTTCTGGAGTCTCAATAAGAGTTGGACTCTGTTGTTCATCAGTGCTGGCAGCCTGTGGGTGTGTTTTATGTGTTTGCTTTTATGTGCTAAGAATTAGCCCCAGTGAGACACTACAGCACAGTGAGTGTGTTGGTTGTGTGTGTATTTGCCCTGTGCGTCTCCAGTAATGCACACAGCTGATGCTTGTTGTAGTTTGCTGATGAAAACAAAGCTACTGTGGAAGTCAGATTATTAAAACGCCTACATCGCATCTATTGAGATTTATGTTTAAGTCACTGGTGCCTCGTAACAGTGATGAACACTGACAGGAATAGGCAGCATGTGGACGTCCTGTCGTGTCCAAAACTGTCCAAATAGTCTGAAGTTATGAGGACA
Organism: Diplodus sargus; assembly: GCA_903131615.1. Lineage (NCBI taxonomy): Eukaryota > Metazoa > Chordata > Actinopteri > Spariformes > Sparidae > Diplodus > Diplodus sargus. Next base: position 4,054 of record CAEMYA010000747.1, on the reverse strand, counting down.
GAACCACCGTGTAATGAGCCGAACGTAGAGGTCAACACCTGCACACACTTGGAGCTACGTAAGATAATCTGGAAAAAGATTAATGTTACGTTTTTCCATTGTATTTTTTTTAAGCTTTGTGTGATGTAGTTCCTCTAAATTAGAGGCAGACGTCTCTGTGGACAACATCCCAAAACCATCTAGATGGATAAACAGCACGACACGTAGAGGAACCGAACCTTATTGTGATTCTGGAGTAAACTGTTCCTTTAAGACCAACACAGTCGACATGAACATGCGGAGAGATGCATCGATTTACACACACACACACACACACACACACACACACACACACACACACACACACACACACACACACACACTCACAAGTCCTTTAGTCAATCTCTAAAACACATACTCATAAATCTACACACACACATGCGCACACACACACACACACTCTGTCTCCTGTCTGATGTCCGACTATTAAGTTAGTATTGATCTCGACTGCTGGCAGTTCAATTCACATTAACACAGGAACATTTAGAGTTCATAATTACATTAGAGCCCCGATACCCTTCAGTTCTGTGTGTGTGTGTGTGTGTGTGTGTGTGTGTGTGGTGTGTGTGGTGTGTGTGTGTGTGTGTGTAAGGTCTGTGCTGCCTGAGTGCTTTTCTACAAAGTTGTTGGTGTGTGTGTGTCTTTGAAGCTAATGACCACAATCTGATGCTGAAGGAGCCTTGAGGATTGAGATAAGATATTAGATCAGTTATTGATCCTCTCTAATGGTTCCAAATAATAGAAAGCCTTTTAATTTACACTGATTAGCCTCCAACCCTCACTGACTAGAATCCTTGATAGAAGTCATCTGTCATTGTCTGCTGCACTACTTCTCCAAATCATTCACTATCAGGTTAAATTAATTAATTGACAAATGTAACAAGCAGGATATTAAAATATGAAACTCCACCATTTAAGTCCACCACAGAACCCAGAGGTACTTTATCATGTCGATATCGTAAACTTGGATCATCTGACAATACAGTTTTTTAAGTCCTACTTTGTGCCCTCCCTCCAGACCAGTCCCAGTAACACTGCACTGTTTTCTCTTAAATCTCATCTTATTAAAGTCCCTGTGAGTGTTTCCACAATGACTCGGGCCTTTCCTGTCTTTTGCAACTTGTCGCAATACCTCGGCTGCTGTCAGGGTGTTAAATTCATCCTCCACTTCCTCCTCTCTCACTGAAAGGCCTCCAGTCTCTGTTAGTGGAACAGCTGACATGCACTCATTAGCTAGCATGCTACCTGTGGAAAGTGATAGTGGCTGACTGTGCTATGTAGGAAAAAACTACAATAACTGACTGCTGGTTGTTTTCAGGACACTGTTTTTTTACATTGCGCAATATTTTTACCTCACATTTCTCCTTCAATGCTGGTTTGAAAACCTCTGATTTAAAAATAGCTTGACAGATCTTTGAAGGTCTGATTTGATGTAAATTGAGCTTTTGTTCCCCCCTACTGATGTTCAACAGAAAATGTGTTTATCTGTTGTAGAAGAACTGTGGAGCTGTGATGTTGCCAAGATCTCTGATTTATAAATGAATCTATACCAGTATATTAGTTCTTCTTTAATGCCAAAACACGCTTTTCTAGTTACAAGATGATATTTTCAGGGTTTTAATTCAAAATGTGTTTGTTTTTCTGTTGTTCTCTCCAGCAGTGAGACACACACACATCGGCAGCATGTGGACACATTTCTGCCACTTTTATTCTTTTTCTCCGATCACGCAAATATAATAAGAACAGCAGCTCCCAGTGAAGTGAGAGCGATTCAAACTTTCCATTTGTTGTTTGAGATTCATGTTGATGGAAACATCATGTTGACGTAAGTGAATTATTTTAATTGAATTTTCCATCTCTCAGCCTTAATAATGTTCTCTAATTTTGAAATGCGTATTGTTTTGCTCCGTCATAACACCGTCTCAAGTGTAGATGTTCTTATAACCTAGAAGTACAAACAAGTGGCTTTTTTTTTTTACACACACTGAATATAAATACAGTAGTGTATTTTTATTTACTCTCGAGTTAAAACGATTTAATGACTCTCTGTACCTGCTCAGCGCTCACATCACTTTACTATATTAAAGTTTAATTTTGTTTTGGAGAAGGAGCAGATGGTCGTCCTCCCTGCGGTCCACTCTGCTTCGTAGAGCTTTCCTGTAAACTTGTGGTTTATGATTAGCCTGGTTTAGAGGCTGCAGAACAAAACATTAACACTGCTGGAGATTTCCCTCCTACTGAAGCCTGGAAACAAAATGATATTCACTAATGCCATCAGCAGTCTGTAGTTTGTCAGGATGAAGATGCCCACCGCGTCGTTTGTTTGTGTCATTAAATCTCCTGCCTCATCTGAGGCACTCTGGATGTCTTCGTGGCATGGGATCCATCTTCATTTAAAGCCAGAATCTTCCTCCGAGATGAGGAAACATTTAGGCTTTTTAATTGAAGTAAACACAACAACGTCGACTCCCCACAGGGATGAGACCGCTGTGAGGTGACATCTGGTCTGATTGGTCGGAAAAAAGGCTCAGCAGCGAGAAGAGCAGAGCGAGCAGAGTGATGGTCTTGTCAGTGGGTGACTAACGATAATGATGGAAACATTTTTACCACTGGTTTATATTCTGTTTGTTCATGTTTGCTCCTTTTGGCACAAGTCTAATCAGCTGATCAGGAAGCTTTTCAGACCTTCTAGTGTCTGATAGAGTTTTATATTGTGATTAATCACCCAGCTGCAGTTAAATATTTAAATGCTTCTGTCATGGTCGTGGCTTTGTCCAGAGGCATGTTGTCTGTTGTTTTCTTCATTGTTGGGTTATCTGTCAGTTATTTTCTCATTTGATCAGTAGTTTTGAAAAAAGTCCCCAGTGTTTCCCCAAAGCCGAGAGTACGTCCTCAAAGGTTGTTTTGTGAGGAGGAAAGAAACAGAAAACAAACTGTGCTGATTGTAGAGATCTTCTGTGCTGCAGGGTTGAACAATATGAAGCGTCCATGTTTTTCAGTTTGTAGTCTCTTTGCAGCAACATCCACATTTAAAGCTTTGTGGTCCACCGCAGGCTGATGATCATCTCCAGGTGATTGTCGTTGCACCATGTAATGAAGCTCTCCATCAGTCCTCTATACTCCTCTGTAAAAATAGTCTTTAAGTGAAAACATTGTGTTTTTTTCACCGTAAATTATTCACTAGAATCATACATGTCAACATCACCACTACCATTCACCAAGAACTACACTTAATACTTTTTATTAAGTTCTTTCAAAGTCTTCTCTACATATGTTGTGAGTTTGGACAGACATGGATGTCAGCTGCACATTGCCTGGTTTGCGGAGGCATGTAATGCAGGGCGGTAATTCTCTTCCAGTAAAACTCATCATGCAGTCTGAACCATCTGCTGTCAGAATGTGGAAGAAGGTCGAATGCCTAAATGAGATCTATCAAACAGATGATTTCATTTGAAAAGCGGCTCAGCTGGTAAATCAATACATCACAAATCTGAACCAACCTCTTGAGTTTTGAAGCATCATTGAGCTCCCGTCATCTTTTATTTCTGTCTCTGTTTACTGATCAAACGAATGCTGCGAGGAAAAAATAGCAAATTGACTTCCAGCATGAGAAAAGGTCAAATAAAAGTATTCATGCGGTTTCTGCATCTGCATCTCTCCTCATTTCTTCTCTCTTCCCCTCACTCGACAGTCTGTTTGTCACATTACCCACCGATTTATTCTTCAGTTTGATTTATTAAATATAGATATTTTTTATCACTTATGAAAAGTAGAGTAAAAGTCCACTATTGTTTCCTCCTGTAGAAGTTTAGATGCTAGTGTAAAAACAGACTCTGGTAAAAGTAGAAGTTCCAATCCAGCTTGTTTCCTCCAGTAAAGTAATAGATTACAGGCTCTGACATGAACTCAGAGTCTCAGAGTAAAAAGTCTCCCTCTGAAGGACATTTGTGGTCGAAGCTAACTGAAGCTCACGTCATATTAATAGAATTCAAAGACTATTAAAGTTAAAGGTAGA
>CAEMYA010000746.1:137948-155168 GCA_903131615.1 Diplodus sargus | reverse complement strand
TATATATATATATATATATATATATATATATATATATATATATATATAATTTTTATTTATTTATTTATATATGAATGATATAATCAAGGACATGAATGAATTTATTGAGGAAAGGAAAATTTGCCAGGAAATGTTATTCAAAAACAGAACTTTATTAGCATAAACACAAAACTATGTACAAAGCATAACTGGCGGCATTCTGTCTGAATTTGGTCCATTTTGCAGACATCTGTGGTGCGTTGCCCTGTACTTCGGAATTGCCTCTAATCTCAACTGCAGCGTGGCACAGAGCTCGGTGAGCTCCTGGCTGCAAAAGGTCGGAGGTCGCACAATCCATCCAGACACCCCGCCGTCTTCCTCATCAGACATCAGGTCCACTTCCAAAGGTCCACGTCATCCTCAGCTAGCACACTCTGTCTGCTTCCAGCAGCTGTAAAAACAATCAATAAAAACAATCAGTACTGCGCGATGCACTGCGTATGGACACAACACATCTATTAATGCACCTGAAAAATAGTCACATTGACCAAAAGCGGATCTAATCTAATAAATCTTACCCTCTTTCTTCTCGATCAACTCCGAGCTGAGCTCTTCACAGCTTCCGCCTGCGATGCAAGATCTGGTTGTTTGTACCTGGAGCTCCTGGGCACTCTCGTAGTATGTCTTACAGGCAGCTGGAAAACAATTAAATGAGAGGGGTATGAATAAAAAATGTCAGTCACAGTTAAATTAAACAAGCAAGGAGAAAACGTAAAAGTTACTTACACACAATGGCGTCATTATCAGCATCATGTAAATCTGGACTTGCAGACAAAGCTCTGAGCAAAAGGAGGTCACGGCCTCGTCATCAACAAAATTCTCGCAACGATTAACCTCTGTGTCCCTCTGCGGCAGCAAAGGGACCTCTGTCAGCGACACTCTCCGTGGCGACCGGGCAAAGCTCCTCCCGTCAGCGCAGGCCTCCTCTCGACAATGGCCACCAGCCTAGCTCCTGCTAGCGAACTTCGAACACTTAGACTGCAATGGAGTGTCCAACTCACACACTCACAGCACGTCATCCGATAACAGTTCACAGTCCGTTAGTGATAAAAACCCGACACTGACGACACACACAGTCCACTGTTAGCTGCTCCACACCATTAACTCTCAGCTCCTTCTTCATCCTCACGTCCGCTGCTACCCAAACAACAAACCCTGGGTTACCAGTGACCTAAAGGCCCTTCTCAATAAGAAAAAGAGGGCCTTTAGCAGAGCCCAAGCGTGTTTAGAGAGAACTTAAACACAGCATCAGGCAGAGAAAGGACAACCACAGGAGGACACTGGAATACAAACTGGAGAACAATACCGGGGATGTTTGGAGCGGGATGAGAGAGATTACCAGCTTCCAGAGGAACAGCTGAGGGAAATGAACAACGAGCAAACAACTTCAATCAGCTTTTCAACAGGTTTGTCTCCAGCGCCCCCAGCTGCTCCTCTGAGCAACAACTCAAGGACACAACACCCCCAGCAGACACCAGCTATCACCACCTCCCTCCTGAGCCTCCACCTTCAGAAAGTACCAGTGCTTTGGAAAACATCCTGCCTCGTTCAAGTGCCCAAAAAAGGACATCCTGTGGCACTGGATAACTACTACATATTTATCACATGTGCCATGTGTAAAAGTGCTTTACAAGTGCTTCAAGTTTTCAAGATGGCGGCGCGTGCAGATGCAGCGGCCAGGCGCTCTTCCAGGTTAGACAAATAATTTGTTTTTGTAGTGTTTTTGTGTGTTTTTACTTGTACATTAGCGGCTGCTTATGTACAGTACAGCAGAGCTGATTTGCTAACGGTAGCAGATTATCTTTACCTCTGCATTAAGGACAGTTACAACTGGGACTTCATACCCCCAAAGATCTGACGCTCTCCCCCGGACGTAGAGCTCCTCATTCCCCCGCTAAGATGGCGCCGGCGCCACAGGAAGCAGAAGAGGGGCAAGAGGCGGGGGCTTCAAGCTAAGTTAAAGTCTAACGCCCACAAACCGGCCATCCCAAGCATCTTTCTCACCAACACCCGGTCGCTAAACAACAAAATGGACGAGCTGCAAGTGCGGATTACTTCACACAGGCTAAACCACTGTGTGATGGTAATAACAGAGATTTGGCTGGACCAGTACACCCCAGACGCTGCGATTGCGCTAGCCAGCTGCACCGTCTTCCGAGCGGATAGAACAGCTAACTCTGGTAAGAGCAGAGGAGGAGGACTTTGTATATACGTGAACAACAGCTGGTGTACTAACGCCATTGTCAAAGACACTCATTGCTCTCCGGACATAGAGTACATCATGTTACAGTGCAGGCCTTTCTACTTGCCAGGGAGTTTATATTGGTCACTATCATGGCAGTTTTTATACCACCGCAAGCTAATGCCAGGTTAGCCTTGGAGAAGCTACACCTCTCCATTAGCCAACACCAGTCGGCCCACCCAGACAGCATTGTGATAGCGGCAGGGAACTTTAATCACGCCAGCTTGAAGTCTGTCCTGCCGAAATTCCACAAATATGTAAACTTCCCGACAAGAGAAAGCAACACTCTGGATCAGGTCTACTGTTACATCTCCAAAGCCTTCAAAGCCAGCCCTCTGCCACATCTGGGACTCTCAGACCATCTGTCTCTGTCTCTGGTCCCAGCATATAAAACCCTCAGCTGTAGACAAAGACCAACTATAAAGACAGTCAAGGTATGGACTGAGGAAGCAACCTCAGCCCCACAGGACTGCTTCGAGGACACAGACTAGGATGTTTTTGCTGAGGGGACAGACCTGGAGGGACACACGTCAGCTGTCCTTTCATACATCAATTTCTGTGCTGAGACTGTCTTGGAGACAAAAACTGTTAAAGTGCTCCCCAACCAGAAACCCTGGTTCAATGGCAAGGTGAGGCCCTGCTCAGGACACAGGATTCTGCGTTTAAGGACCTGCAGGCCTACAAGCAACATCAGCGAAGCCTGAGGAGAGGCATCAATGAGGCCAAACGCAGTACAAGCAGCGCATAGAAGAGCACTTTAACAGGAACAATGCCAGAAGCATGTGGCAGGGGATAAAGACTCTGACCGGCTACAAGGACAGCTGCACACTGCCAGACTCCCTCAACCACATTTTTGCTTCTGATACACATCTGGCACTACTAGGGAGGGTCAACGCCATTCAGCTGGACCAACATGAGGTCAGATCCGCAGCTGGTCCAAACCGGGTCACCGGCAGGATTGTCAAGACCTGCGCAGACCAGCTAGCAGAGGTTTTCACCACCATCTTCAACCTCTCACTTCTACAATCTGCAGTCCCCACCCGCCTGAAGTCTGCAACCAACTTGCCAGTCCCAAAGAAAGGTACAGTGAACTGCCTTAATGACTATCGCCCAGTTGCTCTCACCCCCATAATCACCAAATGTTTTGAGAGACTCATCCTCTCTCACATCAAATCTGCCATCTCTGCTGACCTGGACCAACACCAGTTTGCTTACCGAGCGAGCAGGCCGACAGAGGATGCTGTCAACACAGCACTCCACACAGCCCTGACACACCTGGATCAGCCCAACATGTATGTAAGAGTGCTGTTTGTGGACTTCAGCTCAGCATTTAATACGGTCATCCCCCACAAACTAATCCACAAATTTAGCAACCTGGGCTTAGACAGTTCACTGTGCACCTGGATACTGGACTTCCTCAGCAACAGACCACAAAAGGTCAGGATGGGACTGCTAGAGTCTGTTGGGGCCCTAGGCAAAAAAAATCCACGGGGGGCCCTTCAACCAGCATTCATCACCATTATGTTATTAAAAATCTGACATTAAAAAAAAATTATGAAATCTAAACATTTTTTTATTTCATTAGAATTTTCAAAATATAAATGTAAATAATAATGCAAACCAGAACAATAAATAACTAAATAGCTTCAACGTTGTCACATTGCAAATAACCCACATTTTAAGGCCAGTGCTCATCGACGCATAAAGCATTGATTTTGGCTAGTGCAAACGCTGCCACTACTGCATGTCCTCACATCAAAAGACCATTGGAAAATTGTGCTCTACTGAAAAAAGCCAGTGTTCACGTTCATAGAATTTTCACAATATAAATAACAACAATATTAAAAACCTTGTAATTTTCAAAATATAAAGAACAACAAAAACCAGAACAATAAAAACATAATTAAACTTCAAAGTTGTCACATTGTAAATAGCTTGTTCATCAACTGGTGAGTGTTTGTAAGAGACTTATTTGTGCAGGTGTCCCCGCTGTCCGCTCCCTCATCGCAGATCACCGTATCTGGTGTCCCACCGTTCATTCCCACCGAGCTGTTGGAGAATGAGCTGCGGAGGTACAGGCTCCGTTGCCGGCGGCGGCGCAAGACCCACTGACGCTGTCGGTGGTGGCGCCAGGCCCGCGGCTAGTGGCGGACATGGGCTCGGTCACGGCCAGCGGACCGAGCCCATGTCCGCTAGCTAAGTTAGTCTAACGCTCGTTGGGCTGAAGTTACCAGCATTCAGTTATTTAATGTTACTGACACTTAATCGTCATTATCTGCTCCACTTACCACTGTCTTGCTTTCTTTTTCTTCATTCTGCCCCTTTCTCTTTCTTTTTTTTTTTTTTTTAATTCACTTTTTATTGCTTTTTAACAGTACAACAAAAAGGCCAACATACATGAACAATGTCAGGAACATACCAACATGACATGAAAGGCAACAAAAACAACAACAACCACAAAACCAAAAAAACAAAAAAAGGGGGGGACAGTTAGATTACATGAAGTAAATTAATCCAGACATACAGATAATTATATCTACATACACCGGGTTGACACCTCCACCGTCTCTCCTGACTCTCTCACCCCCACAGTCCCCGCCCCATAACATATGATACTTTTGTCACAGTCAAGACACAGCTCCCATACACATAGAAATTCATCCCTGATGCCCCTTTAATCATCCATCTCGTACAAGCCTCATGTAAGGACCCCATAATTTCATAAATACTTCCTCCTTATTGTTCAGTCTGAAAACCAGTTGTTCGTAACTGGCTATTTTGTTCATTTCCTCCAACCATTCATTAAATTTTAAGATATTTTTTGTTTTCCAGTGTCTTAGAGAAATCCTACACCCAGTAATAAGGGCCAACCTACACCATAGTGTTTGCTGGAGTGATAACTCTACTCCCTCTGTTACTATACCCAAAATACATAGGACAGGGCTCTGAGATAAATCTATCCCAAATACTTTGTTAATGAATAATATTATATTTTCCCATAAGTTTTGTGTCTTTTCACATTCATACAACATGTGTAAAAGTGTTCCCCTACTTTTCTCACACCTCCAGCACAACTCAGAATCACAAAGCTTTAATCTCGCCATTTTACAAGGAGTCCAATAGGCGGGTCTGTATTTCTCTAGATGTCTTATACCAGGATCTGGTTATTTCCTCCCACTGCTCCCCAGATATCTCACCCCGTAGATCCTCATCCCATGCTCTCTTGAGACCCTCAGGTTTTGGTGGGTGAGATTGTCTCATAAGACTGTAAAATTTTGATGCACCACCCTTAGCCCCTTGGTTGCCCTGTACTAGTTTTTGTAACTCTGTTTGAAGTAACAGGGGGAATTTACGTTGTGCAGACATTATACAGCTTCTTAATTGCAAATATTTCAAAAAGTCTTGTTTAGGGATTCTGTATTAAGTTACCAGTTGTGCAAAGGACATAAAATCGTCTCCCTCAAAAACATCTCCAATAAAATAATCCCTGCTTCAACCCATGATTTTCAACAGAGAGTTTTTTTACCCACTTTCAATAGTTTGTCATACCATATGGATGTCTTTCTAGTAAAAGAAGGGTTTATGCGAATAAGACGATGTGATGCTTGCCAGGTTTCTTTTGCAAACAACAACAAAGGATTCCTAGATGGAATTTCTCCCCCAGTTTGTGAAATAAAAGCTTGTAACGGGATTGGCTCTGTAAGTTCCTTTTCAATCAAAACCCAACCTGGAGCTTGGTCCTCTGTAATATATATTTTGGCCAGCTGATTAAGAGAAAAGGCATAGTGGTACCAGTCCATTCTTGGCAGGTTGAGGCCTCCATCTTCCTTTGCAGCACACATTTAAATTCTGTTTAAACGAGGTCTTTTTCCTCCTCATAAAAAGGTATTTACCACTGCATTGAGTTTTTTAAGCAGTGAAGGAGGAAAGCTCATGGGCAGTAGGTATATAATATAGTTGATTTGTGGAACCGCCATCATTTTAAGAATATTTATTTTTCCCAGCAGAGATAATCCTAATTTACCCCAATTTTGTAAAGTGCTCTCGATTTTCAAAAGTAGAGGGAGAATGTTTTCTGTCATTATATCTTTTAAACCCGGTGTAAGCTTTATCCCCAAATACACTAGCCCTGAAGAAAGCCATTTAAACTGCCAGTTCTGTCTAATACTAGGTGGGCACAGTCTAGACAGGGGCACTGCTTCTGATTTTCCCCAATTTATTTTGTAAACTGAGATATAAGAAAAGGTATCAATCAAAGAGAGAATCTGAGGGACAGCTGTTTGTGGATTTGTGGACAAATGTCATCTGCATACAAAAGTAATTTATGTTCCATCCTTCCAGCTTGAATACCTTTGATATTTGTGTCGTTTCTAATGGCATCTGCTAAGGGTTCTAACGCCAACGCAAAAATCAGGGGGCTCAGGGGACAGCCCTGCCTTGTACCCCGGTGAAGGGTGAAATGTGGGGACACCTTTCCATTTGTTAGCACTGAGGCCTTGGGGTTACAGTATATAAGTCTAATCCATTTTATAAAAGAGGAGCCTAATCCAAACCTAGATAGCGTCCTGAACATATATCCCCACTCCACTCCATCAAACGCTTTCTCAGCGTCAAGAGAGAAAGTGACTACAGATTCAGGGCTATTTCTTACCTGCCAAATTAAATGGAGTAACCTACGAAAATTGTCTGCTGATGACCTTCCTAGAATAAAACCATCTTGGTCTGTATGAATAAGACTGGGCAGGTGTGCCTCCAGCCTTAGTGCCAATATCTTGGCTAATATTTTAGCATCTACATTTATTAGAGACACTGGGCGATAGCTACCGCATTGCTGCGCATCCTTGCCTTTTTTATGTATCAGAGTAATTACTGCTGACTGCATGCTTTCTGGCATTGTGCCCTTTTCAATTGCATCCTTGAATACTATCACTAACCTTAGTGCTATTAAGTCCACAAATTCTTTATAAAAGTCTGTTGGTAGCCCATCATCGCCGGGGGATTTCCCAGAGCTAATTTTTTTAATGGCTTGCTGAACCTCCTCTAAAGTTATATCCCCCCCTATTTCTTTTTGTTTCTCCTCAGACAGGGTCGGTGGATTCATCTTGGACAAGAATTTGTCTATATCCTCCTGATCAATTGTGCCTTGTGATAGGGTTAGGGTTAGGGTTAGGGTGAATACAATTTTTGGTAGAATACTCTAAATGTTTCATTAATCTCCCCTCTGTCTGTCATTAAGGTCCCATTTTCATTCTCCACAGAGGTTATTAAGTGCGATTATACTGTTGTTTAACTCTCTGGGCCAGAAACCTCCCTGCTGCTTCACCTTGTTCGTAGTACTTCTGTCTACATTGAAACAATGCATACTCTGCCTTCTTTTGTAGAATAGAGTTAGTTCCAATTTCATTTTGTTTAGCTGTGTAAACACTACTGGATCTAATTGGGATGCATATATTTTTTCAAGATCTTTAATTTCTTTCTCCAATTCAATTAATCAAATAGTAGTTTGTTTTTTCAAATAGGAGCTGTGTTGTATTAGGCGACCCCTCAAGCAGGCTTTAAATGCATCCCATTCTAGACCTGGGTTAGAAGTTGTTCCTTCATTGAATTCCCAATACTCACGAATTTCCTTTCTAATAAAGTCACGTTAAAGTTAGTTAGTTAGTTTTTCATTTCAAAGTAGACAGGTGTTGAGTCTCCAACGACTTCTAGGAGTTTCAGATGAAGATTCAGAACTTAACACCATGTCAACTGGAGCATGATCTGATAATACAATATTACTAGGGCCGGGACTTTAACGCGTTAATTACCATTGATTAATTACACAAAAATTAACGCGTTAAAAAAATTAACACATTTTAATCGCACTAATTTTTGCACCACAGAACGTTTCTCACAGGATGAGTTTCAGGGGTACCGATTATACTGGAGCACCAACTAACGTTCATGCATAGCATTCATGACTTCAGACAACAACAATGAACGAAGAAGCAGATGAAACAGCTTTGGGTGGCCCCGTGGATGGGAAATTTTGTTTTAAAAAGCGGACGGATGGCAGCGTAGACAAGAGCACGGTTGTGTGCAAATTATGCAAGAAGGAGTTCGTGTGTCACCGCAGCATATCAAGCCTCAGATATCACCTACATGCTAAGCATATAACAGCTAGTGTTAACGTGGTAGCTAGCGTGGACGTCAGCTTGACTCCGAGTACAAGGACCCAAAACAAAGTGTTATAGTTTACAGAAGGTGTACCTACCTATAGGCTACCTGAATCTCTGAAATGTATTCCTAAATTCCTAAAATTGGTCTTGGGAAAAAAAACTATGTTTTGTTGCTTAAGCTGATGTATTCAGTCATTATTCAATGGTACACTAAAATCCATGTGAAAAAAATTGCCTCTCACTGTTGTCAGGTCAAATATTTATATGCGATTAAAATGCGATTAATTTCGATTAATTAATTACAAAGCCTCTGATTAATTCAATTAATTTTTTTAATCGAGTCCCGGCCCTAAATATTACCAATTGAAGCCGCGATAGTTATACTCACTAATTGTTTAGATATTAGGAAATAGTCTATCCGTGAATACGAAGAATGTGGGTTAGAGTAGAAAGTGTACTCCCTGTCTTGTGGGTGTAGACTCCTCCAAATGTCAACTAGACCAAGCTCCTCTTCTAAAACATCAATGGCTACCTGGGATTTATGTACTAATCTCATAATTTTTGATTTATCTAGGGCCAGGTCTCTTACCTGATTGAAATCTCCCCCAATAATAACATATGTATTCCCCATTTGTTTCACCACATTGCAAATGTCAGCAAAAAAATCTGGAGAATCTATATTTGGTGCATAGATATTAATAAGAGAGCATCTACTGCCAAACAGGTCTATACTGATAGCAACCCACCTGCCTTCCCTGTCCGAGAGTTGTTTGTGGATAGTGATGTTTAAGTTTTTACGAATTAATATACAGACACCTCGCTGGCTAGATGAATAGGCACTGTAAAATATTTTACCAACCCAATCCCTCTGTAACTTGGTTGATTCCTCACTACTTAAATGAGTTTCCTGCAAAAAGCAGATGTCTACTTTCTTTTGTTTTAGATGTAGCAGAAGTTTCTTCCTCTTAATAGCAAGATTTGCCCCTTTAATATTCCATGATAAAAACCTAAGCATGTCTGCCATATTAATATAACACTTCTGCTAATTTACCCTCAACCATCCTATCAAGCTCTGATATATATGCCAGTGAAGGTGGGAACATGTGAGAAATGACCCGGATTTGATGTCTCCCTGTGTTAAAAATGTGCACATGTATGAAACAGAAGAAAGCAAGGGAAAAACAAAAAAACAAAAACAAAACACACACATAAAAGCTGAAAAACCCAAGTGAGAACTTTGAGAAGAACAAGATGGTTCTCCATAACCCCTTAAACCAAAACAACGGAAAAATACGTCCGTGAAGCCCAAAGTCCTGACCCACCAAACACCGCCCCCTCCACACACCTCAAATACATTATCTTATCTGAACTTAACTCAGCATGTATTTTGTTCAAACAACCAAATAAATCTAAAACCTAAGTCATATAAAGAGCAGGAGTTCAATGTCCTTTACTTAGGTCTATCTACAGAGAAGTAAGTCATTAATTGTGTCTGATTTACTCCAAAATAATATAATAAACCTGCTACTGTTAGACAGTTATTGATTTTTTCTAAGAGAGAAGGAACAAATGCAACAATATCACAATGATTTAACTTCTTTACACCCTGGTGAATACAAACATATTCAAACGATATAGATATGACATTATGTACCTGGAAACCAGAGTGTGACTCACATAGTTCACCTGAATGGAGCCTAGAGCGGCTCATCCGACATCTCCAGTAATCAATAATATCCTCTGTGTCGCTATGGGATCTTCATGAAGCTCTCCCAGAGATAAAGCTTCTCGCCTCCTCTGGAGAAGTGAAGGTGTGTCGGATATTATCTGCCACCACTCTCACCACGACTGGGTATAACATGGTGTACTGAAGTCCCTTCTCCTGCAGCTGTTTCTTCACTCCGTCAAACTTCTTGCGCCTCTGAATAACATCTTGTGAGAGGTCTTGAAAAAAAGATACTCGCTTGCCTCTCCATTCCACACGCTCCTTCTCCTGGGCCGCTCGCAGCACTGCTTCTCTGGCTCCAAACTTCAGGAAACGCACCAGGATATGTCGGTCTCTGTTGCCCCGCTGACCTGCTCTATGGCCGCGTTCGATTTCAAAGTCCGGGCCCATTTCGATGCTCATACTGTTGCATGTCTCGTCCTTCGGCTCCCTCCACTATTCCAACTATACGGACATTATTGCAGCGGCCGGCGTCTTCTAAGTACATTACTTTCTCTTGAAGCAGTGCAATGGTTTTGGTAGCCGTTTCCACCGTAACACCCATGCTTTGGTCTTTATCTTCCAAGGCTGAGATACGAGTCTCAGCCTCAGCCATTCGAGCTCCAAGTTTCTCCACCGTTGCTTGGACTGCATCCATGCCCGACTTTAACTCACTCATACTGGAAGCGATGTTCTATAGTAGCATTTTAATGCTCATTAGCTCAGCTGGGGTGAAAAATGAGTAGAGGATGGGTTCTCTACTCACTCTTCACCCATGACTGCTCCCACATCCACCAACACCATCGTTGAATTTGCTGATGACACAACCATCGTAGGACTGATAACAAACAACAACGAGTCAGCCTACAGGGAGGAGATTCAGCATTTGACAGAATGTTGTTCGGACAATATCCTGGATTTAAACTCCTCGAAAACCAAGGAACTGATTGTGGATTTCCGTAAATCCAAATGCACAGAGCTCTCTGCCCTCTACATGCACAAAGAGGAGGTAGAGAGGGTAGAGAGCTTTAAGTTCCTTGGGGTTCACATCTCGGCCGACCTCACGAGAACCTCGTGTTTCTCCAGCTGCACAGCACAGGACAGGATGGACCTGCAGTGGGTGGTGAGGGCAGCGGAGCGTGTCATCGGGACAGCACTACCCCCTCTCAGAGACGTCTACACTGGCCAACTCCAAAAGATGGCCAGCTGTATTGTTAAGGACCCCACTCACCCTGGACATTACCTTTTTCTCCCCCCTGCCCTCTGGGAAGAGAGATTAACAGACTGAGGCTGAGTCCACACGTACCAAAACGATCTTTGTTTCCTCCATCTTCCTCGTCATCGTTTCAAGAATATTTGCGTCCACACAGATCCACTGAAAACGACTCAAAACGCTGTAGTTCATATTCCAGGCCCATAGGTGGCGCTTGAAATTCACCAAAAACGGAGAAGAAGAGACGGAGCATGCGCATAAAGCTTGCGCGCTGTTTACAAACAGACAGTAGACGGAGAATCCGAACACCACAAGAAGAAGACGAAAATGGCTAGTGCAAGGAAACCGGAATCGTTTGTGTGGACTGATAATGAAGTCAAACTGCTGCTGCGACTCACATTCGACTACAAGGCGAGTAAGTTGCAAGAAACACGAACACAAGCAGATCCGCCATTGTTGTTGTTGTTGTTATGAGACATCACAGGGTTGGGAGGTCGAAGGCTAGAGGTCAAGGGATGGGGCGATGGCGTCATCGTTTCGGAAAGTAGGTGGATTCGCCGTCCACACGAGAACGCGAAGGCTGCATTTTCAGATTTTTCCACCTTGGACCCGGTTTCAAAAAAAGGCGTTTTCAGAGGCTGCGTTTACAGGATCTGTGTGGACGATCGGCCAATATGATGCAATACATGTGCGTTTACAGTAAAGAGCGTTTTCGACTGGACGGCCCCTGAAGAACAGTTTCTTCCCACAGGCAGTGAAATTTCATTGCATAATTGAGAAAATGTTTCTTTACTCTGCATATGACAATAAACACTTTGAATCTTGAATCTACAGGCCGATTGCACTGACCTCACACATCATGATGGTCATGGAGAGGCTCGTTCTAGCACACCTCAGACCCCTAGTGTGCTCATCACAGGACCCCTTACAGTTTGCATATCAGCCCCATGTTGGGGTTGATGATGCAAAAATCTACCTGCTGCAGGAAGCCTACTCGTCCCTGGATAGACCCAACACCTTGGTCCGCATCATGTTCTTTGACTTCTCCAGTGCCTTCAGCACCATCAAGCCCAGCTGCTGAAGGCCAAACTGGAGAACATGCGGGTGGATTCTCCCCTCCTCACATGGGTCAATGGCTATCTGACGGGCAGACGGCAGTATGTGAGATTACAGAACTGTGTGTCTGACCGTCTGATCGGCAACATCGGCGCTCCTCAGGGAACTGTGCTGTCTCCCTTCCTCTTCACCACCTACACTGCAGACTTTAAGTACCACAGTGAGTCATGTCATCTGCAGAAATTCTCTGATGACACGGCCATTGGGGGGCATGTAGAGGGTGGGAGGGAAGGTGAATACAGGGACCTGGTCTGCAATTTTGTTAGGTGGTGCTGGGAAAACCACCTGCAGCTGAACGTGGCGAAGACAAAAGAGATGGTGGTGGACTTCAGGAGGATGGCGAAACTGCTGCCAATCATGGACAATGTCTCTCAGCCCCTTCACAAAACTCTGGACAAGCTAAAGAGCAGCTTCAGCAACAGGCTCATTCAACCTGCTGTCTAAAGGAACGGCTCAGGAAATCATTCCTACCTGATGCCATCAGACTTTACAACACTCAATTAAAAAACAGACACATAATTTATTGCACTTTAAATTACTATCTGTGTAAATAAAACTACACCTTATTTCTCTTGCACCTTAAGTTCCACTTAGCTCAGCATTTTATTTTATTTACATCAATATTTTATCTTATTTTGTAACTGCTTAAGCATTTTATTGTTTATAGTAGTTGTACTTTGTACTTTATTGTTTCTTATTGTTTCTGTATTTGCCCTTACATTTTGATTTTATTTGTAATTGAATGTACCTGCTGCTATGATGACATAATTTCTCCTCTGGGATTAATAAAGTTATCTATCCAAATGTTGAGCTGCACATTTAAACCTGAACACATCTGATTGGATTATAAATTGATTTTTATTTTTATCATTTCTTCTTTTTTTCAGATTGGAGTGCTGCAAGTTGTCAAACATCAGCTGTGCTTCTCTGGTCTCAGTTCTGAAGTCCAACCCCTTCCATCTGAGACATCTGGACCTGAGAGGAAACAACCTGCAAGATTCAGGAGTAAAGCTGCTGTGTTCTGGACTGGAGACTCCAAACTGTCGACTGGAGGAACTGAGGTCAGTTCATGTGTTTTTTCTTTGTTTATTAAATTTAATTTAAATCTAGAACAGAAGTTTTAAATTTCCTTCAGTTCACACACACACACACACACACACACACACACTATAATTGTAGTCTGTAGTCCTGAAAACAGAAATATGTTAGCATATACATGAGGTGTGGGGAGGTGTCAGCAGGGTTCCAAATTAACACCCGCCAACCTGCCAAATGCGGGTGAGAAATCATTTTGGCGGGTTTTAATAAAAACATACTAGCCAGTCTGGCCGGTGATGCATGAAGCAATCATCTCAGTCAGAGTCGCTCTACTGTTCTCGCTCCCTGGGCAGTACTGACTACATTTCCCATGAACACTGTTGTGATGCTATGTAATGACGTATAAGACGCCCCACAGATTGAGCTCCCCTATCTAAACATTGTAAGCATGGCGAAGCGGCTGCCCACGGCTCCGTCTTCCTCAGCGAAAAAACTGAGAAACATGACATTAACCCCTCAGTACAGAGCCGAGCAGTTCCCGAACGACTTTTATGTGTCAGGTGAACTTTTGTTTTGCAAAGAAGCAGACCTGAGAAATCATAATTAAAGGTGTAATTCGTAAGAATTAGCCACCTGGGTTAGGGTTAGGGTTAGGGTTCATATTATCAGCATATAATACCAGAGTGACTGCTAACTGCTGCTAACAGTAGCTGCTGTTAGCTAGTTTGCCCCATTAGCCACAGCCCTCTTAGCTGACTCTGCCTGGGCTGGGAGCCCAGAGGACAGCAGGAGGGCTGGTGTTTTCACTGCTAGCTGGTTAGTATGCTAAGTTGACATAACGTTACGAGTATATTTCTCATTTTGTTGGTCATCTTTGCTAATTTTTTAAATATTTACAAATAAAATTTTCAGAACAATTTTGGTAAGCAAACATGTCCTGGATCTGCTTGAGAGCTGACCAAGTTTTTATTCAATGAAGCCTATACAAACACAAAATATACTACTGTTTGAAGACATGATGAAGTCAAAATGTTTTTGATGCACTGTACTGTACGGTACAGTATTGAGGAAATATGTTTGTCACCTTAATTAATTTAAGGTAATTTCTATTTATTTTGTGTACATTTTAGTCATTTACATTAAAAACACACTGTTTTTGGTAGCATAATAAGAGTAATAGGGAAAAACATTGGGATTCCCAAAAATTATAACGGAAAAACGGAATTCCCAAAAATTAAAACGGAAAAAACGGAATTTGGGAAACTCTAACGCTGGTAACTTTAGAAAGTTACCAGCCAAATTGGCTGGTAATCAAAAAAGTTAATTTAGAACCCTGGGTGTCAGGGATAGAACAGGTGAGGAGTTCATATGAGGATGATAACAGAAGGCAGCTAGGATGACACTTATTGTCCAGTCAAACATCAGAGGGTCACTGCCTTGGGGAAGGCATGGGTAACACCTGTCATAAAGTATGGAACCACTGTTCTGCTGGATACAAGTCAAGACAATGTGGAAGACTGCAGAGAACACTGTGGCTCTTCTCTCCATGCTGCAGGTATTAAAGAGAAACTGTCTCCTGTGTTTATCTGATCGGCTCTTCTGATTGGCCCTTTTAGAGACCACCCATCAAACTATTCAGAACCAATATCGTCTGATAACAATCGGGGCGCCCTTAATAAGGACACAGTGATGTTGAGCTGCACATTTCAACCTGAACACATCTAATTGGATTATAAATGGATTTTTATCTTCATCATTTATTCTTTATTCAGAATGAGGGGCTGCAGTTTGTCAAAGATCAGCTGTGATTCTCTGGCCTCAGCTCTGAAGTCCAACCCCTCACATCTGATAGAGCTGGAGCTGAGTGACAATTTCCTGAAGGATTCTGGAGTGAAGCTGCTGTGTTCTGGACTGGAGAGTCCAAACTGTCGATTGGACACTCTGAGGTCAGTTCATATATTTTTGTTCTGTGTTTATTGAATGTAAATCTAGAACAGGAGTTTTAAATTTCCTTCAGTTCACTTGTTGTCTGGGTTTGTCTGATCACCACACACAGACACACACACACGCACACACACACACACACCAAGGATGGAAATTAGCACCCGGCACCCGCCAAATGCGGGTGAATTTGCGTGCTGGCGGGTGCATTCAATCAGTTTACCAGCCACTGTGGTGGGTTCATTCCGATCACTGGTCACAGTCTACAGATTACCTCCGCTCTCCTCGCACAGTTACTATACACGGGCTTGTGGCATTTCAAGTGCCCGATGTTTGGTTCCGTTTGCAGCTCTTTCAGACCGGCACCGCCTCCATGTCCATGTCTGCTGCTGCTGCGGTGGTTGGTTCCGCTGCTGCCACCTTGTGCTGACTGCCGCGGCCACTTTCCCCTCCATGTATTCTGCCCTCAGCTCCTCTGACAGCTGCTGAAGGAGTTTCCTCCGGGCTCTCCTGCTACTGGTGCTCCTTGAATAAGATGCGGGCATTAATCCCAACCAGGCCGAGGATGTTACAGAAGACCGCCACTGGCCATCTTCCAGCCTTTGACGGAGTACGCCCTCGCATCTGGTCCGGGACGTCCCCGCCGTACACGGTGTTGTTGTACATCACAGACTCTGGTTTTGCCTTCGCCCCACTAAAGCTGCCCACACCTGTGTGCAGGTGCTCAGGATGCCGACATTCTTCCTCGGATTTCCCTGGTACACAGTCAGAGCCGCATCACTTCAGCACCGAACAGCTCCGCTCGCTGTTTCACAGAGGGGAAACCAGGCTATATAATACAACTATATAATAATTAACTTACAAGTAAATTCGCAAAGAAGCACAAACAATGTAACAATGAAACCCTGCGAAATGATGTGCGGTCAGTATGACCACTTATGGCCAAAATAGGTCAAACATATCATATTGTCTTTGTCTTTTGTGTAATTTACATAAAAACTATTCTGAATTAAAATACAGACAAAGTTATTGCACATATTTGAAAATGGCCAAAATTGACCGTCATGGCTGTTCTGCTACAAGCCCTCACTTGGACTCTTCACTGCTACTAATTGTTACTCTGCGCTTCGGCCAGCTGAGCTGGCTGCTCTTTTGTCGGAGTTTACAGGAACGGAAGTAAATTAAAATGTGGCGTTACATCCTAACGGTTGAACATAATGAATAATCATCAATAATGAAGTACAGTAAATTCTACAGTTGTAAGTAGATATTGCTATATATTACTACCTTCTAACCACATAATGATCCAATTTCCACTTCCTTTGTGTGGGTTCAGTGCAGTTGAACATATGAAATAAGTTGAAGGGAAATATTAAGATAGATTTCTAACCATCTAACCTTCATTTTGAACCACTTTGTCTATTCAGACTTCATTTCCTATTATTTCGCGGCTTAGTAGATGATCCTTGGATAGTTTCACCCCTGTAATCATTCATTGGTATCACATAATTACTGAATAATCAACTCTGGTAACAAGTACTGATTGGGAAATACTATGTGCATGTCTTTTACAAGAAAATATGTTTCACGCTCCTCCTTGAACCGGCACTCCTCCTTGAACCGGCACCTTATCGTGGTGGAGGGGTTTGAGCACCCGAATGATCCTAGGAGCTATGTTGTCCGGGGCTTAATGCCCCTGGTAGGGTCTCCCAAGGCAAACAGGTCCTAGGTGATGGGTCAGACGAAGATCGGTTCACTCGCCCCCAAT
>CAEMYA010000746.1:101408-128886 GCA_903131615.1 Diplodus sargus | reverse complement strand
TTTTAAGGTGAAATATAATGGCAAAATCAAAAATAGTCAAAAAAACGGCCAATTATTCCCTGGAATATCAGATTTCACAGCAAACCTAAATATCCCTGACGTTCCACCTTCAAACAGCCTCATTTGGCCATCAATGAAAATGCTTCTTAACCTCTCACTTTTCTATAGGAGCCCGAGCCACCTCAGCTGGCTCCTCTCGATGTGGAGGAGCAGTGGCTTTACTCCGAGCTCCTCCCGGGTGACAGAGCTCTTCACCCTATCTCTAAGGGAGATAGGGTTTTGGCTAGAGAAATAGCATCCTTGTATTGAAGTATGTGATTATGATACATTTCTTTGTGCACTGCTAGGCCTGTTTTGCAATGAAGGCGTTCCAGGCGACGGCCTTTGGTTTTGAGCTGGCGTAGCGCTGGTGTAAACCAAGGAGCAGGGTGGGCAAAGGAAACACACCTTGTTTTCAGAGGCACAAGAGTATTTAGCAGTCGCTGAAGTCCGAGATTGTAGTGGGATACCAGTTCATCTGTGGTAGATAAATTGTCTCTGCTGGGAAAATCATCAATTCCATTAGAGAGGGCTGACAAATCAATATCTTTGATGTTTTGAAAAGAGATAGAGCAAGGCATGTATAGTCATATTGAAAATGATGAAGCTTATTTTCTAAATAAAAAAATTACAGCTATAGCTTGTAATAACAAAACAAAATGCCCGTGGAACAACTGAAAATTGCTTGAGAAGTTTTGAAATAATATGGATTTGTCTAAAATCATGTCCCTTGTCATATGATTATATCCTATATTAAAAAAATATTCAATCACAGTATGTTCTGCAGTGCACTGATCAATTAAAGGCTGTTCAGTTGTTAACTTACCAGGAACAGCTGAGGTTGCAGAGAGGACAGTGGGCACAGTGGGAGCAGAGGATAGAGATGGACCTGAGATGAAAAACATTTCCCTTGTCATATGATTATATCTTATATTAGTATATCTTAATGAGATAATTTGACTAGAGATTAAATATATATGGTGACAGTTTTTGATCACCTGATCCATCAGCCTTGGCTGCTCCTGAGGAGGTGGATTGCCCCTGAGCTGAGTCAGTGCCTCCTCCAAAATATTTTAACAGTGCTCCTGGGGAAGTTTCATATAATGTATGAGCATAATAGGGAGATTCAAGATTCAAGATTCAAGATTCAAAGGTTTTATTTGTCACATACTCATTAGCAGTGAAATGTTTTTGTGACATGTACTGGACTTCTGTGCTCAATTTAAGTAAAAATAAAAATATAATGCAGTGCAAGTAAAATACAATAGAATAGAATAAATAAAATAAATACAATAAAATGCAATACAATTAACACTTTTTTTTTGTTCAGAGTGCAGAGTTCAGGACTCTGATTGCCAAAGGGAAAAAACTGTTCCTCATCCTCTCTGTGCGTGTTTTATGACAGCGCAGGCGTCTGCCTGACCTGAGGGTCACAAACAGTTTGTTGCAGGGGTGATGGGGATCCTTGATAATCCTTCTAGCTCTGTTCGTACAGCGTGTGGTGTATAAGTCATGCAGAGGGGGAAGAGGGGGAAGTGTGGTCCGCTCCGCAGTCCTCACCACCCTCTGCAGGGCTCGTCGGTCCCCACAGGAGCTGTTACCGTACCAGACAGATATGGCTCCAGTCAGTGCACAGCAGCAGAGTAGAAGGAAATCAGGATCCGTTGGGAGACCTTGAGTCTGCTGAGCTGTCTGAGGTGATAGAGACGCTGTCTTGCCTTTTTCACCACAGTGTCCGTGTGTACAGTCCATGATAAATCCTCGGAAATGTGCACTCCGAGGTATTTAAAACTGCTCACTCTCTCCACTGGTGTCCCGTCTATCAAGAGAGGGTTGTAGGTTCTGCAACGTTGTGGGCAGAAATCCACCACCATCTCCTTGGTCTTCTCCCCATTTAGCAGTAGGCTGTTATCTTTGCACCACGTTGTCAGGTCTGACACCTCCTGTAGATAGGCTCGTTCGTCGTTGTTAGTGATCAGGCCTACCACAACCGTGTCGTCCGCGAACTTCACTATGGTGTTGGAGTTGTGCCTGGCGGCACAGTCGTAGGTGTACAGGGAGTACAGCAAAGGACTCAGCACACAGCCTTGGGGGACACCAGTGTTGAGGGTGAGGGGGTGTGATGTGTGTCCTCCCGCTCTGACAACCTGAGGCCTGGCAGTCAGGAAGTCCAGGATCCAGGCACACATTGATGGGTTCAGGCCCAGGTCATGTAGCTTAGTAGCCAGCCTGCTGGGGACTACAGTGGTGAAAGCTGAACTGTAGTCTATGAACAGCAGTCTGACATAGCCCCCTCCTATGGTGTCAAGGTGGGAGAGGGTGGAGTGCATGACCTGGGAGATGGCATCGTCTGTGGATCTGTTGGAGCGGTAGGCGAACTGCAGTGGGTCTAAGGTGCCTTGTAGAGAGGAGCAGATGTGGTCTTTCACCAACCTCTCAAAACACTTCATAACCACCGAGGTCAGTGCTATGGGACGGTAGTCGTTCATACTGGCTGGGGAGGCGTTCTTGGGCACAGGGATGATGGTGGACATCTTGAAGCATGTGGGGACTGATGACTCGTCCTGAGATCCTATCCGGGCCTGCCGCCTTTCTGGTGTTCACCCTTTTCAGCTCCCTTCTTACGACTTGCTCAGAGAAAACGAGGTTGAGTGCTGTCTCACTGGAAGAGCTCCTTCTATCTGCATTTGTCATTCTATCTGCATTTGTCAGCCCAGCATTAGCATTACTAGCCAAGCAGGGGCGAGCCCCTTTGTAGTCCGTGATCTCATGTAATCCCTGCCATATGCTTCGTGTGTCCTTTTTCTGGAATTGTGCTTCCATCTTGTCCCTGTAGCGCCGCTTAGCATCCGCTATATCTCGCCTCAGTTTGTAACATGCAGCCTTGTATTCCATCATGTCACCCGACAGCAGTCCAGCGTTGTAAGTGGTGGTGCGCTCTTTCAGTGCAGCACGGATGGATCTGTCTACCCACGGTTTTTGGTTCGGAAAAGACTTCACCATCGCCGTGGGTACAACATCGTCTGTCAGTGTGGCCACAAAACTCGTAACCACTTCCGTAAACATACTGACGTCATTGTCTGCACTCTCCCAGAACATCTCCCAATCCACGTCACTCAGCGCGTCGCGTAGCGTCTCCTCTGATTCGGCTGTCCAGCGTCTGACCTCTCGCATCATTTTTTGTTTATATTCCGGGACCAGGAAGATGGCATTATGATCAGATTTCCCGAAAGTTGGCATAGGAATGGATTTGTACCCTTTTTTAAAGGGTGTGTAGCAGTGATCTAATGTCTTGTCATTCCTGGTGGGACACTTGATATGTTGGAAAAAGTTAGGCAGAACTTTTTAAGATTTGCCTTGTTAAAGTCCCCTGCCACGATAAGGGCAGCGTCCGGATGTCTGTTCTGTAATCCAACTGTCACGTCGTGTAACACCGACAGAGCCTTGTTGGTGTCTGCTTGTGGTGGGATGTATACAGCCGTGGAAATGACTGAGGTGAACTCCAGAGGAAGGAAAAAAGGGCGGCACATAATCGTCAGATGTTCCAAGTGGGGCGAGCAGGAATTCGAGAGG
Source organism: Diplodus sargus (assembly GCA_903131615.1). NCBI lineage: Eukaryota > Metazoa > Chordata > Actinopteri > Spariformes > Sparidae > Diplodus > Diplodus sargus. Next base: position 125,274 of record CAEMYA010000746.1, on the reverse strand, counting down.
ATTTTGGTCTCCTTTGGACTACACCAGTTATTGTTTATCATGAAACAGACTCCTCCACCTCTTGTTTTACGGGACTCTTCTGTTCTGTCCATGCGGAAGAGAGAGAAGTGCTTGGCTGGAGTAACCGCTGTATCCGGTACGAGGGAAGTTAGCCATGTTTCCGACAGACAGAGGATGTTACAGTCCCTTATGTCCCGCTGGAACTTTATCCTGGCTCTTAAAACGTCCAACTTATTTTCAAGGGATTGGACGTTTGCGAGCAGGATGCTGGGCAAAGGTGGTCGATGGGCCTGAGACCGCAGCCTGTTCCGTACACCCCCTCAGCGACCTCTGTGCTTCCTTTTACGCGGGTCTTGCCGCTGTTGTTGTTGTTATTGTCGTCGTCCCTCAGTACTTCCACAGGCCATGACAGAGAGTCGGATAAAAGGTCAGTAAAACTGCTTGTTTGCAGCATTCTGATACAAAAAATTGCATCTTGGTCATATTTTAACATGCCGACTCTGAAAAACCAAAAAAAAATGGTCCAAAAAAGTACAAAATAAGTTAAATAAAAGCACGGTCGTACAGGAGCAGTCACGGCGGCGTCAGAACTCAGTCGCGCCACCATAGCAACATAGAGATAGATGTAAAAGGAATATGTTTATTTACTCACATAATTTACTGTGCTCTGCAGCAAACAATTGCAAACAACATACCTCAAACTATAAGTTAACTAAATTAATTAATTAATGCGTCACCATATTGCTAGCAAACGTCACCGCGTTTGTAATTAACATTAGTTATTAAATATTTGCTATCAAACATTGCTATTAAAAATGTTGTTTTGATACCAAAAAGCGACCCAGAGTAATTATATATATAAACTGAGAATCAACTTATTCAAAGTATTACACAAACACAAAAACGTTAGCTTGAATAGTAAGCTATCTAACCTAGTAAGATGTTTTGAACTAATGTTAGCTAACAAATTTGCTATTATAGGCTAATGTATTTGGAACAAAATATCAACAAATGTTACATTACCAAGATATACCTTTATCTTGTTGTTTTTTCTCCTCTTCCTCTTTCTTCCTTTTTCTTTTTTCTGCCCCTGAAGGGTCAGTCCTTTCTTGCGACATCTTTCACCTGCTCTGCTCCTGGATGCTCAGTGCGCACTGCTATGGAGCCACAACGGTGACTTTAAAATTTGGCATTGAAAAGAAAACCAGTACTGAAAAAGGAAACATTGGCACTGAAAAAAGAAACTAATTAAAATAATTAAAATCTGAAAATCTTATCATTTTATTTTATTGGGATTTTTTTTGGTATTTTTCAATGACAATCTTCAGATTTTTTCTTCATGTCACTTTTTTTTCAGTGTCACTGATTTTAAGTTTCAACTTTCTGTCACTGTTTTGGCGTCGAGAGGGAGGGGCCTGAGGGGAGGGGCAAGTAGAGCGTGGTTTGCATATCATTAGAGAAGGTAATGGCTGCAGCCTGCGGGAAGGCGGAGCTGCCGGCTGCTTCTGGGCAACACAGAGTCCAACTACCAGACTTTTCTTTAAGCTCTCTCCTGATGTGTCCAAGTCTCTGTATATCTGTTTCTGTTTCTGTTTCTGTCCCGGAGCTCCTGAGCTCCGGTCTCTGTATGCGTAAGGAGTGTGGTAGTGGCACGAAGCTAACGAGCTCCGGGCGCCGAGCACGGAGCATTAGCCCCAGTTAGCACAACAGTACAACAGCAGGCTTTCCTCGCTTGTTGTGTCGTTCTGAGCCGGGGCTGCAGCGCCGACAGCAGCGCTCCGGTCTGCTCCCCGAGCTCTGTACCCCCATACTGCTGTATACGCATACAGAGACACTGTCTCCCCTATAAACTCAGTTCATGTGAATAATATCACTATTAATACAATGACTCCTTTGAGTCAAAGCGAGTAAACTCAACAAGCTAGCATGCGGGGAAAGTCAGCTGTGATTGTGCTACTGTGGTTCATAGTAAAGTACAACAGACGGCTGTAATCAAGTAACAGACACATATTTTCATAACTTTGCAGGTAGTCCAACTTCCTCTCAGATTTTCTCCAAGCACTCTCCTTTATTATCCGGTCCCTGTATGCGTGTACAGCAGTATGGTGGTACAGAGCTCGGGGAGCAGACCGCAGCGCTGCTGTCATCGCTGCAGCCCCGGCTCGGAACGACACAACTGGGGCTAACGCTCGTTAGCTCCGTACTACTACCACACTCGGAAGCTCCGGAACAGAAACAGAATCAGACATACAGAGACTTGGACACATCAGGAGAGAGCTTGAAGAAAATCCGTGAGGTAGTTGGACTCTGTGTTGCCCAGAGACGGCCAAAAGGGTATAACGGCTGGACCGTCCAGCCCCGCCTTCCCGCAGGCTGCAGCCATTACCTTCTCTGATGATATGCAAACCACGCTCTACTTGCCCCTCCCCTCAGACCCCTCCCTCTCGACGCCAAAACAGTGACAGAAAGTTGAAACTGAGGCCCTGTCCACACCAGACCAGGTTATTTTGCAACCAAGGTTTTGTCAAATAAGACTCTGCGTCCACACGAGTGGTGTAATAAAAATAACCGAGAATAACTCTGTACACACACAACCGTAAAATCCGCCACCAAGTGATGCAATATACGTGTAATACATATGCCACAGCAATAGGTGGGGATGTAAGGTAAAACGGGAAGGCTGTTTTAACCAATCAACCCTAACCCTAACCCGAAAACCTCACCCTGGACTCCGGTTTCAAACAACCACGGTTTCAGTGTTCCAAAAGCACGGTTGCATGTGGACAGAACAGTAAAACCAGGAACATAACTTCATGGTTGCAAAATTAACCGGGCTGGTGTGGACGGCTCCTGAAAATCAGTGACACTGAAAAAAAACTGACATTGTAAAAAAATCTGTCACTGAAAAAAAGGTGACATGAAGAAAAAATCTGAAGATTGTCATTGAAAAATACCAAAAAATCCGAATAAAATAAAATAATAAGATTATCAGATTTTAATCATTTTAATTAGTTTCTTGTTTCAATGCCAATCCAACTGTTTTCAATACAAATGTATCAATGCCAATGTTTCCTTTTTCAGTACTGGTTTTGTTTTCAGTGCCAATTTTTTTTTTTGGATGCCAAATTTTAAAGTCACTGTAGCTACACTCGTTCTTGAAAAAGGCCACGAATCATACAGATGTCAAGATTCATCTTTTTATTTTCTCCTCATTCTCCTTCAACGACGACACGACAAACAATCTTGAGACACTGTGAAAACTCAAACATTTTTTCCTGGAAATGTCTCCTAAATTGAACAATTGCTCTCAAGTGAACTTCAGCTTTCACTCACGAGGAGGTGTGTGAAGTATTAGTTGTAACCAATGACAAGCCACTTGTTCACAGTCACTCATATCAGGGATGAATCCCATGAAGCCTCACTTGGCGAGCATATATGAACCGAGCAGGACATAGTGTGTACCATTTTACATTTTACATTTACATTACTGTAATTTTACTCTGCACCACATAATTGAAAGACAACCTGCAGAGGTGGAAGAGGGCTGTCTGGATGTGCCAGAATGATTTACCTATGTTCAGTTACAATATGTTCTGTATATTGTTCACATCTGTGCACAGCTCTACCAAAAGGGTGTTTCTTATGTTTGTTCTAAAAAAGTGACTGTAGTGTATTTTTCTTTTGCACAATGCTGTAGAATTGCAAAGAGCAAATACAGTAAACATGTGAAACGTACTCAGTGTCTTGTACTCACTCACTCCCCTAACTACAGCAATGTGTAACTTTACTGTAGTTTTCAAATGGCTGTACAAGTTGTGTATAGTGCTGTCTTGAGCATTTTCAGGTTGTGTCACCAAAATCTGACCTTTTCTTTGCATTGGAAAACACTGAGAGAATAAACTGTTATAATGACAACATGACAAAGCCATTTGACTGTCTTGTTCATAAACGATGGTGTCCAGACTTCTCATTTTGAAGATACTGGCAGTTTCATTGACATGAATACTTGCTTTTGAGGAATGGACTATCCATTTTGAGCAAGTGACGTGCTTTTGCAGGTTATCCAAAACTAATTGTTTTGAGAAATGCACTAACTGCTGTGCAAATGTTAATAGTGATGTGAGAAAAGCACCAAAGCGACTGAGAAAAACTGTAAAAAAAACAGAATACAGTACCATTAGAAATAACCAAAATAATACACAGGCAAACAAAAGTATATTTACCGTGTGCGCCTCTAGAACATAGTGTAGTCTGTTTTCTTTTCTGACCAGGCGTCCGCTATGTATCCAGACTTTCTTTGCTCTAAGCATGCGGTCTCCTTCTTACCCACAATTCCTCATACAAGGTCATGTGACCGTTCGTTTCAAAATAAAATAGACCTCACATTGAAACTCTCTTTGCGCTCTCATTTTTAATACTCTAAATTATTTATGAATTTATCCTTATTTATTAACTCTTTAAACCACTTCATTAACTCATGAAATACTGTCTCCGACAGTTACAGTCACCATTCTGGCTCCATACACTGCACGGTTGGGTGCACCGCACACCTTACTAGCGGAGCTCTGACATTTCGAGCAGAGAGGCAGTAGGAAACTACACTCTTTGTTGTTGGGTTTTGTTTTTGTTTTTTCTTGTACAAGAATGTACATTTAATAATATATGAATCATCATCACTCGCACATGGAAAAAAAATAATTAATTACTTTTTTCTTTTTTAAGTTAATTGCTCTTGGGGGCCCCTAGTGGTCACGGGGCCCTAAGCAGCTGCTTAGTTCGCTTATGCCTTGGGACACAGTGATGTTGAGCTGCACATTTAAACCTGAACACATCTGATTGGATTATACATTGATTTTTATCTTCATCATTTATTCTTCATTCAGATTGATGAACTGCAGTTTGTCAAAGATCAGCTGTGATTATCTGGCCTCAGCTCTGAAGTCCAACCCCTCCCATCTGAGAGAGCTGGACCTGATGTACAACTACCTGCAGGATTCACATGTGAAGCTGCTGTCTGATCTGAAGGACAGTCCACACTGTAGACTGGAGACTCTGAGGTCAGTAGAGGGTTGGAGTCAGTCCACGCTGGTTTCAGCAGTATTGTTCTGAACACAGTCAGTATCAAAGTGAAGATCCAGTATTTCCTGTTTTCCTCAGTGAAGCTGTGAGAGGAGAACGGTGACAGGCTTCATGATTGGACAGAAAGACAGAGAGAGAACAGTCAACCAATCAGACGAGCCAGAAGCTTGTTGTGATCTGGTGTTGAGTTGATGTGAAGACGACTGTTGTTGTTGTGTTCATGTCTACAGGAAGTAAAGCTGGATTACAGCTGACAGCATCACAGGATGTGTAGAGACAGTCGTCCTCATTCATCACATGTGATCTCTCTGAAACACTAAAGAACTGATCAGCTGATCTGTGTCACAGCTCTCAGGTCTACGGTGGCCCTGAAGGTCAAAACACAACAACATTTCACAACAACATCAAACTGTGGACAGGGACTCGGGTTCTGTCCAATTACAAACAAGAACGCTGTCCCACCTTTTCTGTGATCTGAGATGTTGATGTGTTTTGACCTTCAGGGCCACCGTACAGATCAGTCTGACTGAAGCCTGCAAATCACTGCTCTGATTTCAGAGAAGCATCATTACATTTAGTAACCATGTGGTGTTTGTACAGAGCAGAAGCTGTGCTGAAGTCCAGTAACCACAGCTGATGTTTGACTGTCAGTCTGTGTATGAACATGTAGGAGCTTTAACATCATATATTCATCTGTCCATCTGTCTTTTGTTTGCTCCACATGTTTTACAACAGACTCCATATTTACATGTTTGGAATGTTTCAAAGCAGATGAAATATTCAGGTGTGACTGAGACTCTGGTTTTTAACAGCTGTCAATCATCATTAAAGTGTTTCTGCAGCCATGATGCGTTCAGGGACTCTCTGCAGTTTATTTCACTGTGTACTTGAGTGAAACCTGCAGAGTAAACCTGTGAGCTTCACTCCAACACGTTAACATGAAGCTGAAAGGAAGCTGGCTACGCTACACAGCCGCTCCACTTGTGGTCTGAACAGGACTGAAGTCCTGCTGGTCTTTATATCACTGACTGACAGCTGATGGAGGGAGTCTCTGGAAACACTCATGGATCACTTCTGCTCTCTCTCATTCTCTCATCAGGTGGTGGACGTCAGTGTTTAAGTGATGAAAGGTGGAGGTGTTGAGAGGATCAGCTGTGTCCTGATGATCCAGAGAGGTTGAAGCAGCACCATCAGCTGGTGGGTGGAGAGGTTCTGACTGGGCCGTGTTACTGGGAGGTGGAGTGGAGAGGAGAGCTTCATCCAGCAGCGACTGACGGACCAATCACAACAAGTGGAGATGACTGTCAGTGCTGCAGTCTGAACTGCTCTGTTTTCTTTCTGTCTCTGATTCTCTGATATCCTGAACACACAGTGACTCACTGGTCAGGTTTGTTCTGGTTCTGACAACAGAACTGGAAGTTATTGGTGCACCAGAACACCAACTCGTCATCGGTATGGACCCATAAAGACTTTAAACTGAAACAGCACATCAACATTTGTGTTAATATGACGGGCCGATAAGACAACACTGTGATTCCACACATGACGCCTAGTTTTCTTCCTTTGCACAGTGATTGTGCACATTGTGAAAAGTATTGTGTGTCTGCATGTGTCAGGGCTCCATCACGTTAGCAGAGAACAAAATAATATGTTAATGTCACTATAAGCCCACTCTATTGCACTATTCTCACCCCGGAAGCTGCCTAACTCGGCCGGTTGACTTCCTGTATGGTGAGGACTGCTGAGTCTGAATTCTGTGCCGAGCCGGCACCATGTAACTGGATCCTCTTACTTATCTATTTTTATTTGCACTAGATTGTCCCCTATTTTTGTTGTACTGTTGTTGGTGTTGTTATGTGTGGTGACCTTGAGTGCTTTGAAAGGCGCCTTCAAATAAAATGCATCATTATTATTATTTTTATTATTATTTTTAATATTATTATTATTATTATTATTATCATTATTATTATTATTAGTCAGTCAGGAGGGAAAATATGTTCATCTACCAGCATCAACAATCAACTGAAATGAGTTGTAAAATATCAGCAGAGATCCAATATGATATGATATTAATCCAGTGAAACAGTCGAGCTCAGACTGCTGTGAACTCGTGTTAAGTTTCTGCTTTTCTCTCTCTGTCTTTGTTTTACCTGCAAACTGCTGAAGGATGAAGAACTGCTGCTCATCTTCACTTTGTATCTTGGAGGTTGATGTTGAAGAATCTTTCTCATCAGTGCTGGATCATATTTCTCTACTCTGGTTTTATCTTCTGCTCTTTCTAACACCGAGTCTCATTGATGTAAATGTGGTGAAGCCTTTCAGACAGAACCAGACAACGGAACCGCCTCGTTCTGACGTCCATCGTGTCCAATGGTCCAAAAATTAAAGATTAAATGTTATTTTTATTCATATTTTTTTCTTTTTTAAACGTACTTAAAAGAATAAAAAGTTCAATAACAGCAGATCTGCGTTTTCATTTGTTTTCCTCATCTTGAATGATATTACAAAAAAAGTAATTCCATAAATAAGTAAATGTAAGAAATGAGTGAATAAAATGTTAAATGAAGTGAATAAAAATGAAAAAGAAACAATTTCCTGTCACGTGTAAATTAGTTCATGTCAAAATACATTTTAAGTATTACTGATGTATTTTACGTGATATTTAGTTATTGAGCCTTTAATTGTGATTGACATTTTTTTTGTATTAACTGCTAAAAGTTCATGTGTACTCTGGCTCAGATGCAGCATGTAATCTGTAAAGTAACTAAAGTTATTAAATGTAGTTGAAATATTAAGCAGCAGACAACAGAAATACTCGAGTACCTGATAATTGTAGTTACTGTCGTCCGTCAGGTCAAAGCACTGAGCGTCAGGAGTCCAGATGTCACTCAGGTTCAGTTCTGCTTCTGAGTGTCGCTCAGTTTGTATCAGACCATCATGTTCACCGATCACTGATGGATCACTTTGATCAATCACAGACATGTTGGGCCCATCAGAGATCAGCAGGCTGAACTCCTCAGTGTTCAGGGACCAGATGTTAAACACTGTTTAACACAGTCACAGTAAAAGTGTTTCTGCTCTAAATGAGCTGACTCTGGATCAGTTTTCTCGTTGGTTTATTAACCCGACGACTGAATATAAATAAATATATAAATATAAAGTTCTATTATGGGAAACAAACTGTTGCAGTGAATGTGTTATCACAGCTGTGTTAGAGGGGCTGTGCCCCGGAACCTTTGTTAGTAGGAACTGTTGTGTCCGAGTCCCTGTTCCGTCTGACTGGCTAATGTACGTACGTAGCTGTAAATGTGAATAAAGAGCACAAACAGCATCGAGGAATTATTGTTATTTCAAGACACCACTCAGGTTAGCAGACACACCAAAGAAGGAACAGAGACGGATCTTTATCAACTAGATAATTTTTATTTTTCCCCGCACAAAACGACAAAATGCTCTCAGTAGAAGGTGTTTGGTCTCTTGGTGGTGAAGCGGGGTTTGTGCTGGCGACGCAGGACCCGGTGGGGCAGAGGGAACTTGATCTTGGAGTCCTGCAGGAGTCAGAGAGGAGATCATGATCAGTTTCACAGCGTTGATGCAACTAAACTTCATTTACAATCAGTAACACTCATCGTCTGTCGCCAGTTTCAGAACCGCCAGGTTTGAAGATGGAAGCTGGAAATCTGGAAGAGGAATCTGGCTTTTTGTCTGGCGGCTTTTTAAACTGGAGCTGACTAACAGGGAGGCAGTCCAGAGAGAGAGCCGCCCACAACAACAGGGTCAGAACACACAGCCGGGTCTGTGGACTCACGTGGAACTGCTTGATGGCAGGTCTGCGACACTTGTTGGCAGCGATGACCTGAACCTTCATGATCTGGATGGAGTGGGCCCGGGCACGATGGCGAGCGCCCATATCACGATCTGACGGACAGAACACATGTTAATATTTATCACCAGGTCTGTGCAGGTGAAGGTGAGTTACAGGAGGTTTGGGTCGGTCGCTTCATCAGAACACATCTGGACTTTTCTGACAGATAAAAACTGCATGTGAACGTACAAATTAACTGAATGTGAAGAGAAGTGGCGCGACTGATCAGAACCGTCACTGAAAAATGCTTCTACTCATTTACAACGATCCAGTTCGGTTCAGATCCTGGATCCAGATCGGACTCCTCACGTCTTCAGGCGAGCTGACGAGGGATCTGAAGATCCGGCCCGCGCTGATGTTTACATCAACTTCTGCTTTAAAAACTCATTTCTCAGCTTGTTTGTTCTGTTTAAACGTGTTCTGTGTTTCACATAAAGCCCACACAGTGGAGGCGTACAGTTCTGACCCGCGGGTCCGGATGGTTCCTGTGTGTACTCACAGCACTGAGTGACGGCTCCGGAGGTGGTCAGGTCTCTGTACTCCCTGTACATGTTGTGGGTGCCGCTACGGGAGTCGTAACGCAGCCAGATACCGAAGTTCTTCACCTTCAGGGGGGTCTTCTCATGGACCTGAACAGAACCAGCAGCAGGTCAGACTTCACACTCATCACTCAAACTACGTGTTGTTTAAATGTTCAGAGATTCATTTAGAATCAAAACAAGTTTAAGAAACTGAAATTAAATATTGTAGTATCAGAACAGACAGTTAAAGGAGCATTCTGTAGATTTATTCAAGAGGAGATCGACTAAAAACAAACTGACTGTAAACTCAGTTTATACTGTTCTAATTTGTTTACATGTGGTGGACCCTGCCACCTATCTAGGGTGTTTATTCACTGATGGAGAGTTTGTATCATGAACTCATTAATATTATAAATATGTAAATTCTCCTACAGAACTACACCGCGTGTCGTTAACATGGTTCCGGCTCTCGTCAGTTAGCGAGGAGCCGCTTGTCGACCCTTGGATTCACTTTCAAAGGCACCGCAGCGTCAGAGAAAGGCGACAAGGATCCGTTTCTGTCTGCACACCGGACAAGATCACACCACTGACACGGTGTGAGCTTTGGTTTTGGGTGCAAGTAAACTTTAAGTTCTGAGTCGATGGACAGTTTCAGTGCCTCAACATCTCTGACCTCATGGCACCTTTAATACAAATGATCCAGTGAGTTCAGTGTGACAGATTATCGGTTCTGGTTTCTGATTGCAGAGCAGAACAGTTGTTTCCACTGGAAGGAGTTCACGTCCACGTCTGTGCTGGTTCAGCAGCTGGATGCAACAAATCAGAACTACTTGATTTCATCCAGACTCAGACGGAGGACGAGTCTCAGCTCAGATCATTAACTCTTTATTTCTCAGATACTTGATGGTGATAATGACACAAATCTCATGTTTAATTTGTCATTCGATGTAGCAGATTTAAATGAGTTTTATCTGATATGGGATCAGGCCTGAGTGAAGGTATGCGCTCTACTGAGTGCTGCTCTAGTTTAATAAAAGCACCACTTTGTCTCTGATGGATCTGTGATGTCACAAACACGAACCTATCAGTGTGCAACAATGTGAAGCAGTGAAGTAACTCAAGTTTCTGAATAAACACGAACTGTTCGTAAATTCAGTGATTTTGATAAAGATTGTGTTTATACTGAACGTTTGTATTGATTGCTAATATCGGTCTCAGTGATTAAAATAAAAACCACACAGTCGATATCTGATCGTACTCCGTCATGACGACATCAACAGAGACACAAATGCAACAACTTTTAACACTCCACATCTCCGATCACGTTTAACACAAAAGCAAACTGAATGATTTTCTGGTGACGGCGTTTAAAACCGAGCCAGACGTGATCCTGACTGGAAGCGTCTCCACCTCGACAGCTGGAGCTGTTGGACTTTAGGCGTGTGTGGTTCAGAGACCTACCAGGCCGCAGTAGACCGTCTCTCCAGAGGCCTTCTTCATCTTCCTCAGCTGGGAGACGAAGTACCAGAAGCGGGACTTGGCCACGACGTGGTTTGGGGCGAAGATCCTCATCCGGTACAGAGGAGGGGCAGGATTCTTGGCAGAGGGCAGCAGACGCCCGATGACTTTGTACTCCCGAAGCTGTTTGACGGACAGGTGAGGTCGTTAGGATGCACGACAATCACAAACGTTACACGACGAGCGTCTCACAAACTGTCGACCCTTGGATTCACTTTCAAAGGCACTGCAGCGTCAGAAAGGCGACAAGGATCCGTTTCTGTTTGCACCCCAAAAAATTCATACCACTGAGAGGATATGAGCTTTGGGTTGGAGTGCACAGAAGTTACTGTGAACATTAAACCTCAGACTCTAAGAGCTGTAACAATATTTTAACAACGAGTGAACAACTTCTAACGGAGTGTTAACGTGTTTTAACGACTTCACGAACGCCAGCTGACTTTTCTCTTGATCTTTCACTCTGTAGAGTTTCATCTTTGTTGGTTGTCATCAGCAGCAGGTGAGGATGTTTGCTGGAGCGGATCATTTAGTGACCATCAGGTTCTGGTGACGCTCTGATATTCATTCATCCTGTCATTTCATTTACGCAGCACTATTTCTCTGTTTCTGTTAATATGTATATTATGTGCTAAAGAGCATTTGCACTCTAACCAGCAGCACACGCTCTGATCTCAGTGCAGTTAAACTACCTGAAACTTCTTTATGTTAAACTCATTACTGTGTTACGTCTTTAAATTCTGTTCCTTCTCATTAAGTCTATTTGTGTTCTGCATGTGTGCTAAAAGCTGCTGGATGTCAACATTTCTAACTTAAGATATGCAGAGCAGAGAAATATCACTTGTTTGGGTTTAAGCACATTTTAACTAACATTTCCAATATTAATAATGAAGCTGTCTTTAGTTATTGTACAGATACACTGAGGTGAGTGAGATCTGACTGTACTGACACGAACCTGACCGACTAATGCTGACAGTCTTCAGTAACTGACCATCTGAGGAGAACTGGCTGCTACATGCTCGTCTCCACGCTGAGGCCACACATTATTAGCTGCTAACGTTAGCTTAGCATTACGGGCTAAGACACAAGCAGCCGGTTCGTTACACGGACAGAATCACGCATTTACTAATGATCTGAGGTTAATCAGCGGTCGGAGCAGATCTCCTGCTGGCTGAGTCTCTCTGCTCTCACACTCGGCTGTGATCGAACACTCGGAGTCTCATTTCAAGCCTCCGCCGTCCACATGGTGCCGCGGACGCCATGTTGTAGCCGCAGAATGCATCGCCACGACAACTAACTCAAATCAGCGCTTAAATATGGACTTTTTGTGGATATTAAAGCATAAATCAGACTAACATAACGTTATAAAGCGATATCGGTTGTTTCGGTCCGTGTGTTGTAGGCAGATATAGGTAGAAAATAGAGTTTTACGTACTGTGCCGGACGCCTTCATGGTGTCTCTCGCTCACTGCCACAGTAAAAGAGGAAGCAGCAGGGCGGAGACTGCGCATGTGTAATGGACGGCAGGCCGCGAGGGGGCGGGGCCTGCTGCTGCGGCTCCACGCGCTGAAGATGGTTTCATGTTCGTCATCAGCGTTTATGATCGAGGACTCCCTTAAAAATCCCTCAATTTAAAGAGTTGTTGACTTAGAAGAAACTAAATAATCATTCTGAGCCCTGTTTCTGACGGAGTCTTCATTATTAGGGCTTCCTTGTAAATTCAGCAGGTGTTATAGCCCGCTATCAATACAGTACAATCTGTGTTGATTATAATAATGATAAAGAATTAAATATAATCAGATGAAATAGAATAAATAGTAATGACAAAACAAATAAATATAATCACTTGAACCATTAAATTATAAAATACTATGTAAAGCTCGGCTCAATAAATAGTTTACCTGCCCAGATTTGGATCCCCTATACAAAATAATACCACAATAATAATAATAATAATAATAATAATAATAATCCACAAACCAAAGTGGTTGTGTGGTACATTTCAGCAGGTAAGGAGGCAAATAAACAAAATTCAATATGGAGCTTTTTTCCACATTTCACGTTGTCTTTCTTTCTTCACATGTAGAGTCAATTTGCTGTTATTATTTATTATACTATCTTATTTTTTTCTGTTGTCTGATGTGTTTGTACATTTGAGCGTTATTCAACTAAGTTCATCAGAAAAGAAACCCAAATCAATGACTATACAAAATATACATACTACATTAATGATGGACTGTTGTAGAACATAATAAATATCTTCCACACACTTTACTTCGCACATTTATCTGAAAACATAAGTTTACTTTAACTTTCCTACGAACCACAAACCAACTTCAGCCTTCTTTTGACCGGAGGCTGAAAATCACAGACTGGTGCAGTCTGAACAGAAACAACATTTAATGAATATCAATATAAATCAGCTGTAGTTGCACTATAAGACATGTGATAATGTCTTTTATTAATATTTATTAGTGTTCGGCGCCGCTGTGACCCGGCGGAACCGCTTCCTGTGGCGGTGACCCGGATGCTGACTGAGCGGACACGCCGCAGCGCTGCTCCGTCGTGTCGGTTCGAGTCCAGCCGACATGCAGTCTGGTGTTCTGGTGGATTCTCCGCGGCTCCGTGATGACATGACGGGAGAAAAACACTAGATGAATTAAGTTTTCACTAAGGTAAGATCCTACTGGACCGAACCCGTCCTGCTGGTTTCCACTCAGCCTAGCTTGATTTTAAAAAGACGGCTAACGTCGGCGGAGTTTGTCACGGGGAGATTTTCCCGGCGGTGATGTGATGAAGGAGGCAGGAATCGATCCGGAGCCGTGAGAACAAGTCACGGACACGGTCCAGACTCCCGGCCCGGTCCTCCAGGCTGTCCGGGCCGCTGGTACCGACAGCTGCCCGGGTTTTAACGAGCTGTTACACGGTCGGGATGACGAACTCGGAGCAGGCGAGCTCTCAAGCTAGTCGGCTAACGCTAGCTTGAGTTAGCAGCAGTCAGCTATTTCAGTGTTGCAGTGAAGTTGTTAGCTTGTAGCACCGCGGTGTGAAGTTTCTGAGGAGTGGCCCGGTTCTCAGGTCCACTCTTCACCCGCAGCACACGTCCTTTAAGCCGGCAGATGTTCCGAACAGGTGTTTAACGTGTTATTAACGTCTAACTGGGTCACCGTGGCTCGGAGTGTTGACGCTGTGTTGCATCATGTGGGCTGATGGAGGCTGAGCTGTCAGGGCGGCTCGTCCCTGCTCTCATCCTCCGTCCACACCCACCGAACACCCGTGTTCCGGGTCCACTCGGCATGTTAGAGGTGTTCGGGGGTCATCAGAACTCGATCCGGTGCTGCTGACTCATCCCCCCTTTTATCGATCAGCTCACCTGGATGTCACGCGGAGCTGAAGCCCAACACGTCACAGGAGCCATGTTGTCCAGCTGTCAGTCAACAGACTCACCGACCGGAGCGGAGACACACTGAAACATCAATGCAGGACAGGAGGAAAGTCTCTCTGACGTCATCACAACGTTCAGCTGTGACGTCCACGTGACGTCATTATAGGGTCCAAAACTAAAGTTTGAAGAACTTGTTGAGGTTCAGTTTTACTTGATGCAGCAGAAACTACAGAGAGGATTCAAACCGTCGACCTCAGCAGCTGCAGGAGGCGTTCTGTACCTGCAGAGCTGTTCATCAGCCTGATTAACGATGATGTTTGGGTTTCAAACCTTCATCAGGTCGGCTGATATTATAAAGTTGGATAGTTTTACTCACTTTGTTTGTTCACCTCAGGTTTTCCTTCTTTGTCACCAGATGAGAGAAATCTGCCCGACAGCAGCAGAGAGACGTGAACCTGCCTTGGAGGAAAGCTAACCCACGAATGGCCTGCCAGTCTGTCGCTGCAATCATGGACGAGCAGGCCCTGCTGGGGCTCAACCCGAACGCCGACGCCCGCTACAGGCAGAGGGTGAGAAACTTATTAGACAAAGATCTGTACTCTGAACAACAAATTAACCTGCATCTGATGTGATGTCACTTCCTGCTCTGTATGAAACAAACCCGTCCATCGCTGAGACAAACAGACTCCATGTTTCTACTCAAAGACAGAAAGAAGTAGAAGTAGAAGTAGAACATCAGCTGAATTAACAAGAAGGTCCAAATAATGCAGAATGAGTCAGAGACAGAGTTTCACAGAGTTTATAAAGTGTCTCCAACTCAACAACTCACTAAACTGACACATTTGTTAAGGGAGTCTGGGGACAAAGAAGGAGCCTATATTGTTCCTGTTTAGTGTCTTTGTAACATGTGACATGTTTAGATCAATAACATGTTTCTTCTTTCATAAATGGAGTGTAAATGGTGACATCAGTGTAAACAGTGTGTTCAAACAGCTGATCAATGTTGGCAGGTAAGACTTTAGCACTTTAGACACAGAAGCAGACAGGCTGGTACAGACATGCTGCCACAAACTGACACTTTTTACAAGGAGACAAACAACTGCAGCTGAAAGATTTAATGCTGAATTTACAACAAGGACACAATGAGTTACAATCTGTCAGAGACACAGTTTCACTACGTTAGAAAGTTTGTTTTAACTCAACAACTCTTAAAATCACTACATTTGTTAATGGAGTCTGGTGCTGTGGTGTTACTGGTTCAATAAATCAGTGTGTCTGCTGCTAACATTAGCAGATTAGCAGAGACCGTCTTCTTCTTCACTGGAGGTTTTCATCAGCTGTCACTATATTTACTGACATTAAACATGTCTGCTCTGTTTTAGTTTTTGATCTTTAATCATTTAAATTAGTTAAGTAGAGATTCATTAACCAGTATTGATGTTCTGCACAGTCTGAAGATCTTTATCTCTCTGCTCGTGTTCGAGCGCTGAGGGAGAGATTATAAAGCCTGGTGACGTTATTAAAGAGTATTTCTAATGAAGTTATTGGTGTGTGTGTGTGTGTGTGTGTGTGTGTGTGTGTGTGTGTGTGTGTGTGTGTGTGTGTGTTCTCAGGCCATGGCATACTTTGAGCAGCTGAAGGAGTCTCAGGATGCCTGGGAGGTTTGTGCGGAGGCTCTCGCTAAAGGGATTTACAAGTGAGTTTCACGGCTGCGTTACAGAATCCTGTGATCTCTTACAGCCGCTGATCGTTTCTGCTCCTCTGTAACATATTTTATCTGTGATTCCAGTGACGACCATGTGAAGTTCTTCTGCTTCCAAGTTTTGGAGCATCAGATCAAGTTCAGGTGAGGATGATGATGATGATGATGCTGTGTGTCTTCCCCTCTGATGAAGAATAATCATGTGACCATCTCGATGTGCTGTTTGTGTTGCAGACACGCTGGTCTGAGTGCAGTTCAGCAGCAGCTCATCAGGGAGACTCTGATGAAGTGGCTCCAGTGTCAGGTACCTCTGCTCCTCCTTCACCTTCTGATCCAACACAGTTCAGAGAGAAAAGACATTTTTCTGCATCTTTTCTAACTCAAAACTGTATTTAAATAAATATTCTATGAGTATAATCACGAGTTCAAGGAAGTTCAGCAGGAGGATGAAACTAACTCATGTCATCAGCTCATTTTATGTCTTGTATACTCTCAGAAACAGTTAAAAGTGCTGATGTGTTTGTGAATTATTTTAAGGTGAACTGTTATGAAGCGTAGGTAACGATGCTGCAGATAGATATGAGTCAGTTTCTGGACAGAGACGTGGAGCCGAGCTGCAGACTGCTCATGTGTTTGTTCTCCTCTGCAGCTGATGAACAACCAGCCTGAGAAGCCGTTCATCAGGAACAAGGCGGCTCAGGTGTTCGCCCTCACCTTCATCATGGAGTATCTCACTCTGTGGCCCAAGTTCTTCTTCGACGTCCTGTCGCTGGTCGGCCTGAACCCTCACGGCATCGACATCTACCTGAGGACGCTCATGGCCATCGACGGGGAGGTGGTGGACCGAGACATCCTCCACTCACCTGAGGTGAGACCAGCTCACCTGCCTCAGACGTCCTGTCACCACCTCATCGTTCTGCTTTATACCAAGTTCCATTCATTTCAAGAGCATTAAAGGAAGAATCATGAAGAGAGTGCTGAAGTCAACCAACTGCTGGGATAATTAGTGATTAAAGTAATTTATAAACTGTTTTAAAGAAGAAGCTTTGTTTAAACTCCAACAAGAGAATTTACTCAGATGTGTGTAAGAGTTAAAAAGCCGCCGTCTCTCCCTCAAACAGCTTCCTGTTTCCATGGAAACACACTCGCATACCGATGGATTATTGATTATTTGTTCTCCGTGGCTGTCGGCTTGTTTGCTTGTGTTTGACATTTTTACATGCTTGACTCAAAGCAGCAGAGAATAAAGAAAGAGACATCAGTAGTGACGGAGTGTTGAGAGACGATGTGGAACAACAAACTGAGAGAAGAAGTAAATCTGCCTCTGAACCTCGAGTTGTTCCTGCAGCAGTCAGAGACTCTGATGACGGATTAGATTAGATTAATTAGATTAATTAGACACTGGGTGTGTTTGTGTGCTGAGTTGAGACTCTGTTTTTTAAAATTTAATTAAAAACTTTCCTTTTGAATCTTTCCTTCAGGAGACGCGCAGAAACACTCTAATCAAAGACGGCATGCGGGAGCAGTGCATCCCCCACCTGGTGGAGTCCTGGTTCCAGATCCTGCAGACGTACCAGCTGTCCCACCCGGAGCTCACCTGCCAGTGTCTGGAGGTGGTGGGAGCCTACGTGTCCTGGATCGACCTCAACCTCATCGCCAACGACCGGTCAGTCCACGTGATGATGTCACTGTCGACAGACCCACAAGCTCCCTGCTTGATCCAGAAGCTCTAGTTGTTCTGTTCAGTGTGACGGTCCACAGAACCTGTTACAGTACCGAGGAGAGAAGTAGAATGATCTCACTGTCTTAATTTAAAGTACACAGTCTACAGGACCAGGTACCAGCTCAGGTTCTGTACTCGAGGCCTCAGCGCAGACTGAACAGTTTTAATCTGATGATTCTCTGTAAATCAAAGAAACGTCAGACTGCAGAACGATGATTCTGAATCAGGTTCTGTCAGAACTTCCTGCTGCTCTGTGGGCAGTTATCATGGTTCTGGTCTCTCGTTGTGTTGAAGCTCATCCACCGTTAAAGAAAGATGAAAACTGGATGTAAAGATAAGAAAAAGTGCTGATGGTAAAAAAAGATTCAGAGATACAAAGTCAAAACTTTGAGTCACCTGACTGCAGGTTCTCCTCCACCTTCACCTGTCCAATCAGACTGAAGGCCAGAAAGACATGTAGAGAAAAAGTCTGTTAGGACAATAAAGAGAAAATCCTGAGAGTAAAAGAAAAGAGAAACATTAGGATTTTCTTTTTTAAATACATGTTGTGTTAGATGTGTAATCACCTCTTCCCACAGTCGTCCAGTGCAGCAGGTGATTTTCAGTGTCGGCTGAAGAAACTTTTCCATCCCGACTTTTGTCTGTCATAGTTTTTTAACTGGATGGAATACTGAAGTTTTCCTCTTATTGTTTCTGGGCTCTAATCTCCTGTCAGCTCTTCTGATCATCACGTCTCTGTGTGAGAACAGCAGCTTCAGTGAAACGACGGCTGAAACACTTTGACCTTCACAGTTTTGTGTTGTGCTGCTCTCAGGTTTGTGAACCTGCTGCTGAGCCAGCTGTCGGTGGAGGAGCTCAGAGAGGAGGCCTGCGACTGCCTGTTCGAAATCGTCAACAAAGGAATGGACCCCGTGGACAAAACCAAGCTGGTGGAGTCTCTGTGCCAAGTCCTGCAGTCCGCTGGGTTCTTCAACGTGGAGCAGGTGAGGCTGCAGCTTCAGAGCTCGCTGCTGATTTAACAAACTGCTCCAGTGACATCGAACGGTTGTCAAACTTATTCTCCTGAAATCAGTTTCAGTGTTGAAACATCAGATAAGATGTTGAGCTGCTTGCTTCCTGGTTTCTGGTTTCTGTTGTTCGGTGGCCGATCAGACTGCAGGTTTACTTTACCGCCACATGTTTACATTCACACCCAGAGGTCACGAGGTTTTTCCTGCTTCTGTCCCGTCAGGAGGAGGACGTGGACTTCCTGGCCAAGTTCTCCCGGCTGGTGAACGGGATGGGTCAGAGTCTGGTGCTGAGCTGGACCAAACTGGCCAAGACGGGAAACGTGAAGGAGGCGGCCGACACGCTGCAGGCCGTCGAGGCCAAAGTGCCGCTGCTGCTGCAGCTGCTGGTGCACGAGGACGACGACATCTCGGCCAACATCGTGGGCTTCTGCTACGAATACCTGCACGTCCTCAAACAGGTGAGCCAGCCACAGTGGACATGAATGATGATATTAGTTTAGTTAATATCATTTTTCATTCAGCGTCGCTGCTCAGCTGTATAATCATCATGTTCAGGATGCGTCGACTGACAGAAAATGTCTTTGTTGTTTTGTAGCTTCCCCAGCTGACGGATCAGCAGAAATCCAACATAGAGGTGAGTCTGACTGTACGTGTCTGTTCATTAACCGTCCTGTCTGTGAGCGTGACCGCACTAACAGCCCGCCCTCTCGCCACAGGCCATCATGCTCGCCGTCATGAAGAAGCTGACGTATGACGACGAGTACAACTTTGAGAACGAGGTGAGTTTCTGTCTCTGCTGCCGTCTGTTGGTGGTTCTGCTGTGAGAAGGTGAAGCTGCAGCAGACGTGTGCTTGTGTCCGTCTGTCAGGGCGAAGACGAGGCGATGTTTGTGGAGTACAGGAAGCAGCTGAAGATGCTGCTGGACCGTCTGGCTCAGGTGTCTCCAGAGCTGCTGCTGGAGGCCGTGAGACGAGTCTTCACCAACACCATGCAGTGAGACCTCATTCAGTTTAAATTCTGAGAATAAACATGCAGGATTCAAACATCAGGAGGCTTTGAGCTCTTAATGCACCATGACTGAATGCAAACAGCAGAGACAAAGACAGGATCTGTTCCTCATGTGCTCTGATTGTCTCAGGAACTGGCAGACGGCTCCGTTCATGGAGGTGGAGGTGGCCATCCGGCTGCTGTACATGCTGGGCGAAGCTCTGCCGGCGTCTCACGGCGCTCATTTCTCCGGGGACACGGCGAAGACGAGCGCCCTGCAGGACATGATGAGGACGGTCAGTCTGCTGCTGCACTCGCACGCTGCGTTCAGTGTCTGCTGAGTGAGCGACGTGATGAATGTGTTGTGTCTCTGCCTCCTCAGCTGGTGTCCTGCAGCGTCAGCAGCTACCAGCACAGCTCCGTGTCGCTCGAGTTCTTTGAGACTGTCGTCCGCTATGAGAAGTTCTTCCTGGTGGAGCCGCATCACATCCCAAACGTTCTGGTGAGTGACTTTATTGTAAACGACGTGATGAGGCTGCTTTTCTTCTCCTGTGGAAGTCTGTCACTTCTGTGTTGTGTTCACTGTCAGATGGCGTTTCTGGACCAGAGAGGACTGAGACACAACAGCCCGAAGGTCCGCAGCAGAGTGGCTTACCTCTTCTCAAGATTCGTCAAAACGTTGCAGTGAGTCCAGCTTCTTCATCCTCATGTTACACTGAGAGCTCAGCACCAGGTGCACCGAAGAAAGCTCAGTCCAGATCTGTGGTCCAGATCTGTGGTGCAGATCTGTGGACCTGCTCACCTGAGCTCAGGTGGCACTGGAGACTCACTGACCTGCAGCGAACACGTCTGCGAGGTCGGCGAGTCTGAAAGTGTTGTGAAGTCCAGCAGTTCACTGCAGTCTGATGAATCTGAGCCACTGTTACACCAGATTTAGTGTCTATGTGCAGTCAAGTCACTAAAAATATATTAATATTGATCAACTGTTCACTTTTCCGTTCTCTTGTTTCTCGCTGTGTCCCGCTCGTCATCACATCACGCCAGCAGAACAGGCACCTGTCTGAAACAGCTGATCGTATACAGAAGTGGCTTTTGTTCTTGAAATGTAAATCAAACCTTTAAATCAAAGAGTCACTGCTGCACCACGGGCAGAAGATTAGCATCTGTTCCTTTAGTTTCATGGTTCATTTTGCTGGTGAGTGAGACGTCTGGCTTCTGTCTGGTGTCTGAAGCCGTTTTTAATATCCTCACCTTCAGTCGCTCTCTCAAACTCGGCGCCGACTGAACGACGTTCGAGATGTTTGGAAAGATATGAACGAGCGAGCCGCCTGCTGAGGAGAGAAGATCAGCCTGTTGACATCACAGCTGCAGCTGATGTTAGCGTTACGTGTTATTGTGTTTGGATCTCAACTTTATGGTCATTTTTCTATATTAAATGAAACCAGATCAAGATAATGTCTTAATGAAAATGATCTTTGTAACATGACGTCCTGTGCACGCAAGAGAATAACTTTATTCGAGCAAAGTTCAAACTTTATCCTGAGAAGATAAACACAGCACGTCAGCACACGAGAGTTTATCTGGAGAGAAGATAATCAGACTTCTGGATCCTGCATGACGAAGACGTGACGTGTCTCACCTGCTCAGTAGCATTCAGACGTTTGCTAATGTGTTTTGTTGCTGACGTCTCCTGTGTTCTGTGTCAACAGTAAACACATGAACGCTTTTATCGAGGACATCCTGACGAGGATCCAGGACCTGCTGGAGCTCGCTCCTCCTGTGAGTGTCAGAGTGTCTGTGCATCCGTCCCTGTTACCTTTATCACAGCAGAGCTCTACATTTATAATGATGTTCCCCTCCGTGCAGGAAAACGGCTTCCTGGCGCTGTTGACCAGTGACGACCAGCTGTTCATGTTTGAGACGGCGGGCATCCTGATCGTGAACGGAGAGAGTCCTGTGGAGAGGAAGCAGGCGCTGATGAGGAGCCTGCTGCTGCCGCTCATGGACGCTTTCCGCCTGCTGCTCGCCAAACTGCTGCAGGAGACGGAGGAGGAGAGACAGGCGGCGCTCGCCGACTGCCTGAGCCACGCCATCGGATTCGCCAGGTGAGCCCGCTCATTGTTACCTGGTCGCTCAGGTATGTTCAAGGTACAGATCGTTTGTTTGTCACTACAACACACGGTTATAAAACCTTCATGTGACACAATTACAGAACATGTATACAGTCATTAATACACAATAAATAAAGTCAAAGGCTCAAAGTCCACTGCTGCTGATCCAAAACACTGACCTTCTCCTCCACTGAGGAGCACAACGTGCTTCACTTATAAAGCCGACGAAATGACGGTGAAAGAACTCAAACGCAGCGTCACAGAGAAGCTCCAGTACCGCACTGTCCTGACATACATAGAAGGCCTGTAATTGTACCGGTCCTGTTCAGAACCTGAATGTTTCCAGTGAGCTCGATGACTCTGCTGATCTCGTCCGTCTCCTCTGTGTGCAGTCGGACCAGCAAGGCGTTCAGCAACAAGCAGACGGTGAAGCAGTGCGGCTGCACCGAGGTCTACAGAGACTGCATGCAGACCTTCCTGCCGGCGCTGAGCTGTCCGGTCCAGCGGGGGGTTCTGCGCAGCTCGGTCCGCTCCTTCCTGCACAGAATGATCATCTGCCTGGAGGAGGAGGTGCTGCCCTTCATCCCCGCCGCCTCCGAGCACATGCTGAAGGACTGCGAGGCCAAAGACCTGCAGGAGTTCATCCCGCTCATCAGCCAGATGACCGCCAAGTTCAAGGTAACGAGCCCACACAGCATCAGAGTCGCACCGGCAGCCGCCTGATCGCAGGAGGTTAATCAGCTGTGTCTCCTGTTGCCATGGCAGCGGCAGGTGTCTCCCTTCCTGCAGCAGGTCTTCATGCCGCTGGTGCTCGCCATCTTCGAGGTGTTGGCGCGGCCGGCGGAGGACAACGACCAGGCGGCCGCTCTGGAGAAGCAGATGCTGAGGAGGAGCTACTTCGCCTTCATCATGACCATCGCAGCCAGTGGAATGAACGAGGTGATGGCCAATCAGGGTGAGTGACAGACGGACGCCAGCACCACCGTCAGTCCTGATGGTCCCGCTCAGTCCGGAGCAGAACACACAGTGAAGGTGAACAGAACCACTGGATCATCTGAACTCAGCCGTCTTTTTGTCTTCAGGAGCAGAAAACATCGAGCGCGTTGTGTTCACCATCATCCAGGGAGCCGTGGACTTCCCCGACCCCATCGCTCAGAAGACCTGCTTCATCACGCTCTCCAAGCTGGTGGAGCTGTGGGGTGAGAACCTCCACCCGCCCTGCGCTCAGCGCTTCTCTCCGTCCGGGTCAGAGTTCTCTGTTCTAATGTTCTGTTGTCTTCTGATCGGACCTGCAGGAGGGAAAGACGGCATGGTGGGTTTCCCCGACTTCATCTACAAACACATCGTTCCTGCCTGTTTCCTGGCTCCTCTCAAACCGACCTTCGACCTCTCGGACGCTCAGACGGTCCTGGTGAGTTCCTGTCCAGCCTGCAGACTAAAGATCTGACGTCTGTGCACAGAATTCATCCCGTTGTTCTTTGTGTTGCAGACGCTGTCAGAGTGTGCGCTCACTCTGAAGATGATTCATCTCAAACGGGTAAAAACTGCTTCATGATCCTGTGAAAACATTTCTGATGTGATGCACAGAGGAACTCTTCACACTGTTCAGCTGTAGATACATGATGAATGTTTTCTTCCAGGGGCCGGAGTTCATCCAGTTCCTGCAGCAGGAGTATCTGCCCTCGCTTCAGGTGTCACCAGAAATCTCACAGGTACGACAGTCCTGAATATTTAAACCTGAGCTCAGAGCTGTGAGGAGCCCCGTTCACCTCCAGACGAACAGCTGGGACAAATCCTGCTGATTCTACCTTTAACTTTAATAGTCTCTGAGTTCTATTAATATGACGTGAGCTTCAGTTAGCTTTGAGCACAAACGTCCTTCAGAGGGAGACTTTTTACTCTGAGACTCTGAGTACATGTCAGAATGTAATCTATTACTTTACTGGAGGAAACAAGCTGTGTGGACGG
>CAEMYA010000746.1:70582-82247 GCA_903131615.1 Diplodus sargus | reverse complement strand
AGAACCTCCCACCACCACCTCCCCCTCCACCACCACCACCACCTCCACAACTACAACTACAACTACAACAACAGCTGCGACCACTGCAGCCATGAAAAAGCCAAACAAAACCCCCAGAAAGCAAAATAAAGCCACCAAGAAAGTACGGCCTCATCCTGTCACCACCACCACCGCCACCACCACCTCCACCGCCTCCACCACCACCACCGCCTCCACCGCCTCCACCACCACCACTGCCTCCACCACCACCACCACCACCACCCGGCCAGCTCAGAGCTCCACGACATCACTTCCTTTTGTAGCGGTCAAGAAAGAGGCTGCACCAAGAACTACTGACAAACCACAGCCAACCACTGCTACAACCACTACAACACCTCCATCTACTACCACCACCACCGCCACCACCACTCCCACTACTACCACTGCTCCAACCACCACCACTACTACCAGTCATCCCCCTACAACCACCACCACTACCACTGCTCCAACCACCACCACCACTCCCTCTACTACCACTGCTCCAACCACCACCACCACTCCCACTCCCACCACTGCTCCCACCACCACCGCTCCTCCCACCACCACCACCGCTCCTCCCACCACCACCACCACCACCACCACCACTGACCCGTCCACCATGAGGACGACTCCAGCAGCCAGTCTGGTCATCGTGCCCAAAGACGCCGTCCAGTCCGACCACACCCTCCAGAACTCGAGCATCGGGCGGGGGAAGGCGGTGGCGACACGGGGGGCGTTGAAGAGCGGCGTGGTGGCCTTCATGGTGCTCGGGCTCGCCGTGCTCACGCTCGCGCTGGCTGTCGGAGGCCGAAAGGCGATGGAGTCCTTCGACAGACGCCATTACACGAGACTGGAGCTGAACGACCTGCACTACGAGGTGTGAGGAGGAGGCGTCAGGACGGAGGCTGTGAAGGACAATCAGCCGGACTGCAGACTCCTTCATTTCAGATCCTTAATGATCATTTGATGATGTTTAATTTGAAAACGGCACAAAGTCACACAGTAACGGAACACGTCCTTCACTACGTCAGAGAGGAAACACTCGACTCTGATTGGTGGAGGAGGATTGTATTATTTGAAGTAACCACACGCTCTGTCAGTTTATATCGTCCTGCATATTAACTCTGAGATCTGAGAGAACGAGACGGGTGGAGGAGAACGAACTCGGACCTGTGGTTCTGAACCACGAGGCGTCAGTGAGGACCGACTTCATCTGCATCAGTTTTAACATTCGTTTGTAAAATCCTTTTTGTTCTTCAGATACAAACTGTATTTCTCAACCAGATATTGGACCGCAGCAGGAAGCAAAACAGCTGCTGTGTTGTAGATGTTACCTGGTGACTACGGAAGCCCAGAGAGGCCAGTGAGAGAAAAACAGTCTGCTAAATGATTTTTCTGACTGAAGAACAGCTGGAACAGATGTTTTACCTGGTGAATCTTTCCAAGTTCCTTCATGTGTTGTTTCACTTACCAACAGACGTCCGTATTAGATTCAACACAGGACTCGGGTCCAGAAACAGCAAATATAAGAATAGTTATAAAATGAAACACTTACTTAAATGAGCACTGTGTAGTTTTCTAAAAGAAATTCAAAGTCAGAATTTTAATATTAACAATATTTATAGCTGCCATTTGTCGATTATCTTCATCAAACTTTTAATCACACTTTACATGCGAGTGGAGGAGCTGCTGCACTGTGAGATGTTCACCTGGTCAGAACTGTCAGTCCTGCAGCACTGCAGCTGTTCGTTAAGCTCAGTCTGATCATTCAGTTTATTCAGTCATGAACACAAACGCAGTTTGATTATTTACTTTTTCTGCTCATTAACATTTATTCTTTAAATCTACAGACTGAACCTTTAATATGTTGTGATTCAGTGAATTTAAAAACATTTTTGTTTGAGACGAATCAGATAAAACATAAATCTGTCCCGATCGATGTGAAACACTTCTGACTTTTTCACAAATTCTTATTTTAAATCAGTTTTTTGCTGCCAACATGAAGAAACGTCAGTTTTCTTTCTGCAACATGAAAAGTTCTGATACGATGAGAAGTTTTTAATTGTATCTTCAGAATCAGCAACGCGTCACTTTATCTTATACAACACATTTTTATTACATCAGGTTATAAAACCATTAATAAAACAGAAAACCACTGAAGCTCATTAAAAGAAGAATTTCTCATGATGACTCGAAACCAAACGGCTGATTTTATGTCTTTATTTCTTCATGTGAATGAAGAAGTTTTAAATCAGAATAAAACGAAGCGCTCCTCGTCATGCTGGCAGCAACGAGCCTCCGTAGGTTCACACTTTGTTCTACAGATTGTCTCTTTTCTCATATTTCCATCTTTCTGCCTTGAATCACGCTCCGGATCTGTGTCTGAGGCTGAGCTGGGCCGGAGCGAGAGTTCTGAAGTCAGCCCGACCCGCCGGCGACCTCAGCCGGTGTCGTTTAGCTCTGGTTCTGCTAACTGTCGATGGAAGACGGAGAACAAACAGCAATATTTTTATTCTCTGAATCTCAGGAAGCCTCTGAAGTGGATCCGTGCAGAGGGACGGTGGACGGACACAGATCTGTGTGTTGGCCGTGTTGGCCGCGGCGCTGATGATCCGTTTGTGTATACGATGAACACCTGCATGTCTCTTTACTGCCACATGCTTCTTCTATCACTCCGTCTGGATGTCGGACTCACTCTCACTGTGTCGTTATTTTGTACTTTGTCCACATTTTTCTGGTTTCTCACGTGGATGACGATCTAAACGATGGATGCAATTCTTTAAGATTTGATGCACTATTGTATCCTGTGTTTTTTGATAAATATGATATGCTTCTTTTGGAATATTAGATTGTTTTTCATAGGTAAGAATACACTGGCCGCGCACTATTTTCCTATAATAAGTAAGTTTGTATTGGCTGTCGGTGTGATGGTGTCAGTGCTGCAGCGCCGCTCCACCAGCAGGTGGAGGCAGCCGCCGCCTGCACGCTGAGCGAAGCTGAAGCTGTTGGCTTGTTTTCACCTCTTTGATTTCTACAGTGTCTGATTAATTATTATTATGATGATTAATTACATCGATGGTGATAGTTTGGTCTCGTTTTGTGAAGTGATGCTTTTGCATAAGTTTGGAATTTGATGTTTTTGTTCTTGTAAGGATTAAAAAAAAAGTGATTTTGGAACGTGTTGTTGTTTTTACTGAGTTCTGCTGAGGTCCAGACGACCGACCCGGCTGTCACAGAACATCATCAGCCACACGACACACGGGTCAGCTCACAGAACCTGTCCTGCTGGGATTTACAGATCCGACATTTTCATTTAAATATTCACAAACATCTCAATACAATTACATAAAATACATTAAAATACTTTAACTGACAGTTTTAACGATTAATTGATAAAATCCCTTAATTACATAAAATGAGATTTTCAAAATGTTGCTTTATTAGATTTGTTTGTTAATTGACAGATTATTGTGTCATTTCACAACAAAAACATCAAAGAAATCCTGAAAATGGCCTTTTTCCTATTTTTTACAGTGTAATGTGTTGATCTGATTAAAGAGATCTAATATTGATCTAATATTGATCTATTATTGATCTCCAGATGTGACAGTTTGTATCACTGATGACTTTTATCTTCCAGTAAACTTGAAGCAGCTGAACGTTTTTATGTGATTTATGGATTTAAATAAAGATTTATTCATTCAAAATGAGATCACAGTCTGAATGCTGGTTGGTGATACGGAGGATTATTGACGACCGTGTTGATCTCTGAGTCAGATTTAAAGTTAAAGTTCAGATAATCTGGGTTGTGACCTGAAGTTAAAGGAACAGTTCACCCAGAACAACACGTCCTCTCCTACTCCGAGATGATGATGAAGGTCCGGTTCATCATCCACAGAACTTTTCTGGAGCTTCAACATGAAACAAATTTGCATTTTTTGTCCAAAATGTGGACTGTGATCTTTAAATCTGGAGTTTTTTCTTATATTTTATGACTTTTTGGTTTTCAGACTGTGAGTTTTGCTTCAGAATCAGAACTCAAGCTCTTCTTTTCGCTCCATATTCAGACTTTCTATCAGAATCCTCATGATAATCTTTAAAGGTGCTGTTATTGTTCATACACTGAAGCTTTGGGATGGAGCTCCTGTCCTGCAGTTTTCTTACAAACAGCCCCTTTAAATTTGACCTCATGCTCAGAACTTCCTTTGATTTTTAACCGTTTTAAATAAAAATGAAGGATTTAATCCGAACTGTCTGTTTTCTATTAACTTTACTATGAATCTTATGTTCATGTAAGAGTTTCTGTTCATTCGGCGGTCAGGACCCTCTGCAGACTGGACCAGAGTTGGACCGAATCTGAAGTTGGACTCTGGGTTGCAGCCACTGATCAACATCCCCCCAGCAGCTGATTTGGACCGCACTCCGTTGGCACAGTGCTGGTTTAAACGGAACCCATCAGAACTTCTCTGTGCGGTGCATGCTGTCGGTGGGTCCGTGTGGCACCGTGCGTGTGTTCCGTCCCTCTCTGATAAACTAGTCCCGCAGGAATGTGCGTGTTAACGCCGAACTTCTCTCCGTGCAGCAGCCCGTCCCTCTGCTGCAGGGCCCGGTTCTTCTTACACGGCACCAGCTACAGTGAAGGCAGCGGGGCGTTTTCCGTGTTGTAACATTATCTTTGGCTGGAGAGCATGAAATCAGAACAACAATAGAAAGCAGTGGAGCCGAGGAGGAGGAGGAGGAGGAGGAGGAGGAGCAGCGGCGGCGGGGGGAGCAGCTTCCTCACAGCGGAAGGAGACGACGGATCTCCTGCAGGACAATGTGAGACACAGAGAGTTGATCCAACGCAGTTCGCGAGCAGCCAGGATGGACGTGGGGATCATTTAACGCGTGTTGCAGCTCGATCACGACCTGATACCGGCGGAGTGTCCGTGTTTAGTGGCGGGGACGCGGCCGCAGCGATGCGGATCCTGCGCTGAGCGGAGCGGCGGAGCGGCGCAGGGCCACGACACGGAGCGAAGATGGGAGTCGCGCTGCGGAGCCTGTTGTTGTGTAGTTTTTGTTTTCTCATACGAGGTGAGTTCCTGCGAAAATCCCCCTTTTCGCTCCGCTCTCCGTCCACCACTCACCCGCGGGTCCAGAAAAGTGTGGTTCCGAGTGTGTAGAAGCAGCTTTAATGGAGGGTTCGTGTGTGTGAGCCCGGGCCGGGCCCTCTCAGGGGTTCGGTTTGTTCCGAGCGAAGCTAACGTTAGCCAGCCAGCTACGCTCGCTGCTGGATCGGGAGAAACCACAAGTAGCCTCTGTTAGCTCACTTAGCCGGGAACGCGTCCCGCTAGCCTCTCCCGGGTCCACGTTTCAGAGGGGACCTGTGGTTCTGAGCCGGTTCGGAGGCTGTTGGCTCGGTAACTTCTGTATTTAACAAGTTAAACAGGCTGGTTTAAAGCTCAGCTTCGGGAATAGCAGCAGTTAGCACAACAAATGCTACGGAGCGAGTCATTCAGCTAGCTGCTAACACAACAGCTAACACATCCACTCAGCCAGAGTTCTTAGTTTAAATCAACACAGACTGCAGAACTCTGTGTTCTGTGGACCTGCTGGTCCTCCAGGTTCTGTTCTGCTAGCTGATGTCACTGCTGTGCAGAACCTCATTTATATAAAACTTGTTTTAATCAGGAATTACATTGAATCTGCAGTCTGAGGCTGTTTCACAGATTTGTGGCTTTTTGTTAGAAACTGAGACTGAAATCTAAAATTCTGGATTATTATTGTTTATATAATGAAAGTTTCTGGTTTTAAGATTTAGAGTTTTGCCTCAGAATCACAAGTTCATGTTGTGTTTGGTTTTCCTGCAACAGAACCTCATTTAATAATCAGGGATCAATGTGATATTTCAGATTATTTGACAGTTATAGTGAATATCAGACTGTAAACACTCAGATTGGAGCGATGAATTCAAAACTAGCCTGAAAAATAGAAAACAGTCGAAGCTTCTCAGTAAAACTCTTGTTTCAAACATGATCTAAAGTTTAAACAGCAGCTGATATGAAACCTTCATGATTATTGTAACTACAGCAGTGAAGCTCCTCGTTGGTTCTCCAGGTTCTGTTCTGCTAACTGGTGTCACTCCTGTGCAGAACCTCATTTAGATAAAACTCAGTTTAATCAGTGATTGTGATGTTTTAGATTCACAGTAACTGAATGTAAGACTGTTTCAAATGTTAAAGTACTGAGAAAAGTGAACACGACAGCTGATAATCAAACAAACAAACCATCTGTTGGTTCTGCTGTAACGTAGACAACTGGACCTGTTCACGTTTCTCTCTGCGGTCCAGTTGTCTGTGATACAGCACTCAGAACCATCATGACCCGGAGCACTGAGAACCTCCATCAACATCTTCTTCATGCTGTGTTCTGCTAACTGATGTCGATCCTGCTCAGAACCTCGTTTATATAAAACTCAACTGAAGACGGGACGGAAAATGTTGAAAAATGGCCGATCAGCGTATAACTGAGAAACATGAGAGCTGGAGATATTAAATAACTACCTGATGATCACAGGAGTGTTTTATCGTATAATGCAGGATTTATTTGGCCCATGTTAGTTTATAAGTTCACCTGTCAGGTGACGTTCACGCTGTCTGAGTGGATAAAGGTCCGAAACGTTCAGAACATTCAGGCTGACGGTGACGAACGACCGACAGTCTGTGAATCTAAATGATCATTTTACTCTCAGTTAACAAAACGAAGGACAACAAAGAGCAGCAGGTTATTTTCTCACTGAGTCTCTAAGCAAACGATTACTGAGCTGAAATAATAATGATGATAATAATAATAATAATAATAATATCAATATCTGATAGTGCAGCTCGGGTCTCGTCTGTCCTGGTTCTGCTGGACTGAAGCAGTTTCTCTCTCTGACAGAACAAATCTGTTGTGAATCTGTTTTGACGAATGTCTCAAACTGCACTTTGTCATATTAAATGTAAAATCAGCTCGGATGTCGTCTTTGAAGTGGAGTTTCCGTCTGACCTGGTGGATTAATCCTTTATTTTTAGAGCTCCTCCAGCGCGACGACGTCCTGAGTTTCATCTTTGGCTTTAAACTGTCGGTCGGACCAGACGAGACGTTTACATTTCAAACTCCATCGTTCAGACGGTGCGATTGGATTTTTTAAACAAGCTATCAATCGATTGATGAAGCTGATGTTCAAACATGTTCTCCGATGATTCCTGAGACGTGTTGATCTGTGAAACTCAGATGTTACAGTTGCAGGAAAGTTTACAGTTTAATAAAACACTTAACTGTCTAAAATAAACGCTCCAGTCGTATTTCTCTGCGTTATAATCTCCAACATAAAGCTGTAACATGGACACACGTCTGACCACTAACAGCTGGTACTGATTGTTTGGACTCTATTCATTCATATTTCAGCTCTAGTTTCCAGAAATCAATATGATTAAATATGACAAACAATAAAATAGTTTCTGACTAATCCAGCAAATTAAAACCCAAACAAATCAAATCACCCTGAAATCTGATGAGGTCCTAATCTGATCAACCCGCTCAGCTCAGTGAGTTAATGAGCACGTCTGTAATGATTGTGTGCTCTCACATTGTGGACTTGCTGATTCTGATTCTGGTGCTGATTTCGGGCGGTATCAGTGGAGTTTTATAGATTCTGGTATTGTACTGAAAGTAGAACCCGGCCTGTGTGTCACCTGGCAGGTATGAAGGATTATCAGCCGCTGAGAGATATATTGATCTGTTGTGATATGAGTGAGTTCTGTAGAGACAACAGACCAACAAACCATCGGGTCCGACCATCAGTCCAGAACCTGAAGTGGTTTAGTGTCCTGTGGTGGATCAGTGCCTGATGAACTGATGAATATGTTAAAGAAAGTGAGAAACGTTTCCTGGATCTGTCCCTTTAATCTGGATCAGAACTGATCGTTAATGGGTTCTGTTCTGAGACTCGTCCTCCGTCAACGTTTGGTGGAAATATGTTCTGTAGTTTTTGTGAAATCCTGCCGACAAACCAGCAAAATATCACAATGTTTTGGACCGGATACCTCGATATCGACGTAGAGATGAAATTATGTGATCACTGTTGAGAAAATCTGAACACACTGAGATTTCTGATCAATAATCATCAATAATGTGAATATAAAGACTTCAGTGTAATGAGCCTTTAAACAGGTGAAGACAACCCTCGCATCGTCTCACAGTACGACCCGGTCCAGTATCCGACACCGTGTTTAGACTCGCTGTGATCAAACCGTCGTGTTTATTTCCAGGCGTAACAAACCTGTGAGCTCCGTTTGTTTTCTACCTCTGCAGTTTGTCTCTGAGCTGCTGGTCGTGTCGGAGTCACTGAAGTGTTTCTCTGACAAACGATCGATTAATCGTCTCAGCAGATTAACATCTATAAACTCCTCGGGCCGTAACAGAACAGCCGGCGGTGTGTAAACGGGCCGAGGTGTCGCCGGCCCGCAGCGACGTGTGCTGAGGTCTTGATGTTGTGATGTAGTAAATATTTGGAGAGGGAAGTTCCCCCGAGTGAAATGAAAACAGGCTGTCGCTGACCTCGTCTGTGATCCCACGCTGGTGAGCAGCGCTGCTTCAGGCCCGGAGCCAAGATCCAGCAGAGAGGAGGCCCGGCGAGGAGGCCCGGCGTCCCCGGCTGCTCCTCGCCGCCGACCCGCCGCGCTCTGCTTTCTATACGTTCTGTTACAGACGCCACAGACTCAACGCTGCGTTATCAGCCCGCTGAGTCTGAGGGCAGATTATAGAATCTGACGCCACAGAACATCTGTGTTTACGGCTCCAACAGCTCGGTTGGTACCGATCCAGAACAACGTCCGTCCTCATTCACAGACAGCTCGTGACAGAGATGACATATTGTTACACAGAGTCGTATTTTAATCAGTTTTATCTCTGAATGGTTTGATGTCAGTAATCACATTTCAGTTCATCAACATCTGAATCTGTATATTAAGCAGTTGGTGTATTTTCAGACCTGTTATTAAACAGTAAACGTCTCAGTTCTCTGTGATTTGTAGCAGTTTTTAAAAACTCTATTGTTGTTTTTCATGGTGTAAACAGTATTTGTGTGTTTGTTAGTGGTTGTTTCTGTGTTGAACAGTTTAATTGTGTGATCTCATGAGTCTCCTCCGTGTCTTCCAGGCGTGCCGCTGCTGCTGTATGCGAACCGGCGGGACCTTCGGCTCGTGGACGCGGCACACGAGAAGGCCAACGCCACGGTGGTGGTGGGCGGGCTGGAGGACGCCGCTGCCGTGGACTACGTCTACTCACAGGGCCTCATTTACTGGAGCGACGTAAGCGAGGAGGCCATCAAACGCACCGTCTTCAACCAGTCGGGGGCCAGCGCCATCCAGACGGTGGTCCCGGGCCTGGCCTCCCCGGACGGACTGGCCTGCGATTGGTTAGGGAGTAAACTTTACTGGACAGACTCGGAGACCAATCGGATCGAGGTGGCGGAGCTGGACGGGTCTCTGAGGAAAGTTTTGTTCTGGCAGGAGTTGGACCAGCCGAGGGCCATCGCTCTGGATCCTGAACGAGGGTGAGTCTGACCCGTGAACCGTCTCCTGGTCCGGCCTGAGTCCGGATGTGGCAGCTTGATTGAGAGTTGGCGTGTTTGTGGTAAAACGTGTGAATAGCGCGGAGCTGAGAGTGAACGCGGCCCGAGGCTCTGACTGGGAACAACAGGAGGAGGGGTGTGTTTCTGAGGCTTTGTTTGGAGCTTGTCCTGGATCAGATTGGGTTGCAGGCGGACCGAGCGGCTCCTCCAGCAGGCTGCCGTCCACCGAGTCCTCCTGGAAACCGAACAACAGCGTCAGTGTTGAGGTTTTTTTCTCTTGTTGTGAGGACGAGGAGCTCGCTGTCGGCAGCTGAGGAATGTCTTATATCAGCTCGAGATAGAGAGAGAAGAGAGGACGCACTCAGATCCTGAAACACTGCCCGGGTTCTTACAGAACTGGGCTTTATGAGCAGTTACTAATAACACTGAAGGTTCACCTGCTGACTTTACCTGCGGCCCAGCTGCCTTCTCCGCCTTGTTGAGGTGCAGAGACGCAGTGTGTTGGTTCTCAGGCCGCGGCCGGACAGTAAAGTTGTAAAGTTACGTAACGTTGTTGTTTCTGGTTTGGGGTTGTGGGCCGAACGTTAGTGGAAGGAGTTCTGTTGGAGGAGGCAGTGGTTCTTAGAAAACAAAGCGGACCTCTCGAGGGTTCGTGAACTCGCGAGACGCCCACTGTGTTTAAAATCTGCCTCACAGTTTCTGACCATGTTTCATAACTGTTACAGTGGAAACGAGCCAATCGCAGCGCTGTCAGAACGGATCAATCAGTCCTGATGATCAATCCACTGATCGGTTTATCCGCTACATGACGCCTGTTTTAGAACCGCTGAGTTCAGATCTTCTTTCTTTTCTCCAGATGTTTGAAACACTTCTCCTGTTTTATAGATTAATGGATTAAACAAGACAGTAATCAGTAGATTGATTGATTGATTGATTGATTGATTGAAAATGAAAACAGCTGTTAGCTGCAGATAAAACCGCTGTTTTGTTGTTTTCGGACACTTTGGGACGTTGATCGATGAATCGAGGAGATATTTAACGGAGTTAATGATGAAAGTAAACACGTCTCATCCTCGTCATTAGATCAACAGCAGTTAATCAATAAGTTGTCAGCTATTAAAGGAGCACTCTGTAGTTTCGTAGAAGAAAATCAAACTCTGTAAATATTAATGAGGTGATAATAGAAACTCTCTCAGAGGAACGTCAGGTCTCAGAACTGTGTGACGCTGGAGAGGTGGCGGGGTCCGCCACATGTAAACACAGTAAAACTCCTTTACAGTCAGTTTGTTGATTCAGTTATGACGACACAGAGAGTTTGTTAATCAGCCAATGAGGATCTTTCTCTGCTCATTAACATCAGACTGCTCCTTTAATGAGCCGTCAGTTTCTTTGTTTAGTCGATATTTTCTGGTTTCTTTTCCTCATCGAACATAAACTAAATATCTCTGGGTTGTTGATCAAACAACTTATTGATTATAACACATATATTGATATGAGCTTTGTGTGAACGATTCATCACTTCAGAACTTTTTAATGAATTCTTCGCCCTGAAAAAGGACTAAAATGTTGGATTATGACTTGCGGTTGCTTTTATTATCAGCGTGTGTTCACACAGTCTGTCAGTAGTTGTAACAGCAGCTTGGTAGCGCAGCAGCGGTTCAGACGTGCTCCGTCCTTCATCACCGTGTTCCCTCCTCCGCCTGCCTCCATGTTTGGGTGCGTCGCTCCGCGGAGGCCGAGGATTAGGATGTAAATCCATTAGGACTCAGATAAAAGAGGCCTGTAATGTATTCATTAGTTTTATTTAAATTCGGGGCCGTCGCTCTGCCTCTCGCCGTCGTTCTTTCTCGTCTCTCTTGGGTTTCTATTCATGGAAACTCTTCCCTCCTCGGTGTTTGATCCGGCACCGTGTCAGAGATAAAAGTCTCACCGCTCTCGTACTCGGGGCTCGTCTCTCTCGGGAGACTCGGTTCTGGTTGTACTCTTGTTTTTGTCACATTTGTTTTGTCTGATGCAGAAACAGTAGAAGCGGGTCACTGGAGCAGAAGTTCA
>CAEMYA010000746.1:43725-65729 GCA_903131615.1 Diplodus sargus | reverse complement strand
AGCTGTGATGTAATTAACTTGATCTCAGAGCCGTTGTGGCCGTTGGGGGTTAACGAGCTCCTCAGCAGGAGAAACTGTGTGTGTTAAAGAAAACAGCGTGACGGTTTTATTGAACACAACAGCTTCACTGTAACTAACAAAAGATATTTCTTCATCCACTGATCTGCTTTTAATTCAGTGAGTAATGGTGATTGATTAACTGTCTGATGAGAAGTGACTCAGTCACAGCCTGTCAGTCCAGAACCCAGAGAGTCTCATTCAGGGAGCATTCATGGACCACCGACAGTCCAGAAGCATTCGGCAGAACAGTTGTTGAGATAATTTGTTGATTCACTGATCAGAAGTCTGTCGAGTCAGAGCTGCTCGCCTCTGATCAATCACTGTGTGTGTGTGTGTGTGTGTGTGTGTGTGTGTGTGTGTGTGTCCTCTCAGGTACATGTTCTGATGATGTGTGTGTGTGTGTCCTGTCAGGTACATGTTCTGATGATGTGTGTGTGTGTGTGTGTGTGTCCTCTCAGGTACATGTACTGATGATGTGTGTGTGTGTCCTGTCAGGTACATGTACTGATGATGTGTGTGTGTGTGTGTGTGTGTCCTCTCAGGTACATGTACTGGACGGATTGGGGCGAGATCCCAAAGATCGAGCGTGCTGGGATGGACGGGACGAATCGCTCCATGATCATCGACAGAGAGATCTACTGGCCCAACGGGCTGACGCTGGACTACAGCCAGCAGAAACTGTACTGGGCCGACGCCAAACACAACTTCATCCACCGCTGCAACCTGGACGGATCCTCCAGGTGCAGAACCAGAACCGCATTCATAGCTGGCTGCAAAACATTTAACTGGAGTTGTCACCTGATTTTTACTTCTGCTGGCAACCACACAAATCTAAAAATGATGTAATTTTGACTGGAGTTTGGTGCGTTTCAGGGGTTAAACCCAGCAGGCTTCCTTCTTCTTTATCAGGGAGACCATCCATACAGAACTCCATTTAGAAATCTGTCATTTTAAAGACACCTAGCTTAAATTAAAAGTAGTAACATCAGGATGAAGCTGACGGTGCTGCCGTGTGTTTCAGGGAGGTGGTGGTTAAAGGAGAGCTGCCTCACCCGTTCGCCCTCACCCTGTACGAGGACACCCTGTTCTGGACCGACTGGAACACCCACTCCATCCACTCGTGCAGGAAGCAGACGGGAGCGGAACAACGCATCGTCCACTCAGACATCTTCTCCCCGATGGACATCCACGTCTTCAGCGACAAGAGACAAAACACCCGTAAGTTCAGGCTCATGTTTAATCAGCGGAGGTGATAGTAGTCAGAAGTTCTCGTCCTCAGAGCTCCTGGTGAGGTTTATCAGCTGTAGTTAACATAACGAGACGTGTTGAACCTGCAGCTGATGTGATGTGTCCTCTGTGTTGACAGTCGTCGGCAGCCCGTGCTCTGTGAAGAACGGAGGCTGTTCCCACCTCTGCCTCCTCTCCCCGCTGAAGCCCTTCTATCAGTGCGCCTGTCCCACCGGAGTCCAGCTGCTGGAGGACGGGAAGACCTGCAGAGACGGTGAGGACGCACACAGCTGCTGTCAGCATCTGTCCTGATCGATCTGATCACAGATGGGCCGCTTTCAGTCTGTCAGTTCACACCTGACATTAACATACACCTGGTTCTGATGTCACTTCCTGCTCTGTATGAAGCACCGTCCATCACTGAGACAAACAGACTCCTTGTTTCTACTGAAAGACAGAAAGAAGTTCTTGTAGAACATTTGCTGAATTAACAAGAAGGTCCAAATAATGCAGAATGAGTCAGAGACAGAGTTTCACAGAGTTTATAAAGTGTCTCCAACTCAACAACTCACTAAACTGACACATTTGTTAAGGGAGTCTGGTGCTGCTGTCACTGGTTCAGTGAAACAGACGGTGTGTTCACAATCAGCTGCTGCTGACTCTGACAGGTTAACAGAACACAAGCTGTTACCACACATCTCCTTCTGTTTCTTCTTCGTCTCCTTCTTTCTCTTCTCGTCTGTCTTCTTGTCTTCTACGTCTGTTTTGTTCTTCGTCTCCTCCTTCTTCTTGGGATGTCAGCCTGCGCTCCTTCAGTGTGACCCAGGACGCGTCTGCACTCACCACCTGTCACTGTTGTCTTTTTTGTGCATTGTTTTCTCCGTAATGTTGCGTATCGGTCGTCTCTCAGTTACTGTCAGGGTCTAAAACGTTGCTGAAACGAGTCCAGTCGCCTTTGACTTCACAATTCAGATGCAGATTCCTGCATGTAGATCTGATCCTGGTGCTGCTGGTCAGACTGATGTTAGTCTGATCCCCTCCAGCTGCTCTCTGTCCTTTTCTCAGAGACATCGTTGATTTAAAGAGTTTGATAATGTCACAGAGAAGCATGGAGAACACAATGACAAATGATCCTGATCAACCAAAGTGGAGTTTACAACGTGAGCGTGAGTGAAAACCCAGCAGAGGAAACTCTTTATCTTCAGTTTGGCTTCAGAGACACTCGAGTGGAAACAGAGAACGGATCCAAATATTTCCTGAACTGCGTCAGCGAAAGACGAAGAAGTTTGGAGATTATCTATTATTCTCAGAAAGAAAAACACACAAAAAAACCCTCTTGTGTAACTGTTTACAAGAATTCAGCCCAAACCAACAGACTGGATTCATTAGAGCGTGTTTGTGTTTCTGCAGGAAGAGAAAGCAGCAGATTCTGGTACCAAACCTCATTAACGTTTTCTCTAATTTAACGACAATCTGATGACATTCAAACCCGCCGCGTCTCGCTAAAGGTGGTGTTGGGGCTGACCTGCTGTTGCCACGGTAACCCTGCTCCATCAGCAGTCAGGCTGACTGTTTGAATGGCAGCCTCGGACCCTCCTCCTCCCCCTCCTCCTCCTCCCTCTCCCCCTCCTCCTCCTCCTCCCCCTCCTCCTCCTCCCTCTCCCCCTCCTCCTCCTCCTCCCCCTCCTCCTCCCCCTCTTCCCTCTCCCCCCCTCGGCCTCCTTTTATTTACATTTTTTGGTTCAGTAACTCGCCTGCAGAGCGACGGAGGAGTGAAGGCGGGGAAGCTTTTGTGAGGGACGGGATCACATGCTCCCCCTGCAGACAATGTCCCCTTTCACTGCCGGGGTTTAACTCTTTCAGCCGAGGGGCTTTTTTTTCTTTTGGCTTCTTAAACTGGACTGAATGTGAGTGGAACGTGGTCGCAGTCTGACCCGAGGAGTTGAAGTTTATTGTCCGATTGCAGCCACGTCCCTCCTCCACCCGCCGCACCAACGCGACCTCAGTGTTCATGTTGGGATGTTAAAGTTTTGTTATTGTCGCCACAACAAAACCGTTGAGATTTAACTGGGAGAACAGATGATTTGGATTCAAGGAGTTAAAATAAAGTCTGAAACTAGTGGTGGAAAGTAACTAAGTACGTCTGCAACAGTTAATCGATTAGTTGAAATGAAATTGGCAAATATTTTGATTCAGTTTTCAGACAAACTGTTTTCCTGATTCCAGCCTCTGATCTCTCTGCGTTTCTGTCCTTGTTAACAGAATATTAGACTGCTGGTTGGTTGCTACTCCGGTTTATTGTGTGTTATATTTTGGGTGAACTGGCCCTTTAAAGCCCGACTGAACCCTGACCTCCATGTTGCCCCCCAGGTGCCACTCAGATGCTGCTGTTGGCCCGGCGGACGGACCTGCGGCGGATCTCTCTGGACATGCCGGACTTCACCGACATCATCCTGCAGGTGGACGACATCCGTCACGCCATCGCCATCGACT
The DNA here is from genome assembly GCA_903131615.1 of Diplodus sargus. NCBI lineage: Eukaryota > Metazoa > Chordata > Actinopteri > Spariformes > Sparidae > Diplodus > Diplodus sargus. The sequence goes on along the minus strand of CAEMYA010000746.1, from coordinate 61,949 downwards.
ACGACCAGGTGGAGGGATACATCTACTGGACGGACGACGACGTGAAGGCCATCCGCCGCTCGCTGCTCGACGGCAGCGACGCACAGTTCGTGGTCACGTCTCAGGTGAACCACCCCGACGGCATCGCGGTCGACTGGATTGCCCGGAACCTGTACTGGACCGACACCGGGACAGACCGTATCGAGGTGACCCGACTCAACGGCACCATGCGCAAGATCCTGATCTCTGAAGACCTGGACGAGCCCAGAGCCATCGTGCTGGACCCTGTGGCCGGGTGAGCAGCCCGTCCATCAATAACTCTAATGATGATTGATTAGTTCTGTCAGCAAGACACAATATTTTCTTTTTTAAGGCTCTTCAGAGCTTTTATTCTGAAAGGACACAATCTTAACTGAAGGTCCACACAGATTCTTCTTGATAGGAGTTTATTTTATTGATTTTAAGAATAATTTTGACTCTTCGACAAACAGTTGATCAGTTAATAGAGAGATAATTGATCAGTTGAGCCGATAGTGAACAGCTCTGTGCTGTTTGAAAAGTTTTAATCTAAATATACATAATATAATATATCATAAATCCATCTCATATCAGTAAGAACAAACAGAACCAACACAAGACAATAAAAAGAGTTAAACTACATACATGACAGTTCAGTGGAAGATATGAATGAATATTCATCAGAGGAAAGTTATTAAAAACTGTTTTTATGTCGCTTCATTCATTAACAAATTGATTTAATAAAATGTGAAAAAACAAAAACAGTTACGTCAAAGTTTTAGACTTTGTAAAAGTCCAGTTGACTAACACGCTCACTTCCTGTCTGGTGTCAGCTACATGTACTGGACCGACTGGGGCGAGGTGCCGAAGATCGAGCGGGCCGACCTGGACGGGATGGAGCGGGTCGTGATGGTCAACACCTCTCTGGGCTGGCCCAACGGCCTCGCCCTGGACTACGACGAGCGCAAGATCTACTGGGGAGACGCCAAGACCGACAAGATAGAGGTGTGTGTGTGTGTGTGTGTGTGTGTGTGTGTGGTGTGTGTGTGTTGATCGATAACAGCAATCCTCTGTTCGTCTGTTGAGACAAACGCTTCTTGTTTTTAATCTGTTGCAGTTTACTTTAAATTCACTTACTCATTAAACTCCCTCTGAAGTCCTTTATGCACTGATATGATAACTGCTGCTAACTGTAGCTGCCTTTAGCTAGTTAGCTGTGTTAGCCATGCAGCTAGCGGTCTGGAGTGTTGGTGCTGTAGCACAGCGGCAGTTGGACTGGGACGAGCGTGGCTAGCTGGTTAGCATGCTAACTTCAGTAGATATCAGTACAGTACATACTGAAGAACTGTTATATTCTGCTGATAATTTTAGTTCATAACTACATACGTATTATATAAAGGCTGTATGTGTTAGCGTAGCAGCTAACAGCTAACAGCTGACTGTGGTGCAACTGTGGATCATCTTCAGTTTGTCGTGTTGTCGTTCAGACGCTTGTTAAACTGTCTCCACATCAGGCGTTCCACACTTCAGCTCACAAACCTGTGAAGAGTGTCGACAGTCCGACTCGGATGAAACCTCGTCTCTCTCTGTGGTTTCTGTCCTCACGCCATCTCACCATGTTTTTTTTAATTTTCTGGTTTTCCTCTCCGGGGCTCTGCTGACCCCACCTGAACCCGCCTCCAAGCCCCTGAAAGGTGGTTCTGTTGGGGGGCTGGGACGGGGCCTCCGCTGGCCTCCCTCCATCCCTCCCCTCAGGTTTCTTGGAGGACCCGTTTTTTGCGGCGAGATCCCACATCTGGTTCCGATTGCGGCCTGCGCTCCAGCTGCGGTCGGCTCTGTTTAGAATAGACCCCGAATCTGAAACCGTCGCCGCACTGCGGTCACAACTCCCAAACCAGCAGAGACCTTTTGGCTGAGGCCATCGAGCTGAGGATGGAAACTTCATTTTATATTTATACACCACCTCTCTGAGCGTGTGTGTGTGTGTGTGTAGGATGTTTTGAAAGATGGCAGCCGGCCATGCAGCGGCTGGTCTGAGAGCAGCCAATAGCGTCGCTCCACACTGTGTTGATGAGTTAAAGCACGGCGTAGATTACAGGCCTCGCTGTTTCCTCCTTCTCTGTAGATTCCTGACATTTCTCCACTGTTGACACTTGAAGTCTCTCTGCATGTTTGTAGAATTAATCTCAAGTCAGGCGCAGAAAAACCTTTTTATCCTTCTTTTTGTTCCAAATCAGAGTCGCTCTGTTTTCTTCTGGTTGATCATGAACATGAGAAGCTTCTCCTCCATCAGATCGTCTCCGTCCAGCGTTAACGACTCTGTGCTGAACCTGCAGGCTGACCAGAGATCAGTTCATCAGGAGGTTGATCGTGTTGATTGGAGATCAGGCTGGATCCATGTTGTATCGCAGCTCTCCGTGATGTAGTTAGTTTCATGAAATTCTCTAATATTAATCTGCCGTCAGTGTTTAGATACACAATCAGGTGAAGCCTCGACCGACTGAATGACCTTTAAAGAGTTAAAACGCGCTGATGAGGGTGAATGCAGCTCTCACTCTGGTGTTGAAGGGGTTAATGAATATGGCAAACAAAGATGGAGGACTTGGTGCGTGTCTTTGTTCAGCACGTCTTTGTTGTGTCGTTCAGTCGTCACGCGTGTTTAAAGTGTGTTCCAGGTTCGGTTGAGCCGCTCCTGTCAGTCTCAGTTGTGGGTTTAGAGACGCTGCTGCTCCGAACGAGTGAGATGTCAAAGTGTGCGAGAGAGAAGAAGAGGAAATGTGGCGGCCATATGTTGCCGTTGTTTCTTTGCTCTGGGTGTTGCTTCTAATTAGCGGCGCTGCGATGTGCTGCCAGGTCGCCTCAGCTCTTCTGAGCGCGCTCAGTATCCTCGGCGAGAAACTGCATCCGGCTGTCGGACATCCGTCCATCTCGCCGGGCATGATGGGAACAGAGAGCGACGACACGCGTTTAATGTTTAACAGTCAGAATGTATTTCTTTTGTTTTTATTAACAGATGTTTTAAAATAGTGATATTTTATTTGTACACGTGTTTTAATGCAACGCTGTGATTCCAAATTTCTTCTAACTTTTGGGCTTAAAATGTATTTCTGTCCCACATTTACAAACACGATTGTCTCCTGTGACTAAATAGTTAATTTTCTGAAATATCCTTCGTTATGGACTCGATTTGACAAGAAGCAATAAACTCGCTCGAGCTCGGACCAGATGTCTTCGTTCATACAGGTTACTGTTGGTGCAGTGAAACAATGTGAGTCAGTTAAAGCTGCTTTTCAAGCAGAAACACAGAAGAGCTTCTTTTACATTGTGAGAAACGAAGTCCAAAGTGTGTGTGTTGTGTGTGTGTGTGTGTGTTGTGTGTGTTGTGTGTGTGTGTGTGTGTGTGTGTGTGTGTGTGTGTGTGTGTGTGTGTGTGTGTGTGTGAGGTTTAGCTGCTCAGAAATAAAACTCATAAGTGATGAGTTGGTTGGTGACTGGAAGCTGCTGAGGAGTCGCTGCAGTTTGTTTCCTTCTGCTCTGAACAGCTGCAACAACATGCAGAGAATCTGTTTAGCCAGCGACAACACGACTGAAGAGCTCGTGTTTCTCAGTTTGGTCTGTTTTGTGTTTGATTGTTGAGCCTTGTTGCATCTTTATCCAACACAGACATGTTTTACAAGTTTAAAGAAGCAGCTGCTCGAACATCAACTCGCCTCCTGAGTCTTTTATTTTGACATCCTCACACCTGAAATCTATTTCCTGTCAAGTGTTTAAGTCTTTTAATCCAAGCAGTGTGATAAAAGTCGTAAACAGAGTTTCTGTCAGTGTGATGTCTGTGTCTGTGCTCCGTGTGTGACGCCTCCTCTCTGTCGTCCCTCAGGTGATGAACATGGACGGGACGGGCCGACGGGTTCTGGTGGAGGACAAACTTCCTCACATCTTCGGTTTCACTCTGCTGGGCGACTTCATCTACTGGACCGACTGGCAGCGCCGCAGCATCGAGCGCGTCCACAAACGCACCGCCGAGAGGGAGTTCATCATCGACCAGCTGCCCGACCTCATGGGCCTGAAGGCCACGTACGTCCACCAGGCGTCCGGTGAGTAAAGACCGCCATCACCATCTGTCAGCGTCCAATCAGGAAGCAGTACACGACACATCAAACCCAGAGCCTCATCAGTGATGCAGGAGAGTATTGGCTGTTGTTGGAGTCGTCGTTAGAGATATTAGTGAGTTGTTAGTTAATTTTAAGGCGATAGTTGTAGTCAGATGTTGTTGGAGGTCGTTTTAACGAGCTCTGAAGAAGACAAACACATGGAAACAGTTCATTCTCTACATCTCACTGTAGATCATCACGACATTGTTTATCATCTGATTAATTCGCTGCTCTGTAACCTGAGCTGATGAATATTAGATGAACAGAAGTCGAGTACACAGAGGAAGTTCTCGGGTGCAGTTCACAGCTCGTTGTGTTGTCGGCTGCTGATCCCAGCAGAGCCTCCGCTCACCAGTCTGACAGGGAAATGGGAATAATGGAGCATTAATATTTCATTTAGCTGAAGCACGCTGCCGCTGGGATGATGACGCTGCGGGCCAGAGAGAGTTTCTCTGTGTTCCCCTCTCAGGAATTAGACACGTCCATTTTCACATGAAAATAAACAACAAGACAAACCGACAGATTCAAAACTCGGAGCCACTTTGAGCCTTGTGATGTTTAGCTTAGCTTAGCTTAGCTTAGCTTAACTTAGCATAAAGACTGATTTTCTGAGGGTAAACTAACTCATCAATATATCAACCATTTGATGCAGCGAGAATCATAAACTGCCTCGTTTGTTCCTGAAGATTTCAACGAGGCGATTCGGTTTAAACGGATTGTTGGAATATTTGAGGCCTGTTTGGCGACACGATGTATTGATCTTGATATTCAACACTGAGCGACAAGATCACAATGTTTTTGAACCAATACGATCAATTCTGCAGGAAGACCGTGTACAGAATATGATCACAGAGGTTTTTGATCAATAGTCATCAGTCATGTGATTTAATGACTAAGTGTGTAAAGCTAAGAATAGAAACCAACGACCATGACTCACCTGTGGCCCCGCCCTCCTCAGGTACGAACCCGTGTGCAGAGAACAATGGCGGCTGCAGTCACCTGTGTCTCTACAAGCCTCAGGGCGTGCAGTGCGGATGTCCCATCGGCCTCGAACTCATCGCCGACATGAGGACGTGCATCGTGCCCGAAGCCTTCCTGCTCTTCTCCCGCCACACCGACATCCGCCGCATCTCCCTGGAGACCAACAACAACAACGTGGCCATCCCGCTCACCGGCGTCAAGGAGGCCTCGGCGCTCGACTTCGACGTCACCGACAACAGAATCTACTGGACCGACATCACGCTGAAGGTGAGAGCTGCTGTACAGACGGACTCACTGAGGTTCTGTTCAGTCTAAGAAGTCCGAGTTGATCGTTGATGTTAAAAAATGATGGTGTCATTATTGCCTCATGAGTCCAGTATTACTGCCCACATCTCAGTCTTAGACCGGGCTCAGTCTGGTCATCAGGCAGGTTCAGATCTCTTCCAGAACCGGACCTCTAACCTTCTCCCGGTCTCGGTTCTCTTCCTGCAGACCATCAGCCGGGCCTTCATGAACGGCAGTGCTCTGGAACACGTGGTTGAGTTCGGTCTGGACTATCCCGAAGGGATGGCGGTGGACTGGCTTGGCAAGAACCTGTACTGGGCCGACACCGGCACCAACCGCATCGAGGTGGCCAAACTGGACGGGCAGCACCGGCAGGTCCTGGTCTGGAAGGATCTGGACAGCCCACGAGCCCTGGCTCTGGATCCTGCTGAAGGGTAAGGGCAGGAAACTGAAAACACGAGTCAGAGATAAAGATGAAAACACTTTGATTGTGCTGACCCGGTTCCTCTCCTCAGGTACATGTACTGGACCGAGTGGGGCGGGAAGCCGAAGATCGACCGGGCGGCGATGGACGGGACCGGTCGGATCACGCTGGTGGCCGACGTGGGCCGAGCCAACGGACTCACCATCGACTACGCGGAGCGCCGGCTGTACTGGACCGACCTGGACACCACGCTCATCGAGTCGTCCAACATGCTCGGTGAGAATCAGAACTTCAGCCTCCAAGAGATCCGGTTTGTTTTTTACTCCCTGAACAGAGAGTTTAACTGGAGACCGGCTCAGCATCAGTCTTCAGATTCTGTTCTGTTCTGTAGCGGGGCTGATTTCAGACCCGGGGAACGAAAATCCAAAACACTTTACGTTTTTTATTATAATTCAGATTCTTGTTCTGTGCCTGTGGAGGCCCGTTTACAGCAGCGGGCAGAAAAAATAACATGAAAAGTCAAATGAAGTGATGGAGAGTTAAAATACTGAGATAAAATTTTAAGAACATTTTAGAAACAAAAGTCTAAATGTGTCCAATAATTGTGACTTTCTAGTTTCATTGATCTTTTTCTTTCACTGTCAGATTTCTGAAGGTTTGTACAGACGACTGTTCGTCACTCAGAACCTTCAGAACCTGATTTATAAAACATTTATTCATTAAAACATGGAGAGAAAGCTGCTGCTGCTTCCTGGACTGATGTTAAAACATCCGTCTGTTCAAACCTTCATTCTGAAAGTCAACACATCACACATTTATTCAAACGGGTGCATTTTTAATTTACTTAAAACTTGTCTTCAAAGGTCAGATTTCAGTGTCTCCAGCCTCGTCATCGTCTTCTTCTTCTTCTTCTTCCCTCCTTCTCTCTACATCGTCTCTGCGGTCGTGTGTTCCTGCTCGCTGCACGTGCACGAGTTCTGCGTCGTGTCGGATGACAGCAGGAATACGTTCACTGCTCGAGGAAACTTCAAAGTGCTGCAGAAACAAAAGCTGCTCCGCTCTCAGTTTTGTCCTCAAGTGTTCCCTCGCAGCACGTCGGTGGATGTAAACCAGGACCAAAATATTCCTCACAGAAACGATACTGTTATTAGAGTCCGGGCTCAGCACACGCTCACACCGCTCGCACAACACCAACAATTTTGTGTGCAGGGAAACAGCCTCGGTCTTGGCCTCAGAGGAGGAGGACAGAAAATAACCCTCCGCTACACCAAACTCCCTTTTTACTGTTTCCTCAAGTCGTCTGTGATTGTGGTGTCGAGTTTCACACCTGGTTTTAATTCACATCAGTTTCACCAGCGAGGCTTCGCCCACACGATGCGCTTTCATTTTTAAACAAAGACGATCTCCGTCCGACTGTTTCAGATCTGATCTTTACAACACGCAGAGTTCAACTGCTCGGCAGCAGCGAGCAGAGACACGAGGTCAGTGACACCTGTAGCTAATTATCCAGGCTGAGTTACCAGCTGATAGTCGAGGACGTGACGGATCAATCGATCAGGAAGTGAATGTGTAAACGCAGCTGGAGCTCATGTTGCTTTAACTTTGTTTGAATATGAGCGTCTGTTTCTTCTTCAGCTGGTTTATTGATTCATTTAGTTTCAAGTTTTAAGTTTTTTCTGCTTCAAGAAGCTGAAACAAAATGTGGAGCGGTGCTGAGAGACGTCTGGATCTTCTCTTGATGTTACTGTTTGACCCGTTTCAGCTCGTTTGGACAGAACAAACTCGGCTCCATCGTCTCAACACTCTTCTCTTTATTTCCTGCAGGTCAGGACCGCGAGGTGATCGCCGACGACCTCCCTCACCCCTTCGGCCTCACCCAGTACCAGGACTACATCTACTGGACCGACTGGAGCCAGCGCAGCATCGAGCGTGCCAACAAGACGAGCGGGCAGAACCGGACCGTCATCCAGGGCCACCTGGACTACGTCATGGACATCCTGGTCTTCCACTCGTCCAGACAGGGCGGCTGGAACGCCTGCGCCTCCACCAACGGTCACTGCTCCCACCTGTGCCTCGCCGTCCCCGTCAGCAGCTTCGTGTGCGGCTGCCCCGCCCACTTCTCCCTCAACTACGACAACAAGACGTGCAGCGGTGAGACGCCATCACACCTGGTTCAGCCAGTCACACCACCACCCGTTAGGAGACGCCAGCGGGACGCTCTCGCTGTGTTTTACAAACTTTATTTGAATTTCAGACGACAGATTCACCGTCTTAGATCATCCAGCCTGGAGTCAGACTGAATATCACAGGGAAAGTGAGGTTACAGAGAACCAGTCTGTTCGCTGTGACATCACTGTGACATCACTGTGACATCACTGTGACATCAGGACTAGAATTTTGATGTCCTGCAGTTTTCAGCATGTTTGTCTCTTTGTGTTTTCCTCTCAGCTCCGACTTCCTTCCTGCTGTTCAGCCAGAAAACGGCCATCAACCGCATGGTGATCGACGAGCAGCAGAGTCCCGACATCATCCTGCCGATCCACAGCCTGAGGAACGTCCGGGCCATCGACTACGACCCGCTGGACAAACAGCTGTACTGGATCGACTCCAAGCAGAACGTCATCCGCCGCGCGCAGGAGGACGGAAACCAGGTAAGAACAGCAGCCGTCTCCTGACGGATGAATTGAATATGAAGCGTCCTCGGCGCCGTCTCTGACCCGGGTCTCTGCTGTCGTCCTGTCAGAGTATGACGGTGGTGTCGAGCTCTCTGGGCGGGCCCAGTCAGGGGCTGCAGCTGTACGACCTGAGCATCGACATCTACAGCCGCTTCATCTACTGGACCAGCGAGGTCACCAACGTCATCAACGTCACCCGCACAGACGGCAGCAGGGTGGGCGTGGTGCTGCGAGGGGAGCACGACAAACCGCGAGCCATCGTCGTCAACCCGGAGAGAGGGTCAGTGACATCACAGTGACATCACGGTGACATCACCACACACTCACAGCTGCTAAAACCAACACCAGCACGGAGCTTTGTAGCCTGTGACGACCTGTTTCAGTGATGAGATTTGATTAAAGAGAGGTTATTTAATGTATCTTAAGACTACATTACCCATGAGCCTCAGCTACTGTTGCCATGGAGAAGAAGCCACAGTTGCTGAATTGATCCCAAATATTTTTGAACTGCTGAATGTTTATACAGTTTTCCTCATATTGTAGTCAGATAGAGTTTGAAGCTCTGTGATGGGACGCTTGATACCGCAATGCATCCTGGGAGACGTAGTTGATTTTCTCTTTCAGTTTTTCATGTACATACGAGGAAAGATAGGTGGAGATGTTCCTGAGGCTGCCGGCACAGAACCAGAGTAATCTGGTACCACATTAATCTGGTACCAGAGTAATATGGTACCTCAGTACTCTGGTTCTGTGCCGGCAGCCTCAGTTTGGACTCTGTGGTTTGAAGCGGCTCCAGGAGACGTGAGGAGCTTCGGCTCTGAAATCCTCCTCATGGTTTTATTGACTCTTCTCAGGAGGACTCGAGTTGTTCAGCGCTGAATCTCAGTAATTTGTTCTCGTTGTTGATTCTGGTCCTGGTGAAGCTCTTGAAGCCCGTCGCAGCTCGGCGGTGCCGGGCCGCTTGTTTGGAGCAGTAATTGCAGGCTTTCCTTGGCGCAGTAATCTCTGGGTCATTGTGTGGTTGAGGAATGAAGTCTGCAGATGTTCAGAGAGGAAAACAGCAGCTGCCACTGAGCGACTCAGAACCCTGCTGTTGTTGTTCCCCGCTCGGATTCTGCAGGTACATGTACTTCACCAACCTGCTGGAGCGCTCTCCCAAGATCGAGCGGGCGGCGCTGGACGGGACGGAGCGTGAGGTTCTGTTCTTCAGCGGCCTGGGGAAACCCGTCGCTCTGGCCATCGACAACGAGGTGGGGAAGCTGTTCTGGGTCGACTCGGACCTGCGACGCATCGAGAGCAGCGACCTGTCAGGTGAGTGACGAGTGCAGCGCCACGTCTGGGCCCAGCAGGTCGGGAAGTATGGAGGCTCTGAAGGGTCAAAGCTAAATATACGAATACAACGATTATCAAGTATATGAACGCAAATAATTACAATGATTAATGAATGATTCTAATAATCTTTAATTAATGAGTAAGTCAATTAATAACTAAAGGACAATAAATGGACATAAAAATATTTTTTTAATGATTTTTATTCTAAAATGTTTGTATTTAATATTTCATTTAATTTGTGATTTATTTTATTTATCGAGCATTAAATATAAAAATGTTCGATTAATTTATTCAAACATTTTATTATTTTTATTATATAATCATTTAAAACACATTTATCATGTAATATTTATTTATTTAAGCATTTTCATATTAATATAATATTTAATTATATGATCATTTAAAAAAGCATCAATTCTTTGATTTGAATTTATTTATTTAAACATTTTATTTTCTCTTTATCCTGAAGACAGTTTTCTTGTTATTGTCCCGTCAGATTTAACAGACACAGTAAACAGTCACTAATTCAGGCGACTTCTCTGAGGAAGTGAAGTGCAGAAAAACACCAGACTCCCTTTAAAAAACGCTTCATTCTGGAACGTGTTGCGTGTTGCAACACGGCCGATCAGCTGTTATCTTATCGATCTGTCTCCGGATGGCAGAGCTGGTTTCTGTGACGCCCACAGATTTCGGATCAGAACGATCAGTGAACGTCTCGTTTGATTTACGCTCCGCCGTCGGAAACGTTCTGTAACTGTCCGGCTCCGGTTGAGTTCAGGCCGACAGTCGGCCCGTAAACGTGCGAAGGCGTCTTTAAGGACTCGGTGGAGTCTAGTTGCTGGAGAGTTGACGTTGGCCGGGAGCCTGGAGCTCAGCACATTCCTGTGATTCTCCGGAGCCCCACGCAGGCCGGCAGGAATGTGAACCATCTGTAAACAGTCCTGGTCCGGGTTCCTGGTTCCTGAACACTGTTCAGAGCTCATCCTGGTCTCAGTCCTCCTATCAGGTCCGCCGCTCTGTGTCCTCGGATCAGTGCCGAGGCTGCTGGCGCCCCCTGCAGGATGGACACGGTCATAACAGACTCAAGTCAGAGCCAGAACCAGAACCAGCTGTAGATTAATGAAGGAAGAAGATCAGGAACTGTTTTGATCATCGATGAATTGATCAGCTGCTCGTCTGAGCATGTCGACGAGCATTTAACACATTTTTTTATTTCAACCATAAATAAATCACAAATTAAACACATTAAATATAAATGTTGTTTGTTGATTTTAAGTTTCGTGTATGTTTTCATTTGTGTATTGACTTGTTTATATTCTGTTATATATTTTAAATATTACATTTAATTTTAAATGTTTTTGTTTTTTATGCATTTTATTATATGATTATATATTTATCGATTTATTTAAGCGTTTAATTTAGATTTATTTATGTTTATTATAAAGGATTTATGTTCATATATTCAGTTCTGACCCTTGATAGCCTCCATACTCGGTGCCAAACTTTTCCAGCTTCATTCAGAAGTTCATTTAAAAAACAGCAGATTTAACTGTGACCGCTGTTGAAGATAATGTTGTGCTGTGTTTGTGTGTCGGCACCGCGGGACGTTGTTAACTGGGTTGTAACAGTTTGTTGTGTGTCGCTGACGTCAGTGTGTCGCTGTCGCTCTTCCCGCCTCCCTCCTCCCTCCCTCCTGCCTCCCTCCTCCCTCCTGCCTCCTGCCTCCCTCCCGCCTCCCTCCTCCCTCCTGCCTCCTCCCTCCTGCCTCCTGCCTCCCTCCTGCCTCCCTCCTCCCTCCTGCCTCCTGCCTCCTCCCTCCTGCCTCCTCCCTCCTGCCTCCTCCCTCCTCCTGCCTCCCTCCTGCCTCACCCCTCAGTTTCTCACCCGTTCTGTTGCCTCTCATCCTGAAGTTTTTGCCCTCCAACCTTCTTTTGTTTTTTTCCCGGTGTTGTTTCTTTTTTTGTTTTAATGAAAACAATCAGGAGCCAATCGGATCGTGATCGCGGACTCGAACATCCTGCAGCCGGTGGGCCTGACGGTGTTCGGGAACCACCTGTACTGGATCGACAAGCAGCAGCAGATGATCGAACGGATCGACAAGACGACGAGGGAGGGACGCACCAAGATCCAGGCTCGCATCGCCTACCTGAGCGACATCCACGCCGTCCACGAGCTCGACATGAGGGAGTACAGTGAGTGAATAAACTGGTGCCGCTGTGTCTGAAGCTTCATCGCTGTGTAAAGTACGAGTAGAGTTCATCGAGCGCTGTGTTCCTGCAGGTAAACACCCGTGTACCTGGGACAACGGCGGCTGCTCCCACATCTGCATCGTGAAGGGCGACGGGACGACTCGCTGCTCGTGTCCCGTCCACCTGGTGCTGCTGCAGGACGAGCTCTCCTGTGGAGGTGAGACATCCTTCGACCAGAACTCCTCCTGCTTCCTCAGGCTTCAGTCTGACCGTCTCACCTGTTCCCTCCTCAGAGCCGCCCACCTGTTCCCCGGAGCAGTTCTCCTGCACGTCCGGCGAGGTGGACTGCATCCCTCAGGCGTGGCGCTGCGACGGTTACCCCGAGTGTGACGACAGCAGCGACGAGGAGGACTGTCCCGTCTGCTCCGAGTCCGAGTTCCAGTGCGACAGCCGGCAGTGCATCGACCTGAGCCTCCGCTGCAACGGAGAGATCAACTGCCAGGACCGGTCCGACGAGAGCAAGTGTGAAGGTGAGACAGGCCCAGCTCACTTATTGATTTTGCATCTTATTGATCAGTTTAAATTACTGATCTGATATGAAGAAAGTGAGATCCTCCACAGAGACGAGGTCTCACTCTCACAGCTTCTCTGTGATCAGATTCTGATGCTGCTTTCTGTCCGTGTGTCTCGCAGTGCGCTGTCCTCCGGATCAGTTCACCTGCTCCAACGGTCAGTGCATCGGGAAACACAAGAAGTGCGACCACAACATGGACTGCACGGACAACTCTGACGAGATCGGCTGCTGTGAGTCTGAGCTCTGACATCATCATGGAGGACGAATATTTTATGGATGAAAGTCACTGAAACGTCTCTCTTCTTCTTCTGTGGTTTCAGATCCGACGGAGGAGCCGCCGCCTCCGCCCAACAACACCATCGGCTCCATTGTGGGCGTGGTCATGGCGTTGTTCGTGGTGGGCGCCGTGTACTTTGTGTGTCAGCGCGTCCTCTGTCCGCAGATGAAGGACGACGGCGAGACGGTGACCAACGACTTCGTGGTTCACGGGCCGTCGTCGGTGCCGCTGGGATACGTTCCCCATCCGAGCTCGCTGTCCAGCTCGCTGCCAGGTGGGACGCAGCGCCGCGATCACCGTCTCACACGTCTTGTTTAATAACTGCGATGCTGACGCTTGTTTTCAAACTTCAACAGGTATGTCCAGAGGGAAGTCTGTGATTGGCTCCCTCAGCATCATGGGCGGGAGCAGCGGGCCTCCGTACGACCGCGCTCACGTGACCGGAGCGTCGTCCAGCAGCTCGTCCAGCACCAAGGGAACCTACTTCCCCCCGGTGAGTCTTCATCACCTGTCTGCCTCTGCATCACCTGTCCGGCTGCAGCAGCTGCAGCAGGTCCAGGTTCCTCGTGGCATCTTAGAGTTTGTAGTTTCCTGGTCTTCTTAAATGAAATGGATCTTCTGTGGATCAGGATCAGATTCAGAGTGGAACTGAAGTGTTGTTTTCTCTTCACAGATCCTGAATCCTCCTCCGTCTCCGGCTACAGTCCGCTCTCAGTACACCATGGAGTTTGGTTATTCCTCCAACAGTCCGTCAACACACAGATCCTACAGGTACTCACATCACACCTCATTCAGACCGCCAGAGGAAAAGAACCTGGTCTGACCTGTGAACAGTCTGTCAGCGCCCACAGAGCCGCTTCCTGTTTAGGACCAAGATTCAGTTTATGTAGAAATGTTTTTACTGTAGTTTCCACCACAGGAACGTTCCCAAGAACTGAAGGAAGCAGCTTCTTCTTGATCAGAGTGACCAGCTGTGATCACATAAACATCACTGAGACAAACAGACTCCATGTTTCTACTCAAAGACAGAAAGAAGTTCATGTAGAACATTTGCTGAATTAACAAGAAGGTCCAAATAGTGCAGAATGAATCAGAGACAGAGTTTCACAGAGTTTATAAAGAGTCTCCAACTCAACAACTCACTAAACTGACACATTTGTTAAGGGAGTCTGGTGCTGCTGTCACTGGTTCAGTGGAACAGACGGTGTGTTCAGCCATCAGCTGCTAACGTTGGCGGCCTCTGACTGTGGTGTGAGCTGTCCAGTTGTAATCAGATTACTGCTGAGCTGTGAACCGGGTCAGAACCTTCTGTGCTGAGTTGTTCTGTGTTTCTGTGTCTCAGCTACCGGCCCTACACCTACCGTCACTTCGCCCCTCCCACCACCCCCTGCAGCACCGACATGTGCGACAGCGACTACACGCCGGGACGACGGGCGCCGCTCAAGTCCAGCGCCGCCGCCGCCGCCAAGGGCTACACCAGCGACCTCAACTACGACTCGGAGCCTTTCCCGCCGCCGCCGACGCCCCGCAGCCAGTACCTGTCGGCGGAGGAGAACTGTGAGAGCTGCCCGCCGTCGCCTTACACCGAGCGCAGCTACTCCCACCACCTCTACCCGCCGCCGCCGTCGCCCTGCACGGACTCCTCGTGAGCCAGACCCCCCTGAACCTCCCCCTCCTCCCCTCCGCACAGCTCCGCCCCCTCACTGTAAATAGCAATTGTGCATATATGAGGTTAAAAATGGGAAAGAGAGACTGATGAGCCTGGAGGAGACGCAGGACGAAAAAAGGAAACAAAAGAGAAACGGGAGCTGCAGAACATTTGTACATTGAAAAAGAGAAAAGCATATTTATATATTTTCTATACAGTGTTTACTGATAATGCCATAGAGGTTTGTATTAAGAAATTTGTACATTTTTTAAGAAAAAGGTTTTATTAAAATCATCACAAATATAAGTTGCCTTAAAGCAGGAGACAAACGAGGCTGAAGGACAAAAAGCACACGATGAAAACTGAACTTATCTGATGCCAAATATGAAAAACATCCACGGCTGCAGGAGGACGACAGAGGAGCGGCCATCTTGTCTGTAGTTTCCACGTCAACTGGATCAGGAGCGGCAGAGAATGTGGTACCGGGTCTCTGATGGGAGACGACCTCCTGGTGTTACGAAGCGGTTGGTCGGATGGTGTCTGATGGATGTGAGTCACTCTGAAGCAATAACACTCTGAGGCACATATGTATTTATTCTCTACGGAAGACCATTAGGGACACTGTAAAAACATTGTTTCTGGCTTTTTGTTTTAACAAATTCTGACTTCAGAATTCGATTTATTTTTTCCAAAAGAAAATCTAAATTGTGAGTTTCACAGTCAGACTTTTGATCTTTTCCCCCCAAAAATTCTGACTTTGACTTTTATTTTTTTAAAGTTATGATTCTCACATTTTTCTCAGTCAGAGTTCTGAGAACTTCTGTCAGTGACCCGGATCCTCGTCTGTGATGACGGATCAGACCAGATGAAACACTACAGAGGCCCTGAAGGGACAAAAGGTTTCCTGCGCTCACACGAACCTTCTGACAATCGACCTCTTTTTGGTTTAATTGTTTTTATTTTTTACTGGAAACTGTTTTGTGTGCGCAGCGGAACTTGTCCCCTCTGGGCCTCCGTACAACACTAAAACATGTCCCCTGCTAAATGTTTCCGACGTATCGTGACTCACATCCGTGGGAATCGTCACGATGTTCAGACGGGATTTTAAACCAAAACGTTTGCTTGTGTTTTCTGCCGTTGTCGGAGTGTTCTGACCGCGTTGGACCCAAAGCTGCAGCCGCACATCCTTCACCGATCCTCCATCTGACCTGTTGTTTCATCCTCGCTCTCGCTCCACCAACAACACGATCTTGTGCCTGACCAGTTCCACATCTTCACATCCGTTTCTTTATTTTTTATGTTGTTGTTACTTTGAGGAAAATCACACAGAGGAAATCCAGTGCCCACTAAATGCTCTATAGTATTTTTGTACCACATATTGTGTAGATAACGTATTTATAAGCTATATAGAAATCATTGTAAATCTATCCATTGAACTCTTGCAGTACTTTTCATTCCGTCTTTTTTTATATTGCCTCATTATATTTTTCTACAGAATATCAGTCCAAACGTACGGCGACAATCTCAAATCAGTCAAATCGAAGAACATATCCAGGTTTCATCGTCTGTGGGTGTGAAGTCACTCTGATGTCGAAGGACTGTCGTGCCAAAATACTCTTTTGTAAACGAAGTGGAGGCAGCGAGGTCGGCTCTGTTGCCTTGACGCTCGTCAGTCTGTTTTCTTTTTGTTTTCATGTGATCTGTTTTTGTGTTTGTGCTTCTCGTCACGACCAGAAATCTATTTTTCAAGGTGACCTGTCGCGTCGTCTGATTGTGGGAGGAGCCTGTCGAGAACAAAACACCAGCACGAGTCTGACAATCGAAACGCTTCACGAGTCGCGTCGGCTGAAATTTGTCGGTTTAACAGAAACATTTGACGTCTTTTTGTTTAAACGTTGAAGCACGAACAGATCGACTGTCTTAACGAGGCATTTTTAATAAGAATCAACCGGCTGAGAAGATTCTTCTGGTTCCTAGAATCAGAACCATCAAACGGACTTCACTAAATCTGATCGTGTCTTTTTAGAGACGGCGTCTCACTTGTTTTGCTCCAGTGCAGCGAAATTTAACCAGAAAATCCAAAACACTAACTACCAGTGATGAAGCTCAGGACCGGGTGTCGATCACAGTCCAGAATCAAGGTGAAAGAAACCCGAGCGTCGGTACGGAAGACAAAACCTCCTCTTCTTTCTCTTTTTACGAAATATACACTAAAGAAAGTTCTCAAATGTTACACGTCTGAACTAAAGCAGCCATACGTTGATGTGTGTGATGGGATTTAGATTAAAAACTGTTGTTACCGAATATCTTCAGTCTGTTGAACTTCTCATTCGTAGAAAGATCTTTAAATTTGAAATGTTCTCGTCCTCGTGTTTGGACGGAATAACGCAGCAGAATCAAACATTTGATTCTAGAAACAGAATCAAACTCGACCCACAAAGTTCTGAAAGATGTTTTAGTGTCTTTTTGGCAAAAGAAATAAAAATCTCGTTACTAATTAGTGCGCAAAAGATGTTGAATATCTTTCTGGCCCTCCGAGGCCTCCGTAGGTCAAACAATGCACCAAACTGAATCCAGTTTTCGGCTCATTTAACAGATTTCAGAACTCGATAAAATTTTCTACAGCGCAGAAAATCACAAACCCTGTGACGATGCCAAACGGACCCGTTTGTAAATATATATTCATCAGCATCTGTGAGCCGGCGGCGCCGCCTGCGGTCCAATCACTGATCACAGCAGGCGTCTGCGGCCGCCGGCACGCGTCCGATACAACCAACACTTTGGAGACGTTCTCATTCTCTAACTGCACTTTACAGGACTTTTATTTTTTAGATGATTTCTGGTACAAAACTTCATAATTGTCGTGCAGCTGGTGGAAAGTTGTGTAACGGTGGACGTTCGCTTCGAGTTCGAAGAGTCCAAAAGACGACAGAGGAGATTTCTGACTGGAATATTTGAAAGTGTCGTCGATCGTTCTCTCAGTTCAGCTCGTTCACTCCTTCCTTTAGTCATCTGAAGTGTTTCTGAAGACTTGATTCAGCTTCTGTTCTCCTCGGCTGAGCAGCTGTGAGAGCGGTTCTAAGGAACTGGACTTCATTTGTAACCTTAAACGGTTAAATCCATAACTTGAGGGAACCAGAACTCAAAGTTACTGAAGAAGTGACATCGGAACAACAACACTAATCTGTCTGATCCAGAAACATGAAACCCTGAAACGTTCTTCGATGTCTCACTTCACCCATCAGAACGTTCTTTGCGCTGAGAGAACGATCGTCCTCCGACCGTCAGAAACGGGACGAATCAAACTCGTGAATGTGACGCGACTCTTCGTGCGTCGCTGAAACGATCCTCTGCGTCGCGGCGGAGCTTCGACTCCGACGTGGACGTTTTTGTACAGATCGAGATGAACGTGGTTGAAAAAGGGTCAAAGAAAGTAGAAATGTAAAAAAGGTTGGAAAAGTCATTTTTTTAAAGAAAAAGCACTTTTGTCTCCAGGTTTTTCTCGGAGGTTCGACAGGAAACAGAAGTTCTGTGTCGTCGTTTTTTTGAAATGTTGTCCTTCATCCGTTTTGCTCTCATGGTGCTTTTACGAGGACGTTTGTGGAGACGACCAACATTTGGTTCGTCGTGTTCGTTTGATTTCCACTAACTCTCCGTTTTTATACGATGACTGCTTTACCTGTAAACCCGA
>CAEMYA010000746.1:4144-43297 GCA_903131615.1 Diplodus sargus | reverse complement strand
TTTAATATTGAGTGTATTGTGTGAATCTAATGCTCCTTGTTTATATTTAATATTATTTCCTTGTTTTTAATATAAATGAAAGAGACATTTATTAATTTAGCATCTTATCGGGAACATCATGCAGCAAACGGACAACTTCAAGTTTAAACAAATATGATTTAAAGAACATTTAATGGAAAATAAAAAAATAAAACAAACGTAATAATAATAACATAATAATAATGTTTGGGTTAATTTCACTGTTCAGGTTTTTAAATTAATCTTTAGCATTATGAAATAACCATCACATATCTACATGTATGTCCACAGACTGAAGAACTGATCAGAGTATTGATCATATTATTGATCAGAGTATTGATCAGTTGTCTCCAGGCTGGTTTTGATTTCCGGGAAGATTTGACGTTCGTCTGCAGCTACCGTAATAACCCATCTCAGCCAGGAGTGCGCACAAGTCAATTTCACTCAGTTTCCCGCGGCGACACAGACTGAATCATGACGTCAGTGCAGGTGGGTGTTCGATGGAAGCCGGAGGGGATCAACCCGGAGGAGAACGGTGCGTTAAGAGTTGTTGTTAAATTCATATCAACAGCTAAAAGAGACGCATCATTTCAATCTGTCCATATTCTGAGTATTACGGTAACGCCACAACACGTCCCTGTATCCACTCTGAGCGCTGATTGGTCCGCCGCCGTCACATGACCGGGGAACAGCGGAAGAAGAGGACTCGGCCGCAGACAGAACGGTGAGGAAATAAACAAAATAAAAACCATCAATTTAAACGGGAACCGTCGCGGTGAGACGTTATTCGGCGGCGCCGGTGTGAAGCTCGCCGTGTTAGCTCGCGGCCCCGCTGTTCTGCCGCCGGTAGGACGGTTAGCTTGTTAGCACCACGCAGGTTTAAATCGCCGCGTTCATTTCCCATTTCTGCGCCAGTCAGCGCGACAGAAAGTGAAAATAAAGCGTCTCGACGTAAACTGACACGATAACGGCCACAAACTGCCGGTCCGGACGGTTTCAGCCGCGAACTGCGCTGCGTGTCGCTCATTTCTGCGCTGACGTTAGCTGGTTTCAGCGGCAGCTCGTCATAAAGGAGGTGAAGGTGTGTGATGATGATGATGATGAAGGTGTGTGTGTGTGATGGCGGGCGGACGGGCAGCAGCTCCGCCGGGTCTCGGTACCGGAGCTGCTGTCTCATCGTGTCGTGATTCTTCTCTCCGCTGGTTTTTTGTTGTTTGAGGCCTGAAACGGGAATTTCCCACCGACACACCGGGACGTCACGTTACGTCACGATAACGCGCTGACGTCGTGAGTGTACAGGACCGGAAGTGTCAAAATGAAAAATAAAACCATAATTAATAAATTAATATGTCATCAAACGCTCTGGAATTATGAGATGGGACGTTAATTGATAATACAGTTTTAATTTACTTATTTTATTTATATGTATTATATTTTGTTATTTATTTATATAATTTTTGTTATTTAAATGGTTTTATTATTGTATTTGTATGTATTATTTATGTATTATTCATTTCTAGTTAAGTTTGAATTTTTTGTTTGAATTTTTAGATGAATTATTGGTGACTGTATTTATTTCTGTATATTTTTAGTGAACCTCAAAAATTTCTTCATAAACCATTTAAAAAGTGTCATGAACCCAGAAAGCATCATGTTCTTATAAGAGAGTTCGTTGGTATAAGAAAGAATGTTAACGGAGACAAAGTAAGACTCATGTTTCTGTATTTAATTTTAATGAATTGTTGATTAATGTGTTTATTTCTATCGAGGGCGGTCTCAGATAATCTCTTCTGTGGGACCAATAATCAATCTATAAACTCCGATGTCGATCGATCAATGAGCCAAAATTAAATGAATACATCCATATATTAAAAAATTCATCATATGTAAAATTACATGGCAAAACAGGTTAATTAAGACAAAGTCACATGAATACAGAACAAAATTAAAAAATCAGGTGATGTCAGATTTTATAAAAACTGTATTTATTTGTAATATTTTAATGGGCTGTTAATTTATCTACTGATTCTTTTATTTTTCTATTTGTTTTTTTAATTTTGTCAGTTTCAAGCCTCCATAAATGAGGCCGCTCACCGTCAGATCATTAAGTTCACAAATCAAATCAATTAAACAAGTTTTTAAAAAAGTAAATACGACTTAACATAGAGTTTATCAAATGTATATAACTTAAACCAATTATATAAATATACTGTAGAAAAAAGACATAGAAGTGTATAAAATAATATAAATGTTAGTTTTATTTGACATCTTCTGTTTTAATGTTGTTGGTTCACATTAAACACTGCAGACGCGTGTCAGGTGTCAAATAAAACTCAAGTTTAACTAAATAAATGTATTAAAATCAAACTATGATGAAAGTGATCATGACGAACAGTTTGGGTTCTCGGCTCTGCTGGTTTATTGATGATCGATCAGTTTCTCTGTGATCGTTGTTGAGCTGTCTGAGCTGCTTGTGTTTGTTTCAGGATCACTCGCCGCCGACACGATGCAGAGCACCACCAACTACCTGTGGCTGATCTCAGACCTGCTGGGTCAGGGAGCCACGGCCAACGTGTACCGCGGCAGACACAAGGTAGGAACCAACAGAACCAACTGTGACGGGTCGCTGAGCGGGTCACTGACGGGTCGCTGAGCGGGTCGCTGACGGGTCAGAGTGATGGAGATCTTTGATCCTGTCAGGTTCTCTGAACAATACGAGCCAGCTGGAATCAAACCAGGAGCCGCAGGACAGACCGGTGATCAGTGTTAAAACAAATGAATGTAAAAATCCAGAACTTTGGATCTGATGTCACTAAATAACAGCTGATCAGAACTGAATAATCTGAATCTGCTCAGTAACTAAAGTCATCAAATACGGAGTGAAAGTAGAAAATAGAAGCTGGTACACGAGAACAGTAATCCAGTAAATAGTCGTCAGTTACGTTTCATCACTGTTTGTTCTGAGAATTAGAGTTTTATTTTTCCTCTTGATGTAAATCGGCTGCAGTTCTGGATCATCGGTCTCCTGGATTACTGATGACCTGGTTCTGAGCAGACAGCAGCTACTGCAGTACTCAGTTCTGAGACCGGCGGTTTGTTCTCCACCTCTCACAGATCACACGTCACTTTGTGTTTATAGTCGATCCAAAAGCGCTCCAGGCAGAAACTCCACCGACAGGGAATTTCCCCAAACCCTCGACCTGAATCTTGAAAGTGTGGGGATCCGTCTGAACCTGGTCCTCCTTTTGAATCTGGTCTTAACTCTCATTAAACGTTGGCGCCTCAGATCTGACAGGTCGACTGTGGTTTCCACTGCACGTCTGTGAAAGTGTCGAGATTCATTCTGTTGGTTTGAGATTTACACAGAATGTCAGGAAGCCGAATGTTTGAAGTGTGTCTAACTGTGAGTTTGTCTGTGGAACTGTAGAAAACTGGAGACCTGTACGCCGTCAAAGTGTTTAACAACCTGAGCTTTCTGAGGCCGCTCGACGTCCAGATGAGAGAGTTCGAGGTTCTGAAGAAACTCAACCACAAGAACATCGTCAAGCTGTTCGCCGTGGAGGAGGAGGTCAGTGACGCTGCTGATCGTCGGGTTTATCTCAGCGTGAGGAGGAAAACCTGCAGATGTAGATGTTTGTCCACTTGTTGGTCCTGAAGTGACTAAAATGATAAAAACATGTTGCGGTGACGTTTCCTCCACAGCATTAGAAACAGAACCTGGACAGTTGTTCCTCTGCTGTGTTCTGTGAGATTAACTCCTCCTCTTCCTCCTCTCAGTCCAACACCCGTCACAAAGTCCTGGTGATGGAGTACTGTCCCTGTGGAAGTCTCTACACCGTGCTGGAGGAGTCGTCCAACGCTTACGGACTCCCCGAGGACGAGTTCCTCATCGTCCTGCACGATGTCGGTGAGACAGTTAGATCACCCGACAGCTTCTCCTTCACTTCCTGAGTCCACTCACCTGAAGAATTCTGTTTTCACTCATTAACTGCCGTCAGGACTCTGAGACGTTGACCTGACTCTGCTCTGTTCTCTGCTGGGCTGTTGTGTGTTCAGTGGCAGGTATGAACCACCTGAGAGAGTACGGCATCGTGCACCGGGACATCAAGCCAGGAAACATCATGCGCGTGATCGGAGAGGACGGACGCTCCGTCTACAAACTGACAGACTTCGGAGCAGCCAGAGAGCTCGAGGATGACGAGCAGTTTGTGTCTTTGTACGGCACCGAAGAATACCTGGTGAGGAAACCCAGAGAGAACCTGGGGAGGGAGACAATACTGCTGTGTCCTGCTGGGTTCAACCGTAGTGTCTAAATGTTTTCAGTCAGTCAGTCGCTCTTTGAAATGTTAGAAAACATGAATAATGCTCATCACAGTTTGGCAGAACTCCAGGATGAAGCCTTGAACTTCCTGTTGTCTTCTTCATGTGTTTCCTGTTCAGCACCCTGACATGTACGAGCGAGCCGTGCTGAGAAAAGACCACCAGAAGAAATACGGCGCCACGGTGGATCTGTGGAGCATCGGCGTCACGTTTTACCACGCCGCCACCGGCAGCCTCCCGTTCAGACCGTTCGAAGGGCCGCGCAGGAACAAAGAAGTCATGTAAGAGAAAACTGAACATCACGGAGACGACGTGAAGCATTAAACAGGACGCTGATCAGCTGTTCCTCCCTCACAGGTATAAAATCATCACAGAGAAACCGTCGGGGACGATCTCCGGCCACCAGAAGTGTGAGAACGGGAAGATCGAGTGGAGCACGGAGATGCCGGTGTCCTGCAGTCTGTCCAAGTGAGTCCGTGTGTCGTCATGCTGTGATCTGCAGAAACACACATTCACACCTGCACACACACACTGAAGCCAACAGGCCTGGTTCTGTTCTCATCTGGAGGAAGAATACATTTTAATTGTGAAGAAACAAGTGTTAACAGTGTGTGTGTGTGTGTGTGTGTGTGTGTGTGTGTGTGTGTGTGTGTGTTGATTCTATTCTCTGTTAGCATCAAAAAGTTGAATTAGCATTAAGACGGTACGAGTCACATTTGCTGGGATGTTCAGTCTGATCCAGACAGAAGTGCTCGCTCTCAGAGCCTCTCAGCTGATGCGGATCAGAACCTCTCACACGTGTTCTGGTGTTTCAGGGGCCTTCAGAGCCTCCTGACTCCGGTGCTCGCCAACATCCTGGAGGCCGATCAGGAGAAGTGTTGGGGCTTCGACCAGTTCTTCGCCGAGACCAACGACATCCTGCACCGGACCGTGGTCTACGTGTTCAGCCTGCAGCAGGCCACGCTGCACCACGTCTACATCCACGAGTACAACACGTAAGACAGGAAGTCACGACCGCACGACCATGTTGTTTCTGTCGCTCAGTCACACGTTCTGTTAACTTGTCTTGAAAAACATTCATTTAAAACATGTTTTGATTTGATTGAAATAACTTAATGATCTACCAGAACTGATCAGGAGTCAGTATGGAGGACAGTCCCAGCATGCACTGGGCCACAGCAGGCCTGTCCTGAGTCAGACCTGGACCTGGACCTGGACCTGGACCGTTTGTTCATGTTCTGCCTCTGGCTTCCTTCAGTGTATCTGACGGCTGCTGTTCTCCTCGTGTCCACAGGGCGGCGCTGTTCCAGGAGCTGCTGTCCCGCAGGAGCAGCATCCCGCTGCACAACCAGGAGCTGCTGTACGAGGGCCGCCGCCTCGTCCTCGACCCCAACCGCCAGGCCAAGACCTTCCCCAAGACCTCCAGAGACAACCCCATCATGCTCGTGAGCCGCGAGTCCGTCGCCACCGTGGGCCTGATCTTTGAAGACCGTACGCAGCTTCCTGTTGTTCTTCTGTTGTTCTTCAGACGTGTTTCTGTCTGAACTCCAGGAAGCTTTAATGATTTCCTAACTTTTGTCTCCACAGCGAGTCCTCCTAAAGTTCAGCCTCGCTACGACCTCGACCTGGACGCCAGCTACGCTAAGGTACTGACGCAGCACCATGATGGTGCTGCTCCACCTGTTGGTCTGCTGAGTGATCCGGCTGGTTTAATGACGGAGGACTGAAACATGTTTGATTATTAAATGTTTGTTGTTGCTCTGCAGACGTTTGCTGGTGACGTTGGACATTTATGGAAGACGTCAGAGTCTCTGCTGGTTTATCAGGAGCTGGTGCGGAAAGGAGTTCGAGGTTTGATGTGAGTTCACTTCAGTCTGTTTTCATCTCAGCGACTCAGAGATGCAGATAAGTTCACAGCGAGCCGGTCGGCTGAAGAACCGACCAGCCGGTGATGTAGCTCACTTCCTGTCTGCTGCCAGCCGGGTTTATAAACACGGGCTGGAGCAGAATATCCAGTTCCATGACCCGTGTAGGACAGAGTCCAATTAAACCCAATAAAACTTAAAGACGCGACCGTGTTGAGACATTCTCATCAACAATGACTTGAATGCTACGAACAGACGTGCAGATAACAGCAGTGTGTTCCTGTGTGCAGTGAGCTGATGAAGGAGGACTACAGCGAGATTCTACACAAGAAGTCTGAAGTTTTCCATCTGTGCAACTACTGCACACAGATCCTGGAGAGGACCGAACAGCTGTGAGTGACACACACACACACACACACACACACACACACACACACACAGTAACACTTCATCTACCTGTCTGATGGTCACATGACTTCCTGTCCTGCAGGTTCGAGGTGTTGATGCAGGCCAACATGCTGTCATCAGAGTACGACGAGATCTCAGACATGCACAAGAAAGTTCTCAGAGTGAGTGCTCGCTTTATTCTTCATATCGAGCTGGTTCTGAGACCGTACAGACACAGAGGCCGTTCACACCTGCTGCTGTGTCAGACCCGATCACTCATCCAGGTGTTCTGTGACCAAAAACATCAGCAGTGATGTGAAAACCATGTTCAGTCTCTGTTAGCCGCCAGCGTTAGCAACACACACTGTCTGTTTGAACTGAACCAGTCACACAACATCACCAGACTCCATTAACAAATGTAGTGATTTTAAGAGTTGTTGAGTTAAAACAAACTTTATAAACTCTGTGAAACTCTGTCTCTGACTCATTCTGCATTATTTGGACCTTCTTGTTAATTCAGCAAATGTTCTACATGAACTTCTTTCTGTCTTTGAGTAGAAACATGGAGTCTGTTTGTCTCAGTGATGAGGAAGTAGATCCATGTTAATATCAGGTGTGAACAGTTCTCTGTGGTCCTGTCGCTGTTTCTGGGTGTTCATGACTTCTTCTGTATTCTTGTGTGTGTGTGTGTGTGTGTGTGTGTGTGTGTGTGTGTGTGTTCAGATCTCCAGCTCTTTGGAGCCGATTGAACGAACGACACAAGACATCAAGAGTAAGTTCCTCTCAGGCGGCCTGCTGACCGACGGCTGGACACAACAAGTTGGAACGCACCCCGAGGACAGGAAGTAAGGCTGCGTGTGTGTTGACATGCAGAGATATCTGTGATGTGTGTGATGTGTGTGTGATGTGAGCTTGTCTCTGCAGTGTGGAGAAAATCAAAGTGCTGCTGGACGCCATCACAGCCATCTACCAGCAGTTCAAGAAGGACAAAGCAGAGAGACGTGAGTCCACAAACACAAACCTCAGTGCTGTTTGTTCAGATATTATCATCATTCTCTGAATGTCTTCGAATCCAAGATCAGTAACGTCTCATTTGTGTGTTCAGGTCTGCCGTACAACGAGGAGCAGATCCACAAATTTGACAAGTAAGTTGACTGAACAGTTTTTTCAGACGTCACCGACACAGAAACTAACGACGATGTCTCAGGTCCACACGGAGGGAGAAGAACAGAATAAAGTGATGAAGGAAACAACTTCACTCACAACAAAAAATCTCTCTCCGTAAATGTACTATTTTAAAATAATAATAATAATAAAATTCCCCCCACAAAAATTCAAAAATTTCAGACTTTTTTGGGGGGAAAAAGACTTCATACTTTTTATTTCCAAAATCTTTTTTTTTTATAAAACTGCCACTTTATTTTCATTATAATTTAGCTTGTTTCTTGTACATTTACAACAAAAGAAATTCACTTTTCTTTAAAAAAAAAATCATATTTCTTTTATCTCTTCGCAACAACTTCATTTTACAAAGAATAAAAAAAATAAAATCTAATGCTACAAAAATTTGACTTTTGCCACTGTGTTTTCATAATAATGCATCATTTTATTCCAAGAAAAAGTCTTTACAAATTAATTTTCCACAAAAAAATTGAAATCTTAATTTTAACAGTTTTTCTCAAAAATTTACGACTTCATTCTGAGAAAAAAAATCATAATTTTTTCAAAGACACATAACTTTATAATTCTATTAAAATTTACACCTAAATTCAAATTTTTTTTTGCCTTTTAGTCAAAATTATTTCACCTCAAAATCTTTGGAATTAAAGATTAAATAAAAAAAAAAAAGGAAAATTTTTCCCCCGAAGTGACCGTTTTTCTCTTAACTTGTCATTTTATTTTCATAATATTTGTTTTTTACTCTCATAATAATTCACGTTTTTTCAGGAAAATTAACAATTAAATTTTTTCTCTCAACAACTCTTTAATGTTTCACTGCTGCTGTAGTTTCTGCTCTCTGCCAGCAGAGGGCAGCGCATCAGTCTGTCTGACCTGTGTGTGTGTGTGTGTGTGTGTGCGTGTGTGTGTGTGTGTGTGTGTGTGTGTGCAGGCAGAAGTTGGTCCTTCACGCCAGTAAAGCTCGCTCTCTGTTCACGGAGGAGTGCGCCATGAAGTATCGCCTCTTCATCTCCAAGAGCGAGGAGTGGATGAGGTGAGGACAGGAAGTGGGCCTGATGTCTCTGTTGCTAGGCGACGCGTGTGTTGACGCATGCTGGTGTTTGTGTTTGCAGGAAGGTTCATCATGTGAAGAAGCAGCTGCTCGGCCTGTCCGGTCAGCTGATCAGCATCGAGAAGGAGGTGACGATGCTGCTGGAGAGAGCCATCAAGGTGAGCTGCACCTGCACCTGCAGCACACCTGGTCACATGACCACGAGTGTCCGCTGACCTGAGAGCAGCTTCACATCACATGGAGAGCTGGAGACATTCTCATGGTGTGTGTGTGTGTGTGTGTGTGTGTGTGTGTGTGTGTGTGTGTGTCCAGCTGCAGGAACAGCTGCCTCAGAAGGTTCTTCCTCTGGTGTCCAGTGGGATGAAGTCTCAGGCGTACCTGAGTCAGAACACCTTGGTGGAGATGACTCTGGGGTGAGTCTCCATCAGCACTTCATTCAACATCATCACTGAACAAAAACTCCTCCTGACAGCAGCATCAGGAAAATACTTTGATTACTGCCTGTTGATCAGTTGTAGGATCTCTCATATGTCTGTGTGGTAAAATATGAGTGTGTAAAGTTACTAAAGCTGTCAGCTAAATGTAGTAGAAGCGTTAGTAAAACACTTGGACCTCAGATTTGTACCTGAGTAAAAGTCCTGCGCTGGTCAGTAACTGTAACCTCCATGTTGTTTGTCCAGGATGAAGAAGCTGAAGGAGGAGATGGAGGGAGTCGTCAAAGAGCTGGCAGAGAACAACCACTTCTTAGAAAGGTCAGACACACACACACACACACCCGCTTAGCTTAGCTTAGCTTAGCACAAACACAGGAAGCA
The DNA here is from genome assembly GCA_903131615.1 of Diplodus sargus. Lineage (NCBI taxonomy): Eukaryota > Metazoa > Chordata > Actinopteri > Spariformes > Sparidae > Diplodus > Diplodus sargus. The sequence continues at coordinate 33,662 of CAEMYA010000746.1, read as the reverse complement.
GGGGGAAACTGCTAGCCTGGACCCTCATGTGAGAGACTGAGTGATGAGTCGTTAACGTGTTCTTGGTCCTGCAGGTTCGGGACTCTGACGCTGGACGGAGGCCTGAGAGGTTGAAGAACGGAGTCTCTGCAGAGTTCGTCTTCTCGTGAAGCTGCTGTAAATATTCTGTGTGTTTATCCTGTAAATAATGAGACTGAGATGAAGCTTTTTGTACGAACAGTTCTTCACTCAGAACAGTCGGACCTGTTCAGGAACACGTTACACTGCTGCAGTAGAACGTCTTCGCTCGCTCTGATGTATTTGGACCTGATGAAGAGCGAAGGAAGAACTGAAGAACCTTCACTGAACTCGGACACACAGCAGGCGCCGGCCGAGTCCAGAGATCCGTTAGAATCAGAACCTTCCTGTTGATTTAAACAATTTATAGAATTAAGACCCGAAGTCGTGTCAGAGCTTCAGAACCTCGATAACATCTTCAACTCATTCAAGGAGCATTTTGTCAAATATTTCAAATTACTGTAAATGTGTAAATTAAGATCTATATAGTTTATTAATGACGTCATCTTCAGGGTTTAGTTGGTTCTGTTCTACCAAAGCTGGACTCAGATCAGAGTGTGTGTTGTGTGTTCGGGCCTTCAGGAGGAATTCAGAGTATTTTAAGGGATTAAAAGTCAAAGTGATTGGATTGTACCACAGTGAGAGATTCATGATCGATTCTGCAGCGACTGCAGGGCTGAAAGGAACTCCTTTAATTAACAAAGTCACATTAAAGGTTTAAAATCTATTTAAATGGACCAAATAAGACAGAAATGTCGTGTAAATTGAGATATTTTGAATTTAAGGATGACTTTAATGTTATTTTGTGAATTTTAAGGGTAAAAAGTCCTTTAACTGCAGACGATCATCTGAACGTCTTTAAGAAACTGTTAACGGGGATTGAAGGCATTTTAAAGTGAAACTATTCGGGGATTAAGCTGAAAATTGCTGATTGCATTTGGTGTTTGTTTATAGTTTAAAGGCTGATCAGTAATCAATGAAAACAGTTTCTTCTATAAGCATATTATCGTCACATATTGTCTCCAGACGCTGGTCAGTTGCACATCAGGAAAAACGTCCTCACACTCGTATCGCTCATCTTCTTCTTTCTCTCTTTAGGAGATGTTCATGTTTCGGTTTGTTAATAATCAACATTCAAAATGCTCAAGACTGTTTGAAAAACATGTAAATAAAGAAAATATGTGATGAAGACGTCTGAGTGTGTTCTGTGTGCTACGGAAGCCCTGAGGGGCCAAATGAAGAAGTGTTTCTTCTTCTGCTGTCTGATGCGTCATTTTCTCTCTCGTGTGTTTGTGACCCGAAAACTGTCGAGAGAAAGTTCAACATGAAACTACGTGAAGAGAAAATCAGAAGAAAAACTATTAATTTTTTTGAAAAAGTGTTTTTTAGATTGTTTTTCAATCAGATTCGCGAAACAATGTGATAAAAAAACTTCATTAGTTAAACGTAGAGAAGTTTATTTTTCTGTGAAATGTTTTCAAATTTGTGAAATCATGAAAGTAAAATTCATGACGACATCAAGAACATTTTTCAGGATATTTATTTTTGTGTGTGAAAATTAGTCGGAAAAAAAAACAGGTTGAGAAGTTTTTCCTAAATTTTTTTAAAGAAGAAAACTTTCTAAATCTTGGAAACATGAGTTGTTTTTTTGCCAAAATCTTTCTGGAGGTATTTTTTTTCATAAATTAAACTGAGTTCAAAAAAATGTGTTTTTGTCATATTTATTTTTCAACAGTATGTATTTTTCCAGTATTTATTGAAAAATTAAGTAGATTTTTTTTCTAAGTTTTCCAGATTTTTTTTTTCATGCAAGTCAAAACATTTCAGAAGGAATTTTTTTTCATCAATTTTCATAATTCAGGAGAATTTATTTTCGTGCCCCGAAGAGGATTTTTTCATGCGTGACACGCAGTCAAACATAATTTCAGCAGGATTTTTTTTTCTAAAATTTTTTTTTCTAAAATTTCTTTTTTTTGTAGATGATTTTCTCCAACTTGTTAAACGCTGTGAATGTCAATAACATTTTTAAGGGTCTTCTTTTCTATCCTGTGTGAAAGTTAGTGGGGAAAAAAATACAGTCTGAAAGACATTTAGTTTTATGTCAATTAAAAAAAAAATAAGGACAAATTCATTCACTCATGAAACCGTGTTAAAATATTTTCAGGTGGATTATTATTATTTTTTTTAAAGATTGTTCAGAAGTTTTATCACACCAGTCAAAAAAATTCAGCAGAATTTATTTTTGTGCGTGAGGCAAAAAACATTTCAGAAGAAAATAAGTATTTTTTGGCAAAAGAGATTAAGGATTTTCTGGTCAATACAAATTTTCAGGTTATTTTTTCCTGCAGCTTGAAAATTTATTTTTGCCACAATGTTTTTATCAGCAGGATTTCATTTTTAATTTCAAATTTAAGATTTTTTTGATTGAGTAGACAAAAACCTTCAGGTGGAAACATATTTGTCAACATTATTTTGTCAGCTGTTTTTAATCTCAACACAATTTATTAGTTTTTTTCTCATATGTGAAATGAACACGTAAACCAATTTCTTTGTCAATCAGAATTTTTTTCCGCAGAGAAATATTAAATCGTGATTTTTTTTAAAAACATTTTTTGTCAAAATATTTCAGGAGCTTTTCCTTTTTCAGAGTCAAAAAATTTTTTTTTTCATCAATATTGTTTTCCAAGGCATCAAACCATGTGAATGAATACAAATTTCAAGGATAATCTGTTTTCACATGTGAGGCAAAATAACACGTCAGAAGAAAATATGTATTTTTTTGTCAAGATTTCAATAACATTTTCTTTCATGTGTGAAACTTGAAGCTTGAGTGGAACAGCTTTAAAATTAAATGTTTTTTTGTCTTACTAAATTTTTATGGAGAATTTTTTTTCATAAAATCTTGAAACCATGTTAAAAAAAATTCTTGTGGATTTTTTTGAAAATATTTCAGAAGTTTTTCTCACCTTGTCACTTTGCAGAGCGGTTGTTTGGTGTCAGGAGTCAACTGTCCGTTTCCTTTTCCTTTTTTTTCTACTGGCAGAAATGAGCTTCTATATTGATTCAAATGAAGTTTATTTCTTTCCTCTGATTCTTACTGAAGATGTGATCGTATTTATATGGAAGCACAAATGATAAATTAAACTAAACGAGAAAAACAAAAACATTTTCTAATTACATTTAATCTCATAATTTGGATTAAAACATGTTTTAATTAATTTGAAACAATTTGACTTATCTTTTAATTTTGTGCATTTAAAATTATAACTCAATTTAGCTGATTCATATTTGCTGACAGATCATAACAGTGTTTTATCAGGAGCAGTTTTAGTATTAATGTCTCCAATGTTTCATTTATTTTGTGTTTTTCTTTTCTCCTCTTGGCAGAATCGAGCTTCCGTACATTAACTGAACAAACTCTCATCTTTCTGTTGAGTCACTGATGTTGACTCAGAGAACTCGAGTCTCTCTCGCTGAACTGTTTGTTTCTTCTCTCCCTCCTCCCATCAGCACCATTGTTGGTTTCCCATGGCAACCGGCCTGTTGGAAAATCACCGTCTCCTCAGCGCTGCGGTTGCCATGGCGACATGCTGCGACAGCAAACCCCCATCAGCATCAGACCAATAACTGTAGATGGACGGCGTCGTTTCCTTTTATAGAGCAGACATGTTGCAGCTCGTCACGCTGTGAAGGTCGACTGTAAGAATAACGATTAATAATTAATAACCATCAATGACTCCACCTGATCGGGTCACATGAGGAGAGAGGGAGCAATCAGCCCGGTCATAAATAACATCAGAACACTCACCTGTGAGGCCACGATGAGGAGGAGGAGGAAGGTGTTCAGTCCTGAGGTGACCTGTTGAGTCTCTCTGATGAAGCAGATTCATAATTAACTCAGACTGTTTATTTATGAAACACATTTCTAGACTCTGCATCACATCTAATAAATACTAAATGTATAAATTAGGCAATAAATATATAAATAAATGTAAATATTAATATATAAATGAGTCTGCGTAGGTCAATAAACCAATTAATATGTTTTCATTTTAATGGACAACTTTTATGTATCTCGTGGCCTTTGTATTTCATAAAAATACACATTTATTGCTGCTCTTATGTTTCCATATGCAAATGAGGTGGGCGTGGCCATCCCACAGATTCAGACCAGACCAACACAAACCTGACGGACGCAGTAACACAACTCTGTATTTCAACTGTCAGAATATTTAAAAGGACCAATAAGAACCGTGACGATGTGAAGAGCGCAGGAACAGGTCGGTGTGTTTACTGAGGGAACTACAGCTCAGTCAGCGTTCTGAAAGCAGAAACAAGCAAAAAGAAGAGCAGGACAATAAAAACAGTAAAAGCAGATTGTGTCGCCGCCAAGAGGCTGAAATGATTCATACGCCTGATGACTGTGTGCAGTTTGTCACACACTCATCACCAGAGTAACCGCTACCTGCTGCCAACTGTAGCTGCTGTTAGCTAGTTAGCTCAGGTAGCCGCTCAGTTAGCGGTCTGACCCAGAGCTTGAAGCAGTGGGAGGAGTGTTGGTGTTTGGACTGAGACCATCTGAAGCTAGCTGGTTAGCATGCTAACGTCATTAGATATCTCTGCTACACAACGAGCAGACGCCAAAACATCAAAACTGCTTCTTCACATTCTGTTGAAGATTTTAGTTAATTTCTGAAGATTTCAACTAAAATTCCTACAAACTGTAACTTTAAAATGAAAAGACAACGTCTCTACCAGCGGAGTGAAGATGTTTGTCCACGTTCATCTCGCGGCGTCGTAGCATTTATACCTCAAACTGTGACACCAACACAGAGACGACGTGACGGGATACATAAACTAATCAGACCACATTTAGTCACACATTTCTATAGAATGTGGTTTTATGACAATATTTGTTTGGATACATATATTTTTATTAAGTCGTGTAAAGTCCACAGCAGCAGTGGGTATCCAAGGTGTTTCTGTTACCGTGGTAACACACAGGAAGTGACGTCTGCTTAACTGACGTTCTCCAACAGCCGAAGAGGTCGATGTGTTTACTGAGGAAACTACAACTGTTACTGAACACTGGAGCCGCTGGACTGATCAGAACCAGTCAGAACTGTTCTGTAGTTACATTTCTCCACTTTGAAACGTTTCACTGTAAACGCACATCAACATTTATCGTGAGGTTTGTTTTATATTCATCGTGCAAACTGAATTTAAATAAAAGCCCTCAAACAATAAAAATGATGATTAAAAAATTAAATACATTATTTTCATTAATAATCATTAATAATCATTAATAATCATTAATAATCTCTGACTGCGTTAATAACCAGAACCATGTTGTCAGTATAATAACATCAGTGACAGCAGCTGATGGACCCACAGAACCTTCAGTCCGCCCCTGTTCGTCAGAAAACATCCATCCTCCTCTTCATCAGCTGCAGCTTCATCCTCCGGCACACTCACACACACACACACACACACACACACACCGACAGGCAGGCAGACGGACAAAACGACCAAACAGCCATGATGTGTGCTGCCTTCACGGACCTCCTCCACCCGCACTGACTGACGGAGAAACCCCACCATGAAGCGGTTCTTCCTGCTCGGCTCTTCACCGGTGAGTCCGCCTCTAATCACCGACACCTTACCGACAGAACCAGCTCGGAGCTCACCGACACCGACACGTCGGCCGTTTTCAGCTCCGACGTGCGGCCGAGCGGCTGTGATCACCTGTAGACCTGCGGACGGTGCAGCGGCTCGTGTTAGGGTGGTGTTACCGTGTTAGAGGTGTTCTGGTGGGACCCGGCGGTCCAGTCAGGATGTGGTCCGGCGGTCCAGTAGGATGTGGTCCATCAGTCAGCCGTCGCGGTGAATGAGATGCAGGACATGTTGTCCAGGCCGAGCTGCCTCCATCACCAGGCTGCCTCCATCACCAGGCTGCCTCCATCACCAGGCTGCCTCCACCAGCAGGCTGCCTCCACCAGCAGGCTGCCTCCACCAGCAGGCTGCCTCCACCAGCAGGCTGTTTATCTGCTGACTGATCTGGTTTCTGGTGGATGTGATGAACATTTGCAACATATTTCTGTATGCGTGTTGACAGCCAGGTGTTAGACGGATCCATCAGACGTGTTTTAACGTGTGTGTATATAAAATGACGTGTTGGGCTGCAGGTGGTTCTGCAGCAGGTGAACCAGAACTCAGTGACAGAACATTTACTCAGGTTCTGTCCTTCAGTGCTGTGATACTCCTGATACAGTAAATGTTTAATATTTACATGAATATGAGATGAATTTATTCACTTTGAGATGTAAAAGTCTGATTTTCCTCCTCAGAATTTTTCCATCAAGACGTTTTAATCTTTGCTGAGATCAGGAGGGATTTAAATCAGTCTTCGTTTATTAAATCAGTCTTGAAGGAGAATGTTGCTTTAATTAATTCAGACCAAAAACATTTCTTGGGCCTGTTTTTGTAAAACTAGTAGTTACTGAGCAACCTCATGCATTTGATGACACTTCACATCTAACACTTATTATTGATTAATTATTTGTACGTGTCTCAGCTCTAAGCTTGACTGTTTTATTGTGCTTTATTCCCCCCTTTTTTTCCCACATTAGCATGTTAGCTCACAGGATAAATAACCTGCTCTGACAGTATAATTGGAGCTGTGTGGATGTGGATGAGGTTGCCACGGTTGATATTCAGCAGCGTCAACACAAAGGCAGCGATAAGCAGAGATGTTTTCCCACATGAGTTTCTTCACGTCCTTAATGGCCGACCTCAGAGGAGACCAGGATCTCTGTGGACACTAAACTGGATCCCTGAGACGGATTAATGAAATCAGCTGCTGGCACAGGTTGTGAATTAACTGCTGCTGATTGATTAGAGGTGCAGATATTTATAAAAAGGCTTCTTTGATGCTCAGAGGTCATTATTCTGGTCCTGAAACCAACAAAATTATTGAATGTTTTCAATGATTCGACTTATTTCTGGGTTGTTGGATGTCAACAGCTCTGTTCCTTGAGAATTTACATTTCCCCAGATGACACCTCTGAAGTGGAACGACGTCTTCATCAGACGTTTCCCTTCGTTACTTTAAGTCCTCGACAGCCTGCTGAGGCGCTGCTGTGTCTGACAGCCATGTTGGCTTTCTCAATTAGAAACGATCCCATCAGACCCGTAAATGTCTTCATGAGAGCGAGAAGGAAAAGCTTCGTCACAAAGATTCAGCTGACCAACCAATGACCAGTACTTACCTACCAAACTACCGAAAAACTAATAACCAGCTGAGCAAATCATCACTCACACAACCTCCGTACCTAACCAACCAACCAACCAACCAACCAATCAACCAATCAATCAATCAATCAATCAACCAACCAACCAACCAACCAACAACCAACCAACCAACCAACCAACCATCTATTTAGCTTGGAAGTTGGAAGTTGTAGCTGGAAATGACGTCATTCCCGAGCTGGTAATGCCAGTTGGTAATGAATTATACGGTATTTTGTCAGAGCTGAGAATTAAATCATTTCCAAGTTGACTGCATTCAAGTACAAGTTAGAAGTCTTTATCAACATGCGTATCAGCTGATCGAAGGATCGCTCGACCTTCCTACAGACTTCCATCCATCTTACTGATCAACTTACCTACGAACAGACTACAAACAAACCAAGTTCACAATGAACCAACCAACCAGCTAACCAGCACGGTGCCTGTGCAGAAGTTCTGGGCGGATGGATACACTATTGTTTTTCAAGAAATAGTTCCAGCACATATGAGGTGTTTTCTGTTGTGAATGTCTGCTGGTGTTTGTACTAATGATGAATATGTTTCTTTGTCTCCACAGATCCTCTCTGGTGAAGCTGTATAGCGATGGTGTATGCCCAGTCATCGAACACAGTTGGTGTCAATCCCTCCCTCCACTCTCCATCTTTCATGTATCAGATGTCATTTAACTACTCTGAGAGGATAAACTCGACTGTCCTGGCAACCTCACCTACAACCCCCCCCTGCAGCCTCGAGGGCTCGTCCTCCGGCCAGCCCAACAGGACCTCCATCTCCTATGAGCTGACTTCAGGCGAGGTCGCTGTCCTGGGTTTGGTGTTTGGGGTTCTCTGGCTGGTCTCCATCCTGGGAAATGCCCTCGTCTGCCTGGTCATCCACCGGAGCCGACGGACTCAGTCCACCACCAACTACTTTGTGGTGTCTATGGCCTGTGCAGACCTGCTCATGAGCCTGGGTTGCGCCCCCTTCATCCTATTGCAGGTTGCATCAGGACGATGGCCGCTGAGCGCCGCTGCCTGCAAGGCTGTTCGCTACCTGCAGCACCTCTGCCCAGGTGTGCAGGTCTACGTCCTGCTTTCCATCTCTGTAGACCGCTTCTACACAATCGTCTACCCCCTCAGCTTCAAGGTGTCCAGAGAGAAAGCGAAGAAGATGATCCTGGCATCGTGGCTGTTTGATGCAGCCTTTGTGTCACCCTGCCTCTTCTTCTATGGTTCCAGCTCTACAGGCAGCAGCCATTGTGACTTTTTCCTTTCCGACACCTGGGGCAGTATAGCCTATGCTGCCATCCACCTCCTGTTTGGTTTTTTGGTCCCCGTGGTGGTGATCATGTCGTTCTACCAGCGGGTGGTGCGTTACATCTGGAGGATCGGTGCTGATGGCCACACGGTGCGCCGGACAATGAACATCGTCCCACGGACTAAAGTCAAGACCATCAAGATGTTCCTCATGCTCAATTCAGTTTTCTTTCTCACCTGGACACCCTTCTTCATCGCCCAGCTGTGGCACCCCAGGGAGTCTGATGGACCCAGCAGGCAGGGGCTGCTGTTCTTTACAGCCATCGCATGGATCTCCTTCAGCTCCACAGCGTCCAAGCCGACCCTGTACTCGGTCTACAATGCAAACTTCAGAAGGGGCATGAGGGAGACATTCTGCATGTCATCCATGAAATGCTACCGCAGTAATGCGTACACCATCACTGCGAGCTCTCGGATGGCCAAGAAGAACTATGTTGGGGTCGTGGACATCCCAGTGCAAGCAAAGACGGTCACCAAGGACTCGGTGTATGATACATTTGACCGTGAAGCAAAGGAAAAGAAGGTAGCCTGGCCCACTAACGCCAACCCTCCAAATACGTTTGTCTGAGTTTGGATGGTGTTAAAATTGTGAATGTACAAAAATGAACAAGTTTGAAACTGTATTCTTCAACAACACAACGTTGGCATGATTACAGTTGAGCTAGCTGGAACATGCTAACCCCGTATTCAACAAAGACAACAGCTCACAGATGTGTTCAGTTTGTATAAAGGGCTTTTTCTGATGTAACACACCCTCTGGCAGCCATATTGGAGGTTCTCAACAGCTGTGAACAGCTAATAACTTTTATACTTAGTTAAGATCTGAATCATGATTTATTTCTGTGTTGTGTTTTAATGGGTTGTTTTGCCATTGATGCATCTGATTTTGTGTTTCGATAATGTCAGCTTGTTAGCTAGCTAACTGTAGTCTGTGGCCATCTATAAAGTGACCTGTTGTAAATCCATCTGATTTGCTACAGTAATGTATGTGGTAGAAGCTAACATTAGTATTGGCTACTAGCCAACTGTTAACATTGACATCATCTGCTTTGCTACATTAAGAGTAATGTTGAGTTGGAAAACCAACCAAGGCCCAAGTAAACAGTTTGTTCAGGTCAACTGAGCTTGATCGTGTTAGCGTAAAGATCACAGTGTTCTTTAATACAGTAATAGAAACGGTACATTTGCACAGAGCGAGGAGGAAAAGGACCCATAATGTTCTTGGTTTAAAAGTAAAAGTCTTGTAGGACTTGTAACAGACTTTAAGTTTAGCTGACTTTAAGTTCTTCAAAGGCTTTGATGGACATGAAACCTGAAACTCCTCAGACGAAAAGATGAACAACTGTGGTAGAAAGAATTTGGTTCTTTGATAAAAAAGGACAAGAAATTACAGTTTGTAAGAAACGACCAATCACAAAGCTTTAAATTCTGTTGTGTGGTTTGTTAACAGAGAGCTGAAGATAAAAGTTTATAGGGTAAGATTGTAGAAACCTGAAAAAACAGTTTAAGGAATTTACTTTTAATTTCCGGATCAGTTTTGGATGAATTTGATGATTACTGGTGGCTAAAGCATTATTTATTAAACCTTAGAATATATTCACTGACCACAGTTTTTACTACTAGTGCCTACCTTTCAAATTTTGGATGTTGGCTAGAAGCAAAGTTGAAAATACCTTCGACTTCAACAGAGAAGTCTCACCGCTAGCTGTATTTTTCTAAAAGTTGTCTTGAATGTCTGGTGGCTGTTTTGGAAATCTATTTCTCTTAAACATATCAATCAAATTACAAATAGCAGATCTGCAAATACATCATGCAGTCGCATAATTATGCTTTATATTATATCTCAATTTCTGTCCTTGTTGGGACTTCTTGAATGTGTTGGCTTAAAAATGTGGGGTTCTAAGTTTTTTTTGACTTTCGGAAACAGTTGTTAACGAAACAATTCCACCTTGAGGTGCATTTAGTACTTTTTTAATGTAGTATTTATGCTGTTTCGAAGTTTTTGCGTCATTTTTGATCTATACTTCTAAACCAACAAAACAAATGTTCTTGGTGTCAGTGACTAGCATTACATAGCTAACTAGCTAGCTACCTGAAACATAGCAACAGAGACATGGCAACAAATCAAACCTTTGTTAGAAGTTTCTTGATGGGTTTTCAACAATATACATCACAGAGAGCCTCATGGCGCCCTGGAGGATATTTTCTTTTCATGTGCACACGAGATTAGATTCTAAGAATGAGAAGTGCTTAGATGAGTCAGTGTCTAGCATAACAAGCTAATTAGCTACCTGCTTGCTAATGTTCTCATCAAGTAAACACACACGTATGGGGAACTTTACAACTTCGTAAATATATTTCTTTACATCTTGTGCCCACACCTAACTAGAAGTCCTTAGATGAGTCAGTAACTAGCATAACTAGCTACGAAAACTGGCTACATGTATGAAAAATAGCAACACAAAAATTACCACAGGTCTACTTCTACAAGTATATATTTTTTCATCAAACGATTAGACTCCAAAGACAAGAATGAGAGCAGACAGTAACATAACATAACTTGCTAACTAGCTTGCTACGTAAGTGCTGGATTCTTGTATGAAACATAGCAACAGAACAAGTGCTGCCTTTGTTGGAAGTTTCTTTTTAAAAAAGGTTTTCAGGAAGTAAATACACATTTATAGGGAGCCATGACATTTTTTTATCCTGTGCACACAACCTTAGATTGTAAAGATGAGAAGTTCTTAGAGGGTTCAGTATCTAGCATAACGAGCTACTTTGCTAGCTTCGTACACAGCAACAGAAAAACAGCCAAAAGCTTTTGTTAGAAGTTCTCACCTAGAGTATTTGTAGGAAGCCTTACAATGTGCTGAAAGATCATTTTGAATCCTGTGTGCACAAGATTTTCAAAAATATGTATCATTTGGGGCATTTGGGGCTCAGAACATGCAGGTCAGCACACCCCAGTTATTACGTATCAGCTACCAATGAAAGGAAACATCTCTGCAGGAACATTGTGAACTGTTTGCAGACGACACCTGACTGTCAGGTCAGATTAGTAACTCTTGAGTTTTCACGAAACACAACAAGCTTTTTCAGACGTGGCTGCTCAACACTGACAACAGATCACCAGCTGAATCAAACTCATGAAGATGTTTATAATACTGAAGGATTTCTCAGGTAGCGCAAGTCTGCAGTCAGTGGCCTGCCCTTATTTTACTAATGGTGACGGCGATTAGGAAGAAATGTATTCATAGTATTTGTTGCACATGAAGTTATATGAACTTGTACTGGTTTATGTTTTTCCCAATGAGATTTGAGATAAAACCATTGAAGACTGTGTCGCTGCCGAGGTCAATAACGTCTGTCTGGACACCTGTACACGCCGTGCTTTGGTCAAAATATAAATAAATGTATCTACAAATACTCACCTAGTATTTTCAAAGATGTATGAAACGCTACTTCCTCATATTTCCCATGCAGTTGTGGATTCATCAAGTAAAGTTCTAGAGAGATTCTGCAGCTTCAAGCTCTCCACTACCTGCCAGGTGTTCTGTTATTCACCTGTGTTGTCATTTCTGTTTAGGATCATTTCTGTCATACAAACGGTAACGACCAACTTCTATCTGTGGACATAATATGTAAACTCAGGTTTGATGGTACCAGCTACGAGTTCTGTGGTAAATGAAACGCTCGTTACAGAAACTAATAATAGTTAAAGGTCTCGAACTCAAATAGTCGACTGACCCGATTTATCACCCCGAAGCTTCAGTGCTGAACGAGACTCAGAAATCTACTTTCTTTCAAAATGGATCTTTAATGTCATAACAACTCTCCAGAGCTGGAACATTTGGGCGTCTGTTAAGTATTTCACTGGTATTTTAAAGAAGTCATATTACGCTATTTTTAAGGTTCATACTCTAATTTTCCACAACACATTTTTCTCTAATGATGCATTGCAACAACAGGAGGAGAAACAACAGCAGGTAACAGACGCCATTTTGTTTCACAGCACCTTCACTCCTGTTTTGCAACGTCAGACAACTACTCTGTCGTCAAAGCAGTTCTTCTTACTCTAAACTTCTAACATATTAAACATTTAAATAACATTAAATGTCCGGCGCCACCGTCAGGACAAACTGTGACTGGACTAGAACCAGATTTAAAGATCGAAGAGCAGAACCGTTGTTCTCTGGGTTATGAACACCAAGAGATCAGAGACGCTCAGTGTTGCTCTTCGACACAGTGGAGGATGTAGTTTTCTGATCCAGCTGTCTGAAGAGTATCTGATCACTTGTATCAGTTTGATGCTTCACCTGCTTGGACAGGAAGTGCTAAGAGCTAATTCAGCAGTGTTAATGGAGTTCTGGAGTATTTTCTTGTACTTCAGCGGTATATTTTTTGGTGAACTGTTCCTTTAAATTAAATCCAGATTTCATTCTGCTGCAGTATCAATAATCTATCAAACAAGTTAGCTTACATTAAATTCACATCTCATTTGAAGAGTACCAGTTGTCCATGTTTTTGTGGCCTACATTACCCATAATGCAACAGAACCACTGGAGGTAATTTATTATTTATTATTTGATCACATGCAGCTTCATTTCAAGCCACAAGAGACTTTATCCTGCTGGATTCACATATGCAGCAGTTTTCCCCAAACTGGTGGAATTACCCTTTAAATGACTCCTGCTGCTGACACAGCGCCCTCTGGTGGACTTCAGAGAATGAAACACTTCACCGGTCAGAGTCAAACACTTTTATTCTCACACAGACACAGTTCAGACACAGAAGTTGCTGCAACCTACAATCATCCAACAAAGTGCTTCAGCCAAACTCAACAAAGTGCAACGACCAGCGAGGAGTTCTTCACCTCACCGACCAAAAGAAAAGAGCTTAAAACGTGTCAGCAAGGAATAAAAAAACTCAAGGGAACATTTAAAGTGAAACAAACTGAAGAGAAGCTTTGTGTTTAATTTATGGCCACAATCGTTTCACTTTCAGAAAGCCGACGTTTAAAAAAAAAACGAGTCCAACATTCACAAACACAACGACGACTTCTGAGCTGATAGAAAATACAAAAATATATCCACCGACTCGCCGACTCTTTGTCCTCGCAGCTGACGTTTAATGCTACAACAGGAAGGCCTTCGTTTATTCTGGACACAATCAGTCACATGTAAAAATATTCTGTTCACTGAAGTGTGTAAATACATCATGAAGAAGAAACAACTTTTAAAGAGCAAACCAGATTATTATAAGTTCTTATACACAGTCAGTCAGCCAGGCGTGTGACTAATAAATCACAATTAATGTTACAAACCGTCTGTTTAGAGACGGTTGTATTAATCCTGAAGCTTCTTCACCTGCTGGTCCAACAGCAGGTGAAGGTGAGGCGAGGAACTAGAAGATGTCTGACATTAACCTTAGAGAGAAGAACTTCCTGTGTTGTATCCACATTTTAATCCAATGTGATTATTTAAATTTTAGTTTGAAACAAAGAGTTTAAGAGAGATTGAAGCAAAACAAATAAAATGAACAGCTTTGTTTTCCCACTCTGTCTACTCAGGAGTTTCGAATTTATGAAAAACACAACTTCAACCTTTAAACGCGTGACTGCAGCAGCACGACTTTGTGTCAGTTTAAAACTTAAACAACAGTAACTGAAGAAATTCATCTCAGCTGGTTTCTATCATTACTTGTTATTGTTATGTGTCTGACAACTTTTCAGTTTTAAATTGATCATGAAACATTTTTTCTTCAACTCAAAAGTTCACGTTGATAAAAATAATTTGAATTGTTAAGACGGATGTGATGGATTGAAAAGCCTGATTCAGAAATCCTCATCAGGAGTTTTGGATTTGTAGAAACTCACAGATGATGTTTGTCGTGATCGACTGACTGCATATAAAGACACCAGGAACCTTCAGACGTCCTGACGGAGGACCGACGGCTGAAACTGTTTGTTGGAGAAGAACTGAGAAACATCAGGAGTTCATGTCGAAGCTCAAACTGATTGGAAACCATCAGCGGTCACATGTGACCCTGTGAAACTGTCAAAGATTAGACACCAGAGTAAGTATGAAATGTAAAATAAAAGTACAGGAGCGCTCTCAGTCCGTCTCTTCAGCCCTGACCGTTGCTGCTGATGCTGTTCTTGCTGCTCTTGGACGTCTTGGTGCTGCTGCCACCCTGAGGAAGCTTCTGGTCGTCTCCGGTGAGCAGAGCTTTGATCTCAGAGGGGATCTTCCCCTGATCCATGGCCGAACACCACTGCTTGTACTGAGGACGGAAACACAGAGGAAGAAAACATTAGAGATTATTCAATCTTATCTGTGATCTGTAATCACCATGGTAACAGATGCTGCACAGCTAACATGTTAGCAGAAATATAACCCCGACGTGGACAAACGCAGTAAAACCAGGAGAACCCTTTAATCCCCAGTGACACTTTAATAAACATCATTCAGCGATAATGTTCCTGATGGAGTGAGACACCATCACCACCACTCAGTCCGTCAGCTGTTTCTTACCTCGCAGACACGCCGGAGGGTTCAGTTCACCCCCCTGCAGTAAAAGTCCCCACATCAGGAACATGATGACATGACTCAGGGAACCAATCAGGCTTCTGATTGTTGGGTGGTAACACGGCCGGCACACCGCGTGAGAACCGACACTGCTGTCATGTTCTCAAAAGTGAAATTAAGTTGAAATAAAATGACTGACAGCTGACGGTCTGAACAACGGTGGAAGAATCGATTCTACACGAGCAGAAACTAGTTTCCGCAGAACGTTTCTGGAATTCTTGTGTTCTTTATTTTATCAGACTTACAAGTTTGTTCACGTCTGGTGTTAATATTTGTCTTAATGTGATGTCACTTCCCGCTCTGTATTAAACAAACCCGTCCATCTCTGAGGAAAACAGACTCCATGTTTCTACTCAAAGACAGACAGAAGTTCTTGTTGAACATTTGCTGAATTTACAAGAAGGTCCAAATAATGCAGAATGAGAATGAGTTTCACAATGTTATGAAGCTTGTTTAACTCAACAACTCTTAAAATCACCACATTTGTTAAGGGAGTCTGGTGCTGTTGTGTTACTGGTTCAATGACACAGACGGTGTGTTCACAAACAGCTGCTGCTAACGTTGGCAGGTTAACAGAGAACAACTTCACTAATACACTTGTATTTAGAGCCGTCAGCTTGAGTTTGGTTCACTGAGACATGTTGTGGGCTTGTATGAGGAAAGTGTCCGTGCTCAGTGTGTTAGCTGCAGTAGATGACCGTCATCTCGCAGTTGTTGTGGAGAAGCAGCATGCAGCACCGGCAGGAAGCAGAACAATCAGCATTTAATCCCACCTTTAAAATACATCTTTCTGTTTAAGTGTATGTGCTAAATGTTTACATTTCTGGCGCTTTACGTTTAACAGACTTTTCTTTGGCACTACATTGCGTCTGTGCGTAGGAATACGGACGTTGTACGGTTGAGCGAATGCAGTGCCAACAAAAGGATGTTTAACGGCAACATAAAATGCCAAAACTGTACGACTGAGTGGCTTAAATAAGTTGTGCTGCTGGTTCAGTTTCAGCAGTATGAAGCTCTACTTCCTGCGTCGTCCACCGCAGGTAGACACACGGATGAAGGTAAAGTTCCTCATACAACATGAAAAGACCCGAAATATCCCTTTACAGGCAGGTGTAACGACATCAACAGTTATCAGTTCGTATTCATCTCATGATCTGATCTCCTGAAGTCACTGGTTGTGTTTTTAGAGGGTCAGACTCAGTGAGCATCAGCAGTGACTCAGTTTTAACAAAAGCATTCAAAGAGAAACTTGAGACTTGAGTGTCCCAGAATCTGTTACTGTACCATCTCCAGCTCCTCCCGCAGGGCGCAGATGGCCCTCTCCTTGCTGGACACCAGTTCCTCCAGGTACTGGTACCTCAGCTTCTTCCTCGCCCGGCACTCCCTCGCGCTCTGGCGGCTTCGCTCCAGTTTGGCCTTCAGGTCGATTTTTGCAGGTTTGCGTCCTCGTTTGCCGGGTTTCTTCACTTTACCAGCCACCATCTGGAGACACAGACGGCACAGTGATGGTTATTAATCTGTATTTAATGGAAAGTTAATGAGGAATCCATCTAAACATGTTTCAGTACGTCTCCCTCCTGTCATCACCTGTCCAGTGATGTTCTACCATCATAACATCAGAGAACACAACACAAACAGCTGACCAAACAGTCAACAGCTGATCAAACAGTCATAGTCTGGAATTCACTTATTATTCATATCAATATTATTTTATTGTCGGTTTCTGTGAGTTTATGTTAATTTCTACTGAAGCAGAGGAATTTTCCTTAAGGATTAATATAGTAATCTGTGTATCTGCTACATGAAGTCATACTATGATTAACAAAGTGTTCAATAACACTGACGTATAATCTCTGATTATGATCAGTAATTAAACGTCAGAGCTACATTGTATCTGACATAACTTAAACTATTTTAACTAGCTTGTTTAACTCGCTGTATTATCAATGTAGCCGCAAACACAACGAGCACGTTAGCCTAGCTACAGCTAGCTCGCCAGCTAACAGTGCAGTTAGCAGAGTATACAGTTCATATTAATGCACACTTAGCTTCACTTAGCTTCACACGCTAGTTAACATGAGGACGGTCGGTGACTTTAGCACCAGCATCTCGACCGGACCGACAGAACTCTGGTGCTGGTGTCAGGTGAGCCGTCGTTAAGCAGCGCGAGCCTCTCACCTTGTTATCATCCATGTTGGTGACGCTACCGCGCAGGCAGCTAGCTCCGGTTAGCTTCACTCAGCTCACAGCTGGAGGTGAAACTGAGACACAGGAAGTGTTGAAGACACAAAGTTAAAGTCAGTCCGCGTCAACAACGAGCACACACACAACAGCTGACACGGTTATTAAAGTGAAGCTGTTCGTCTGTTTACATCGTGCTTCCTGATGACGTAACGCTTACGTCAGCTGAGCGCCGAAGACACGCCTCTTCCGGTTTTCCCCACAGGCCCTTATTGCATAAAACTTTTGTAGTGAATGAAGACAGATAATGTATTGATCCTGTGTGGAAGATCATCAGTATGATCAATAAAGTGTCAGTTTGTCATCAACATAAATAAATATCAGACTGTGAGAATATAAAACATATATAACTATGAACCAGAGCTCTCAAACGTTTAAAACATCTTAAATTTTATTTCTTTTTCAACGTTTTTAAATATTAATCTCAAACACCTTTCTGTCTGTAGTTCTTTTTTATTAACATTGTGTTTGTCTGAATTTCATATGTTCACATTGAGATGTTTATAAGACTTTCTGTTTAAATAAAGTGTCACAGTCCAGCATGTTACATTTAAAGACTGGAGTTGAATTTTTCTATGATTTGTTTCACAAAGAAACTTTGATACAGAATGTGTGAAAATGGATGTTGTTGGCAGACGCTCTGGTCGCCATGGTGAACGACCGTCAGCTGGCGTGCGCTCGCATCACGTCACAGGAAGGACAGGACTACCTGAAGGGGATGGCGGCTGCAGGAAACTATGCCTGGGCCAACCGCTCGTCCATGACCTTCCTCACCAGACAGGTAAACACACCTGGAGCCGAAGAGACGATCTGAGGCCGGAGTCATCTCAGGAATCAGACCCAACTGACCGGAGACGAGGAATAAAGAAAAGTAAAAATCAGACTTGTTGTCTCGTTGTTGTTGTTTTGTATATTCCTCTTGTGTCACTTAAATTTCAAAATGGCTGCCATTTCAGCCGTTTCTTCACCAGAGAACGTCGTCGTCCAGTTTGACTTTGATCATTCTGGTGTCCATCCATCAGAAATCCATTTGTATCTAATAAACCTTCCACCATCACTCATATTTTTATGACTGATGTGAAACATGTGCATTAACACCACATTGTTTTAGGAAAATCCTTTATTAGAAAAGATGCTAGCTATTAGCTGCTTAGCTCTGAGTGGCTAACATGTGTTGGGCCCTTTTTTTAAATGAGCTTGTGTGAGATCGATCACTCAGACCACTCTGTGAAACAACATCATGTTCGGGGTCGATGTTTGTTTTTTTAACAATATCTTTAT
Organism: Diplodus sargus; assembly: GCA_903131615.1. Lineage (NCBI taxonomy): Eukaryota > Metazoa > Chordata > Actinopteri > Spariformes > Sparidae > Diplodus > Diplodus sargus. The sequence continues at coordinate 14,896 of CAEMYA010000746.1, read as the reverse complement.
TGGACTTTCATTTTATAAAAAATACATACAAGAACAAATAACAACAGAGAAGTGTGTAAAGTGGTACAGAAGTGTTCACACATACACCATCAGAACAAATTTTTCATTACTATACACAGCGGTAAGGGGGCCTCCCCAGTGAAGGCACCTAATCATGAGTCCACAGAAGATGCATTATCATATAGTCCAGTTAACTGGAGAAGAAGAAACATGCAGAGGGTGCACCTATATTGTTCCAGGCAAGTCGATCAGGCGCTACAAATCATTGTCCTTCATATAATTGATGAAACGACCCCATACATTTTGAAATACCTCCTGTCTGTCCTTAGGAGTGTAAGACATTCTTTCCAGGGGTAAACAAGAAGTTTGTTCCCTAAACCACATAGCGATAGAGGGTTTACCAAAGTTTTTCCATGATAAGGCAATTGTCCTTTTTGCTTGTAGAGAACACATGATTATAAACATTTTTTCATGATGCTTTATTCTTATGTCCCTCTGGGTAAAGACCTAGCAGAAAGAGCCTAGGTTCCAGTTCTTATCTTATTGAGAGAATCGCCTGAACAGACAGCCTAACCTCCTCCCAAATCCCCAAATAAACTGCCCTTATTTACCCCACATCTATTGCAGGTGTCTGGGACATCAGAATTAAATTTGTTTAATTTTGCTGGCGTAATATACACCCTTATTAACCAGTTATATTGTAGGAGTGTATTACCTGACCCTGTCCAGGCTGCTTTACATGCGTTACGCCAATGTTCCAATGATAGTTCCTCCTGTAGATCTGTTTTCCATGCATTAAATTTAGACTCAGAAGAATCAGGAGAGGAATCTTTCAGTAAATCATAAAATTCAGAGATGATGCCCTTTCCAAAATAATTTTTTGTAAAGATTTTCTCTAGTATTGTTAGTGGGGGGCAAAACATATAATGGGTTTGGTTTGTTTTTATCAAATTCCTTAGCTGAAGATATTTTTAAAAAATGTTTGCGACGGATGTTATATTTTCTAATTTACTCCTCACAGGTTAAAATATTCCCATTGTTCCGACTGACTCTTCAAACTTTTGTTCTTCAGGCCTTTTCTAAAGTGTTCGCCACGACGCCGGACGACCTCGACATGCACGTCATCTATGACGTTTCCCACAACATCGCCAAAGTGGAGGAGCATGTGGTGGACGGGAAGCAGAGGACGCTGCTGGTTCCACCCGAGCGTTCCCCCCGCACCATCCCCTCATCCCTGTAGACTACCAGGTACAGACTGCAGTAACAAACTATTCAATCAGGTTTTTAGAAGTGCTGCTGGAGATCTGACTCAGTGTCCATCAGTTTTCATCCTCTTGAATCAAGATCTATTTAGATCCTTTGCTCAAGTAAAGGTAACAATACAACTTAGTAAAAATACCTTGATTCAAAACTACGTGAGTAAGTAAACTAATCTTTCATTTTTAGGGTCCGAGAGAAAAGCAGAGACTTTACACGAGTTCACAGCAGTCAGAGCTCGACTGTTTCACTGGATTAATATCTTATCATGTTGGATCTCTGCTGATTTTTTACAACTCATCTCAGTTGATTGTTGATGCTGGTAGATGAACATATTTTCCCTCCTGACTGCAGAGAACATCAATTCTCTCTTATAGTGACATTAACATGTTATTTTGTTCTCTCATAACGTGACGGAGCCCTGAAACATGCAGACACACAATGCTTTTCACAATGTGCACATTCACTGCGCAAAGGAAGAAAACTAGGCGTCATGTGTGTAATCACAGTGTCGTCTTATCGGCCCGTCATATTAGCACATATGTTGATGTGCTGTTTCACTTTAAAGTCTTTATGGGTCCATACCGATGACGAGTCGGTGTTCTGGTGCACCAATAACTTCCTGTTCTGTTGTCAGAACCAGAACAAACCTGCAGAGTCGCTGTGTGTTCAGGATATCAGAGAATCAGAGACAGAAAGAAAACAGAGCAGTTCACACTGCAGCACTGACAGTCATCTCCACTTGTTGTGATTGGTCCGTCAGTCACTGCTGGATGAAGCTCTCCTCTCCACTCCACCTCCCAGTAACACGGCCCGGTCAGAGCCTCTCCACCCACCAGCTGATGGTGCTGCTTCAACCTCTCTGCATCAGCAGGACAAAGCTGATCCTCTCAACACCTCCACCTTCATTATTTGTGAGAATTATTCCACCTGATGAGAGAATGAGAGAGAGCAGAAGTGATACATGAGTGTTTCCAGAGACTCCCTCCATCAGCTGTCAGTCAGTGATATAAAGACCAGCAGGACTTCAGTCCTGTTCAGACCACAAGTGGAGCGGCTGTGTAGCGTAGCCGATGTATATCCAGGGATATTCCAGGGAATAATTGGCCGTTTTTGACTATTTTTGATTTTGCCATTATATTTCACCTTAAAAACTAATTACTTGGTGTCATTATTTTCAGCACAACCTCACGTGTGACTGTACAGTTATTTTTTTATTTTGACATACTGTATTAACACAATGGACCTAAAATCACAAAAAACATAAAATCCGGGTAGAAAAAGTTAGATTTTTTTTTACTGTGAAAACCACAAATATGTTTAACAAACCATTTTTTTTTTAAACTTATAATGCAAATATGAATTGTTGTTTGCTAAATATGTGCATAAATGTTAAAAATTTACAAAGTTATATGTAACTATTTACATTTAAATGGGTTACACCCCGCCTTTCCGAAACCCTGCTGTTCCGAACATAGACTTCAATTCATCGTAATGGCGGGGTTTCCCTTTTTTTCAAAGACCCCGCTATTCCGAAAAGCCCCCACTCCGAACGGACACAATCAGAAAGGAAACGGAGGCTGCGCATTTATCCTTTTTTTTACTTTGTGGATTCAAAGGGATCATATGGCTGATTAACCGCAAAACAAGCCTACTTCATATTAAAGACATAACGCTCATTGCTGTTAAAATGAAAGACCAGAGGGGTCATTCCCCGGCAGATCACACCCATGGGGCACAGTTTATTTTTCAGAATTGTGCGAGTGCGGCTGGAAGTGGGGATTTCAGCACCACAGATGGTGTAAAAAGCGCGTGTAAAAAGATTAGACAAACGTTTAATGTGTTTGCTGCAAGAGAAAATATACTACATAATAAATGAAGATAGTGACATAGGCCTACTAGCAATAAAAAACAATGAGTTGTGTGAGTGCGGCCGGTGAGCGGACGGCAGTGTTCGATGTAGGAAGTAATGTAAACTTGAAAATCAATTTCGGAACAGCGGTGTTTAATTTAATTTGGAATGGAGGGGTTTCGCAGTGGAAGGCTGTCCCCATTTAAATGCAGGCAATGCTCAGGTCTGCCTGAGCTCCTTCCAGCTGAACATTCAGCATCTCCTCATTGTTTTGACTCATTAAGCAAAAAAACGACTCCACTACACACTAAACACACTACACTAGAGTTCTCAACGGGCCTGAAAATAACAGCCCGACCCGACCCGGCCCGCCGGTTTTAAGCCCGAACCCGACGCAGCCCGACACACCAGCATGAATTGTCTGCCCGAACCCGGCCGAACCCGACCCTCCGCGCGCCTGAATTGTTTTCCTCATACACTTGTTATGATCCGACAGACAGTTGGCGGAAAGGTGACGCGAGCCAGGAGACAGGTGCTGCGTCACCGTCAGCAGCAGCTCCCGCTGCAAAGAAGACACCGCGCTTCGACCAGTGGGAAAATATATTCGGAGAGACAGAAACGGACGATTTCCCCACTCCTCGAAAAGCAAGGGTGAATTCACCTGTAGCAAGTTTACTTTTAGCCAATTCAATCTTCTCCAGCCAGGCTATAGGCGTGAGTATACGTCACGCAGCGGCGTCAGTTCTGCGTCTGCCCCTCCCCATGAAGCAGCAGCCAGACTCACTCTGCGCCACACGTGAACAGCGATGATTCACAACAGGCTGTATAATTTACAACCAGCAAGAAATGTGTTTTATGAAATGTGTTTTATAAAAAAAGAAGCCCGAGGCCCGACCCGACCCGGCTCATTTGCGCATCTTTTCGACCCGACCCGTTGAGAACTCTACACTACACCAAACACTACATAACACACTAACTATACACTCCAAACACGCTAAATGTCACAAATCTCTCAACTCTCATCCGCCGACGTCCCTCCCACAACTTCCTGTTCCTCAACAACCAAACTTGCTGCTTGAACACTTTCGTGACAAAAGCCTGTTTTTACCGTTTCTTCTGCACCAGACACAAAGCAAACGTGACGGCAATGTTCGCGAAAAAGCGTGGCGGACATTATTTACCCTAAGTCCGGTTTTGGACGTGCCGGTGTGTCCGGTCCATCGACTCGGGGGGTGGGCCGTGGGGGCTAGCGGCTAGCTACACACGAACATCCACAGATTCCAATTCCACTTTGTTGTCCGCGCGTCTCCGGATCTCCTCAGACCTGAACAGACTCGGTCCGGACTCGTCTAGTCTCATTAATCCACAACAGTCAGTTTAGATGCACAGAACAGAACAGGACCGAACCGCTAGCTAACTCCCGGTACAGCTTGCGCTGCTGCAGGTATAAATCTGCTTGTTTCCTAACGTATGTCGTGGGCTTGAGCTCTGAAGTGATTGGCTCTGGTGCGTACGTGGCTCCGGTGGACAATGCTTGCAGAATTTGTAAAGCATTTATGAAATAATTTATTAACGGTATCATTGCAGTCCAAACAAATCCGACGTTGCACACCCTTGAACCAAGCAGACTGACAGTCAAACATCAGCTGTGGTTACTGGACTTCAGCACAGCTTCTGCTCTGTACAAACACCACATGGTTACTAAATGTAATGATGCTTCTCTGAAATCAGAGCAGTGATTTGCAGGCTTCAGTCAGACTGATCTGTACGGTGGCCCTGAGGGTCAAAACACATCAACATCTCAGATAATAGAAAAGGTGGGACAGCGTTCTTGTTTGTAATTGGACAGAACCCGAGTCCCTGTCTACAGTTTGATGTTTTGTGAAATGTTGTTGTGTTTTGACCTTCAGGGCCACCGTAGACCTGAGAGCTGTGACACAGATCAGCTGATCAGTTCTTTAGTGTTTCAGAGAGATCACATGTGATGAATGAGGACGACTGTCTCTACACATCCTGTGATGCTGTCAGCTGTAATCCAGCTTTACTTCCTGTAGACATGAACACAACAACAACAGTCGTCTTCACATCAACTCAACACCAGATCACAACAAGCTTCTGGCTCGTCTGATTGGCCGACTGTTCTCTCTCTGTCTTTCTGTCCCATCATGAAGCCTGTCACCGTTCTCCTCTCACAGCCTCACTGAGGAAAACAGGAAATACTGGATCTTCACTTTGATACTGACTGTGTTCAGAACAATACTGCTGAAACCAGCGTGGACTGACTCCAACCCTCTACTGACCTCAGAGTCTCCAGTCTAGAGTGTGTACTGTCCTTCAGATCAGACAACGGCTTCCCATCTGAATCCTGCAGGTTGTTTCCTCCCAGCCTCAGCTCTCTGAGATGGGAGGGGTTGGACTTTAGAGCTGAGGCCAGAGAATCACAACTGATCTTTGACAAACTGCAGCCCCACAATCTGAAAAAAGAATAAATGATGAAGATAAAAATCAATTTATAATCCAATCAGATGTGTTCAGGTTTAAATGTGCAGCTCAACATCACTGTGTCCTATCTAATTTTCAGTAACTTGCCCAACACTGTTCATGACACAGTTCAAACAAGAGCAGAAAATTATTTGTCTCATTCTTTCTGAAATAAGGTCCCAGCTGGTCGAGCAGAGGGGGCGTGGCTTCACTCTCTATTGTGGATCATCATCATGGTGACATCATCCTGTCAACACTGTTCACATCAACACACATTAATAACTACAATTATAGTGTCTGTCTCTGTGTGTGTGTGTGTGTGTGTGTGTGAACTGAAGGAAACTTTAAATTTAAATTTAATAAACACAGAAATAAAACACATGAACTGACCTCAGAGTCTCCAGTCGACAGTTTGGACTCTCCAGTCCAGAACACAGCAGCTTCACTCCTGAATCCTGCAGGTTGTTCCAGTTCAGGTTCAGCTCTCTCAGATGGGAGGGGTTGGACTTCAGAAGTGAGGCCAGAGAATCACAGCTGATCTTTGACAAACTGCAGATCTCTAAACTGAATAAAGAATAAATGATGAAGATAAAAATCTATTTATAATCCAGTCAAGTGTTCAGGTTTAAATGTGCGGCTAATCGTCACTGTGTCCTAATAAAGGGTACTCCGATTGTTATCAGACGATATTGGTTATGAATAGTTTGATGGGTGGTCTCTAAAAGGACCAATCAGAAGAGCCGATCAGATAAACACAGGAGGCAGTTTCTCTTTAATACATGCAGCATGGAGAGAAGAGCCACAGTGTTCTCTGCAGTCTTCCACATTGTCTTGACTTGTATACAGCAGAACAGTGGTTACATACTTTATGACCGGTGTTACCCATACTAAACAAAATTTAGATCAAGAAACATGAAAATATGAACAAAACAACGTTTACAAAGTTATGTTTGAACATAAATTAGATTCAATTGTTAATTAAACATTTAAGACAGTCAGTGAACTCACATCAGAGTCTCCACTCTACAATTTGGACTCTGCAGAAAATCACACAGCAGCTGCACTCTTGAATCCTGCAGCTTCTTGGTGGCACTTAGGTTCAGCTCTCTCAGATGGGAGGGGTTGGACTTCAGAGCTGAGACCAGAGAATCACAGCTGATCTCTGACAACGTGCACCTCCTCAATCTGAATAAAGAATAAACAAAGTGAGTTTAGAAGACAATGTTCCTGCTTGAAATCATTCAGTGTTTAAACTTCTGTTCAGAGCTGAACAAGTTCAGAATATGAAGCTCCAAACACCTGAACCCAACAGGCTGCAGGTCCAAAACTGTCAGATACACAAAGTGAAACAGAGCTCTCATTAACATTAATGACAACGTGCTGCTGCTTCAATAAAGACGTAGTGACTCCACCTCTTAAACGCTGCAGCTCCACCAGAGGCTCCATCTATACAAACTCATGTTGTGCAGCCAAACAGAAACCAACAGAAACTGACTGAAGATTTCATCCTACTGTTTCAGATCAAAATCATCCTGAGTTTAAATATTTCAGTCAGTATAAACGTCACATGTCATCATAAAGGTTCTGAACAAACATGTTTGTTATCGTCTGACAGAGAAGAAAACACTGGTTTCTGTTTTTATTCACAGAAGCACCAAGGAATCAAATGATTAAGAGGAATCAACCCGTGATGAATGTTTAATGTTATACTAGATCTTTTTTAACTATGAAGCTAGCAATCGATCAGCATTAAATCTATAGTCAATCCCCTTCAGACCTGATGACATGAAAACCAAGATTCACAAGGTTTGGAACAACGTTGTAAAAGTTTGAACAAAGTTTTCAAATAAATATTAAAATGGGATTTAAACATGTGAAAACAACAACATGTGTGAAATAATGGGGTCACATTTCTAACTGACATCAGCAGTGTAATATTTTCAATGTTCTAAAGTTTGCCTTCCGAGTTTCAGACAGTCAACACGTGCAGTGTGTTCAATCAGAGATGACATTAAATTACATCCATGTGTCTTTTGTCCAGCGTGACTTTAACATCATCAAAGCTCCTTTTTCAAAGATTCAACACTTTCTATTGACAGATTTAAATGTGAGTGGGGCCACACCTTTCTGATGTCACATTAGGACGGTCTGTGTCCAACAGTGTCTGTCACTTTAAAACCAACAATCCAACATTAACACACACCTCACTGTGTGATTGGTCATCTGAGGTGAGAAAGGAGGCGGGCCCTCCCTACACGCAGAACACATGCTGTGCATAGCGCCCAACGATCCATGGGGGGCCCCATTTTGTGTAAAGGGACGCATTCTCTGCTAACTCGCAAAGGATGTGCATCGCTGCCGTGAGGCGCGCTTGAGCACCAAGTCAGCCCGAGGCAGGAGAGAAAAAAAAGCCGAGTAATCTGACACCACACGCGTTGACGCAATGATTGACAGCACGCAGCATCTGACCAATCAGATGCGTCGTCAGGCAGTTGGATGCAGGTGGAGCGATGGCCTCCAAATGGCAATATGAATTGGGAGCAAGCAAAAGAAAGAAAAAGTCAAAACAAGGGGAGGCTCGTGCTTCACTTGAAGGTGTGTATGTTGTTGAAATAAAAAAGAAAAACTTTGTGGCTTAAACACCCTAGCCTGCTAATCATGAGACAGAAGAGAGGATCATTCTGTCTAGATGTGGACTGGAGATTGCATTTTCCAGCGGTCCCGATTATCATTTACTGAATGTCTTGATAACTGCATATACATTCACCTCTGTTGAAAAAGGAGTGGTTAATTGACCAGTTGGTGGTCGTATGATGGCTCAGGTTTATAGCCTATCAACCTATGCTAGCAATCGAAGTTTTGGGGTATGTTTATGGAGGTAAAATGTCGCCATCTCTTGGTGAATTTAATTCATAACAGTCATATAAGATTGATAAAATAAGATGAATTAAATTTAGGCCTGTGGCTACCTGGAAAAAAAATAGGGAATTCTATAAACCTCTGAAATAAATAAAATAATTGGCAACGCCTAATAAAAAAAGCATTTCTCAGTCTCTGTAGCAGATAGAAACCTGAAATAAAAACCATGTGATAGCTTAAACTTAATTTTATTAAGTATGACATTCAGTTAATCATTTCAGTTCAGCAATGGTGACAAAGCCGTTAACCTCGTAGAGTGCCTGGAACTGAGTGGTGAGGTAATTCAGAAACCACCTCATCTTCCACAACATGTCGCAACGGTCCACATCACCACATTCGTTGTCCTGGAGGTGGAGATACCTGAGAATGAGCATGCATAGTTACTTTGGATGAAAAGAAATATATAAAACATTACATATATATATATTTTTGTATGTATGTATGTATGTATAATGTGTATATATGTGTATATAATATGTAATTCATACATTATTCATACAGAATTATTATGCACTGTGCATGTAGCTTAGACATACAATATGTTATATTGCACTGTTTACACTTCATCATCATCAACAACAATTATGATCATTGCAATTACATTATTTTAACAATACAGTATATAGCAGACAGTAACAGCAAGAACAAGAACGACTCTAACAGTAATTACTATAATATAACAATAATAATAATAACAAGTTACCTCCAAATCATGTCAAATCTGTCCCTTGACAATGCTTGTGGAAGATTGGTCTGGAACAGCCATCTCTTCTGTCGCCAATAATCCCTTCTCACCGGCAGCTTCATGATCCCCATTGCAGTACACATCCCAATACATTTTTTCATTTTGGTGAGTTTTACAGGTGTCCATCTGTGGAATTTTGTCTGACCCCCAGGCGGCTCGTCACCGTGGCATTGTTGCGCATATCTCTCAATGTCACTTCCATCACTAAAATCTCCCTCCTGTCGCAAATGGGTTAAGATAATACTTTATTTGGCCCACAATGGAGAAATTTAAAGCGTTGCAGCAGCAAACAGAATATAGAACCTAAGTACAACATGTAAAAAGAAATATCATCAAATCAAATCATAATGAACATTATTATTAGTTCAGTGTTTCCTCTACATTCATTTAGGAGTGGCGGCCCGCTATTCCTAAATCCTAGCCGCCGCTCCTTCAAATTTCTGTTTTTTAATTTTTTTTTTTAATTGTCGCAAATACACCACCGCCGCATGTCTCCACCTTCACAGCAGAGTCCTGCACTGGGTTGGATACTCTCGAGTAAGGTAAACTACAGATAACTATCTTGCTCAGCATCTACTCTTTGCACCTCGATGACGGACCACAGCGTGTTTTAAATCAGGTGACAGAATAACAACAGTCTCAGTAGGCTTCAGATCAGTGGTCGCTGTTGCCGGTGTGTTTTTAAACTCCGCTCCGCCACTCCTTAAAAAAATCCTAGAGGAAACACTGTAGTTGTAGTCGTATTTGCATGAATTGCAAAATTTGGCCAGGGGTGGTCACATTTATAAAGTTCTAAAGTTTGTCTGCACAGTTTCAGACAGTCAACACATGCAGCATGTTCAACAATCTACAAATATCCAGCCACCAGCTCATAAAGAAAACCAGTTGAGTGGATTTGCAAACAGAAGTGAAACCAACATTCTGCTTCTGTACGCTGCAGGCACAGTGAGCATAAGAGCAGGTGAACTCTGAACCTGCCTCTGGTGCACAACTGACCACAGTTACTCTAAAGAATTATTTCACAGTTCCAGCACCGATCCATCTCATTCCTACTGGCTGAAGAAATGACCTGAAGGAAACTGCAGAGGAATTATGGGATTGTTCCCAAGGAATTGTGGGAATTGTTGTTGGATGTATGGACTCTAAACTGCCTGGGATATACACAACAGACTTCAACCACCAAACAGAAAAGTTCTGCACCATCGATTCACCTTCAACACAAACGAGCAGCTCTGTCTCACACACATAGAAAGCTGTAATCAAAGCACAGATCTTCATCACCACTGTCATCTCCATCAACACACAGCTGACTGACTGAGAGCTTCATCCTCCATCATCTTCATCACTGATCAGACTGAGCTGTGTGTGTGTGTGTGTGTGTTTGTTTGTTTGTTTGTGAACTGAAGGAAATTTAAAACATCTGTTTTAGATTTAAATTTAGTAAACAGAGAGAAAATACACATGAACTGACCTCAGAGTCTCCAGTCGACAGTTAAGA